>JAWZYV010015093.1:0-534226 GCA_038373885.1 Cheiracanthium punctorium | reverse complement strand
GAAGCCGAGACTCCCGAAAGCCGGGAATATCCGGGAGTTTCCACGTGTACAGCGGGTGGACTCGGAGTAGGATGTGCCATTTTTACCAGAGCAGCATGCAACTTTCATCGAACATGGTATATACCCGATTTGCTTCATAGCTACGAAGTCTCCAGAATTACAGGACACACTTGTAGGTATCATATCTCGGTGACTCACACCGAGAATAATACCTTAACGAGACTTTCAGTGACAGATCACACGTATACGGACACTGGTATAAAGATCTCCATTCTAGGGGCTTATGATCAGCCCCAATTGCATATCACCGACTCGCTGATTCAAAGGGTAGGAAAATCCTCTGAGGCCTATCTTTCCCCTGCAAGTGCACGAAACTTCCCAAAAGCGGGAGAGATTGGGGCGACACAATCGAACTCCTCCATTTCCACAGACTTCATCTTTGACCCCAATCTTTCCACCTGTGATTTTTTTGAAGACACCCTTAGATGTATTAATTCTCCTGATGCTCTAGAGAATCTCCGAGCTTCAAAAGACAGAGCGTTACCTCTAGAGCGGAACTTACATTTGTTTCACATAAAAAACGGACAATTAACATCTACAATGCTTTTTTCTGCAGCAGTTAGACTGCAACAGCATTTCACAAATTACAAAATCAAGCTGCAGACGATCACAGTCTGTCCATCCTTTAGTGATGGGCCGATTCAAATTACAGGTTGTTACCGTTGTGGACTTTTGGCACGAATGAACATTATTGCTAAATCCACGTGTGAACCAGGAATAGTGGACATTCATTTCCAGCAATTAACTGTATATACCAAAGCTGTTCATTTAAATTTAGATTCGACTAACTTATTGATTAAATTTTTAGCAGATAAGCAATGTTATGATGAAAAACTGTGCTTAAAGTCCAAAACGTTAATACAATGTAAACCTGTTCAATTTTGTTTGGATGAGCCTTCGGTTGACTTGCTAAATTTAAATTACACAAAATCTGCTACGTCTACTACTCCATATTCATGGCCTGATTGGCTTAAGATGCCTACTTTAGCATCTCCTATATATTATTTAAAATTAATAGGGTCATCACTATTTATTGCTTGTCTGCTAATTACACTCATCTCATCAGCAGTCACGTGTTGTTGTAGATCCAGATAACACTGTAATTTCATTTAACTTTGTTTATTATACGTACGAAGTAAAAATATCCGTTATCATGTAGTCAAAATCGAACGTTATGGTTCAATCTTTTTTTTTTTTTTTCTTTTCGCTTTTCTCTCCTTTCTGGAATTTTTTTTTTATCATTTATTGTAAGTTTTCAGTTTATTATTATCATTACTATTATTATTTTTCTTCGTTGGTACACACTAATAGTGTGTTTTTGCAACATCCCTATCGGATAATTTTACTTTGTCTATTTATTGTGAGTTCATTATTATATGTAAAGTGTTTATTTTAATTTTTTACCTTATTATTATTATTATTATTATTATTATTATTTGTGTATTGTGCAGTATCACATATCTTTTCTATATTTGTGTTTCTTGTGTTAGCTAAAGGTAATTAGCTATTCAATGGTTAGCGCTCAAATGGCAATTGGATTTAGTGGGACTTCAGTAATTTTTCTTTTTTTTCTCTTTTTTTTCTTTTACGGGATTTTGGTAGGATTGTTAGGTTGAGCCTGTAGATAATGTGCAGAAATTTGTATACAGCCCCAATGCAGATAAAAAGCCTTTATTAAGAAAGTGCGATTCCAGAAAAATCTGCAGGTGTTAAAAACCGTTCATTAGTGACCACCTGAAGGTCGACTAAAAACATGCGGTATTCTCAAAAGAATTTAGCACAAAAGTTGCGTCAGGAGTTTAATAAAAGCAAGTCTCAAAAATATACGGAATTGAACAGAGTAGTGAGAAAATGACAGTACTGCGCCACCCCAATCCGGGCGGATTGCGGATTGCATTCCAGTGAAGCAGAGGTTACATAATCCACGATGTGCTAAGAGGGAGGTGGAGTTGAGTGACAGTTGATGAATGGGAATTCGGTTGGAGAGGGGAGACGGGGTTGAGTGACAGTTAATAGATAATACAGAGGAGTGCATATTTTTTTTCTTGCGTTATTTCTAATAGAGGGGACTCGGAAAAAAGTTTAATTTTTTTTTCTAATAATTACCGACTACAACTATTTATGCAGAGACCGTCTTGCAAAGTATAAAAGAGATGTGATTATGAAATAGGAAGTAATTGTAAGGATGACTCTTAGAAAAAAAATTTCATTTGTGTTTTTAGAATTTTGATTGTTAATTTTTCAGACATAGAAAATTTTGGATTTATGTTTTTTTTTTTTTTTTTTTTAATTTTGAATGTTATTTTTTCAGACATAGAAAATTATGCTGAGATACGAACTAAGAATATGTAAAAGAAATTACAAGCTAATGATTTCATTATTGAAGATAAAAATTAAAGTTGGGAGTTGAATGATATATGTTTTATGAAAACTTTTACAGAATAGTCGAAAGAATTGTGTTTAATGCTAGTATAACGATACTTTGCGAATTTTTTCCGACATAAAATGGTATATGTTAATTTTTCAAACATAGAAAATATTGGATTTGTGTTTTTAGAATTTTGATTGTGAATTTTTCAGACATAGACAATTTTGAATTTATGTGTTCTGGAAATTTGAATGTTAATTTTTCAGACATAGAAAATTTTGCAGAGATATGAACTAGGAAGATGTAAAAGAAATTACAAGGGATAACCATTCTTTTAGCTTTAGATTTTTTTTTTTTTTTTTTTTTTTTTTTCAGATACTAGAAAGAGTTAAAATTATTGGTGTCTACCATCTTAATAATAAAAAAAAAATAATACGTTTCAGATTTTAGAAAAAATCATTATGGTAAAATTCTGGTTAATAATGAAACTTAGAAACTATTTTAGCGAAAGCGAAATCTACTGTATGGATTTGCCCCTAAAAGTTAACTTCAGAGTACACCCGTTGACTTAACAGCTGTACTGTAAACATATAGCTATATTCTTCTTATGCGTGTAAAAATATCATGTTCCACCCTACAATAGGTACCACATTATCATGTAAACTTTTAACAGAATAATAGAAATAATTATGTTTAATGTTAGGATGAGACTTTGCGAATTTTTTCGTGATAAAATGACATTGGTTATATCTTTAAACCTTTTAAGCAAGTATTAGTATTGATAGAATTTTTAAAAATCCTATAGCATTGAAAATAAAGTTTAGTTTTATACTAACCGATCAGGAAATCGCGGTTACATGGTAATTTCCTTATATGACTTTAGAACTTTACGATAAAATAAGTTACAAGCTTGTAAATAAAATTGCAGTTTTAGATCTAACTATCAAGATATTATATATAGTTATAAAGTAATAATATATCAATTCAATAATAAGAATGCTTATATTTTAGGTACAAAAGTAGCATTTATCCAGATACAGACTACACATGTGTTTCATTTTATGTTATAAGATCTCTCAAAAGCGTTAAGTATTATAAATTTAACTCAGAAAAAATATTATTTTGATGGAAATAGTGTCATCGCATCTTGCTGCTGTATATTTTTACGTTTAATAAGGTATTTGCACAAAGACTGAACCACAAATGTTCAGCAAATATGCTTTCACTAAATAAGGATTAACTTTTTTTTTTTTTTTTCTAAATCATGTATCAACAAAGTACAAAACATATTAAAATTATTATAACATATTATATAACATATTTAAGTACATTAAATAACATATTTAAGTACAAAAAAGTTTTGCAAGTCTTAGTAAACAAAATACTAAAAGGAATGACTGACACTAATAGTCAATACCATACTTGTAAAAATCTCTACGATTAAGCGAAATGCATTTTAGAAAATAATATTATCAAGACATCATATTCAAATACTTACAAATACACTGAAAAAAGTCTAACATAACTATCAAATAATAGATAATATACTTGTGTATACTAGAAAATATTTAAACAGAAATGCACTTACTTCATAACTTGAATGATCGATAAAATACATCATCAGTGTACATCCTTTTACTTCTTATGTGTGTTTTTTACAAAGTTTTTTAATTACTTTATCGTTTAACACCAGTATTTTGAGTGTTTTTTCAGTTTTTCAGACATCATCAGTGTATTTTCATAACGTGAACTATTTTAAATTAGGCTTAGTATAAGCGATCGAAAAAAATGCATCCTACCACCACCACAGATAGAGTGAGAACAATTTTTTTCATATAAAAATACCTTGTCAAACCAGTTCTGTTAACCTTAATCTTGAAGCTTTGACCTTGAACCGGCATAACCTTGAAACGACCTCTTTGATGGTCACGTGATTTTTTTGTAACCAGTGGGAAGACATTATTTCATCTATGTTAGATAAAGCGGCTGAATGCGAGGCTCACATTATGCTGTGAGTACCTTCACTTTAGACGTGTGTTTCTAGTTTTATACTTTAATTGATTTTTTTCACCGTGTTTTAAAAAATGTCTTTGCCTGAATTGATCGAAAATACTTTTAACATTGAATACACTCCTGAGTTTTACACTCAAAGTGATGCTGATGTGTTACTTCAAGAATTATCGCAATTACCTTTTGATGCAAAGCCTCTGCAAACTACTGTAAAGGATAATACTTCGACTCGGAAAGTAATTGCTTTCGCGGATGAGGGGATAAATTACAGTTTCTCTGGAGTGACTGTCTCTGTTTTCCCTTGGTTACCCATTTTGCAAAAACTACGTGAATATCTACAGAAAGCAACAAATTATGAATTTAATTTGGTACAAGTAAACTTATCCTCTGACGGGCAATCTAAAATTGAAGACGGTAACAACGAAGATTTTTCTCTGGACCTATCATCATGTGTATGCATTCTAAGTTTTGGATCTAAACGAACTTTAGATTTTAAACCAGCGAACTGTGAAACCACTACCATTAAATTAGAACATGGTTCAATGTGTAAGATATATCCCCCAACCAACAAACTTTTAACGTATGGTATTCCTTCTGAGCCTCATGTGACAGATCCACACATTAACCTAACATTCGTCAAAATGTGCATTTATGAACCTGCGCCGAAAAGACCAAAGTTGGACGATTGGGCGGATCATGCTTACCATACCTTACATGCTTCTGTAAATAGTACATGGCACTTGGAAAGACTTATCTACGTTTCGCTCCACGATGAAAAAACTGACTTGAAGATTCACATTAGACAATTTATTCAGAATGCTGAATTAGACTATATACCAACCAGTCAGGGAGTCATGATGGACCCTTCAACATGGATTGAATTTATTGTAAAACTATTAGATTTTACTAGATGTCATCACAATAGCTCTTTTATTTGTAATAATCAATTATCCGTATTTAATGACGATGGGAAATGCATCCTACAACAAATTTACAAAATCGGAGATTCATTTACATTAAATCCAATCCCCTTGATACTTTTAAATGACCAAGTATTAAAACTTTGTGAAATGAGAAATGAAATATCAGAATGCATTCTAAAAACATTGTACACAACCACCCTGCCTCATATGACACTAAAATTAAAGCCGCAAAAGTGTTACCGTGAACCGCATTGTGAATATGAAATGGCTAAAGATCAATTAATGGATATAGTATCTCATGAAATTCACAAAAGTTTAAAGAAGCAATTTAATTGCATAGACCGAGTTCGGGATAATCCTTCACAAAGGATACATGCTTGTTCGAATAGAACACATGTTGATGAGAGAGATGGTCTTATAAACATTAAAGCATGGTTTATGCTCGAAGTGCCATATATTGCAAGAGAGATATGCGAGAACAAATGTACTTGTCATTATGACGGAGAATTTTTTTCAAACATTTTCTTCGAAGACTACGGAGAGTATTTTCAAAATGTATTTCTTCGTTCATTTTTTCAACCGTTTTTAGATTTTTCTAATCCCAAGGATGCCAAATCATGTGTAATTATGTGATGTTATTGTTGTATAACTAGTATTACAATTGTAAAAAATTATTAAAACCATTGTGATTATACAGAAAAGGTATGCTTGCTTCTACAGCAGTGAGTTTTTACTGACTTATGTATGCTTAGTTATAGATTACTCATTGAAAAGTTATTATTTTCTTTTGTGTTAATAGTTTGTGTAGTTTAAAATACATTTTTTTGTAAATAAATCAGTTTATATAAGAAAAAAAATTATGTGTTTTCTTTATGTGTGCATTGATTACTTGCAAAATAAATACTTCTGAAATTTTACTAAAACAAAAAGTGATAAAGTTAACATACGTAGACAAGATTTCAGATTCTCTTTTATACTTATCTCTTAAATTCTATTACAATAACTTATAGACAGTTAGAAATTTGACAAAAACTTATTGAAACTAATATTATGAAATATTAAACAACTGTATAGAAATAAAGTGATCTTCTGATTAAAAGCATAAACCTAAGTACGTTAGGTAAGTTTGTCACATGAGAATTCACAACAGTAGTAATATTTTGTAAAATGTACTTACATAAAAAAAAAAGGTATTTCCCACAATACTTTGGTGTGTATAAAACGTAGTATTTTAACTTACCACACATGTTTTACGTTCAAAAAATCTGAATAAAAAAAACGTGTTACCATAATTTTAAAACATCAGAGTATTAACTTAGATTATTTCTTGCAATTTTTCTAAAGTAACGGACTTGTATATATTTTTTTGTTTTTGGAAAATATCGACTAATTGCACGTGTTACATATTTTACAGACTGATCTACTTAGACTTACAAATTTTAAATAAATGTCTTTTTACTTTTTATACATAATACTTGTTCAAACTTACTACACTTTTGATTTGTGCATTTGCTACACATAATACTTGTTCAAACTTAGTACACTTTTGATTTGTGCATTTGCTACACATAATACCTGCTCAAACTTAGTACACATTTGATTTGTGCATTTGCTACACATAATACTCGTTCAAACTTAGTACACTTTTGATTTGTGCATTTGCTACACATAATACCTGCTCAAACTTAGTACACATTTGATTTGTGCATTTGCTACACATAATACTCGTTCAAACTTAGTACACTTTTGATTTGTGCAATTGTTACCAATATAAGGAATTTTTAGGTATTCTATAATGCAAATCTTGTGTTGTAGGATTAAGACTAATTATCTGCACGAGGGATCTAGACCTATAGGTGGGGCGCCTCCGTGGGGGTCTTTAAGGGATCCTAACCCGTATTTACGCTATGTTTCGGAGAAAACCACGGAAAACTCCGAACGGTTAGGTCGACGGACGCGAGATGGGACTCACACCGGGGACCTTCACACTTCGCCCGTCTACCATTTCCAGTGACATAACCACTGTGCCATGGTGAGGCCTCTATAATGTAAAAATCTTGGTATATTTTATTTGAAGTAACCGAGTATTTTAAATCAAACACTATAATTTTTAAATTTTTAAAACATCGAAGTATTAACTCAGGTTATTTTTTATCCATCCTACTTGTTGAAACTTCGTAAACTTTTAATTTGGACATGTTTATGTGTTTTCATGTTATGAAATTATTTCAAGAAATAAACTAACAGTAACTAATAGTAATTCGAGTTTTGTAAATGTCATAGAAGTAGTACGTTTAAAATATTTTTGATGTGAATGAACTTAATTTTTTTGTTCTAAAGTAACATGAAGACACTACATCTGCTGAAGTTGTGATCTTTTCATTTTACAAGTTACAAACATAGGAAAGAAAAGAATTTTTAGATAAGTATAACTTTAGAAAAGAAAAAAAATAATGCTTTTTTTTTTAATTTTTGAGTTATGTGTTCAAAATTAGTATATTTTGAATTAAAATTGTATTTTATGTTCTGGCAGGACATTGAATATTTTCATGAAATGAACTAGCACATCTGTACTTTGTTAGTTTCATAGAAGGTATGAACTTTGGTATTTTCTTTAAATCTTAAGAACTTAATATTTTTTTTTTCTGAAGTGCCAAATATGTAGACATGAATTTTTTAAAACATCGTGTTATTCAACTTAGTATATTTTAGTTAATCTTTCAAGAGAATGGACTTATAAATTTTTACCTTTTTAAAATCTCCACGAATGAAAATTAGTACATTTTATGTCTATACGAAATTAGACACTTACAATTTTTTTCAGAAATACCATGTAAAGATTTTTATGAAATATTTTGTAAACTGCATTAGCTGAACTTGTAATTTTTCTTTTTAGAAGTTTTGCACTTAGTATTTGTGTTAGTTATATTTTGTGTTCTTACAAGTTGTTAAATATTTTCATACAGTAAACTAACAGATCTACACTTTGTAAATTTCATAGAAGTGATAACTTTGATATTTTTTTAAATGTAACGACTTAGCGCTTTTTTTTTTCCTGGAACGCTAGATATGTTGAATCTTTTTTTAAAAACATTATATAACTTAACTCAGTGCATTTTAGTTATTTTTTTTTAATACCACATGAATAACTTGCTGCATAAGCAACTTGTAAATATTTCTTTAATATTGTTATTAAAAACTGTTAAAAGTATATCTACTACATAAGCAACTTGTAAATACTTTTTTAATATTGATATTAAAAACTGTTAATAGTATATCTACTAAATAACTGAAATATAAGATACCAAAAACTAAGAAAAACTAATGTTTAACTACATACCACAAGAAATTGTGAGAATTCTTAAAATTAACTGCTTGCATAAATGTTTGAGGTGTAAAATTGATCACCCCTCTCAAACAAGACGCACTTGTTTAACTAACTGCAAGCGATGGTGAAAAATAGCGTGACATTGGGAAAAAAAGGGAAATGCCTTCTAAGGTGACTTTCATGTTGGAATATTTCACTAGAAAAAAGCAAACAATCCTATGAAAAGGGTCGAACCTCGGTTGAGTCTTGTGAAACAGAGATATCAGTAGGCGCCTGATATCTCTGTTTCACAAGACTCAACCGAGGTTCGACCCTTTTCATAGGATTGTTTGCTTTTTTCTAGTGAAATATTCCAACATGAAAGTCACCTTAGAAGGCATTTCCCTTTTTTTCCCAATGTCACGCTATTTTTCACCATCGCTTGCAGTTAGTTAAACAAGTGCGTCTTGTTTGAGAGGGGTGATCAATTTTACACCTCAAACATTTATGCAAGCAGTTAATTTTAAGAATTCTCACAATTTCTTGTGGTATGTAGTTAAACATTAGTTTTTCTTAGTTTTTGGTATCTTATATTTCAGTTATTTAGTAGATATACTATTAACAGTTTTTAATATCAATATTAAAAAAGTATTTACAAGTTGCTTATGTAGTAGATATACTTTTAACAGTTTTTAATAACAATATTAAAGAAATATTTACAAGTTGCTTATGCAGCAAGTTATTCATGTGGTATTAAAAAAAAATAACTAAAATGCACTGAGTTAAGTTATATAATGTTTTTAAAAAAAGATTCAACATATCTAGCGTTCCAGGAAAAAAAAAAGCGCTAAGTCGTTACATTTAAAAAAATATCAAAGTTATCACTTCTATGAAATTTACAAAGTGTAGATCTGTTAGTTTACTGTATGAAAATATTTAACAACTTGTAAGAACACAAAATATAACTAACACAAATACTAAGTGCAAAACTTCTAAAAAGAAAAATTACAAGTTCAGCTAATGCAGTTTACAAAATATTTCATAAAAATCTTTACATGGTATTTCTGAAAAAAATTGTAAGTGTCTAATTTCGTATAGACATAAAATGTACTAATTTTCATTCGTGGAGATTTTAAAAAGGTAAAAATTTATAAGTCCATTCTCTTGAAAGATTAACTAAAATATACTAAGTTGAATAACACGATGTTTTAAAAAATTCATGTCTACATATTTGGCACTTCAGAAAAAAAAAATATTAAGTTCTTAAGATTTAAAGAAAATACCAAAGTTCATACCTTCTATGAAACTAACAAAGTACAGATGTGCTAGTTCATTTCATGAAAATATTCAATGTCCTGCCAGAACATAAAATACAATTTTAATTCAAAATATACTAATTTTGAACACATAACTCAAAAATTAAAAAAAAAAGCATTATTTTTTTTCTTTTCTAAAGTTATACTTATCTAAAAATTCTTTTCTTTCCTATGTTTGTAACTTGTAAAATGAAAAGATCACAACTTCAGCAGATGTAGTGTCTTCATGTTACTTTAGAACAAAAAAATTAAGTTCATTCACATCAAAAATATTTTAAACGTACTACTTCTATGACATTTACAAAACTCGAATTACTATTAGTTACTGTTAGTTTATTTCTTGAAATAATTTCATAACATGAAAACACATAAACATGTCCAAATTAAAAGTTTACGAAGTTTCAACAAGTAGGATGGATAAAAAATAACCTGAGTTAATACTTCGATGTTTTAAAAATTTAAAAATTATAGTGTTTGATTTAAAATACTCGGTTACTTCAAATAAAATATACCAAGATTTTTACATTATAGAGGCCTCACCATGGCACAGTGGTTATGTCACTGGAAATGGTAGACGGGCGAAGTGTGAAGGTCCCCGGTGTGAGTCCCATCTCGCGTCCGTCGACCTAACCGTTCGGAGTTTTCCGTGGTTTTCTCCGAAACATAGCGTAAATACGGGTTAGGATCCCTTAAAGACCCCCACGGAGGCGCCCCACCTATAGGTCTAGATCCCTCGTGCAGATAATTAGTCTTAATCCTACAACACAAGATTTGCATTATAGAATACCTAAAAATTCCTTATATTGGTAACAATTGCACAAATCAAAAGTGTACTAAGTTTGAACGAGTATTATGTGTAGCAAATGCACAAATCAAATGTGTACTAAGTTTGAGCAGGTATTATGTGTAGCAAATGCACAAATCAAAAGTGTACTAAGTTTGAACGAGTATTATGTGTAGCAAATGCACAAATCAAATGTGTACTAAGTTTGAGCAGGTATTATGTGTAGCAAATGCACAAATCAAAAGTGTACTAAGTTTGAACAAGTATTATGTGTAGCAAATGCACAAATCAAAAGTGTAGTAAGTTTGAACAAGTATTATGTATAAAAAGTAAAAAGACATTTATTTAAAATTTGTAAGTCTAAGTAGATCAGTCTGTAAAATATGTAACACGTGCAATTAGTCGATATTTTCCAAAAACAAAAAAAATATATACAAGTCCGTTACTTTAGAAAAATTGCAAGAAATAATCTAAGTTAATACTCTGATGTTTTAAAATTATGGTAACACGTTTTTTTTATTCAGATTTTTTGAACGTAAAACATGTGTGGTAAGTTAAAATACTACGTTTTATACACACCAAAGTATTGTGGGAAATACCTTTTTTTTTTTATGTAAGTACATTTTACAAAATATTACTACTGTTGTGAATTCTCATGTGACAAACTTACCTAACGTACTTAGGTTTATGCTTTTAATCAGAAGATCACTTTATTTCTATACAGTTGTTTAATATTTCATAATATTAGTTTCAATAAGTTTTTGTCAAATTTCTAACTGTCTATAAGTTATTGTAATAGAATTTAAGAGATAAGTATAAAAGAGAATCTGAAATCTTGTCTACGTATGTTAACTTTATCACTTTTTGTTTTAGTAAAATTTCAGAAGTATTTATTTTGCAAGTAATCAATGCACACATAAAGAAAACACATAATTTTTTTTCTTATATAAACTGATTTATTTACAAAAAAATGTATTTTAAACTACACAAACTATTAACACAAAAGAAAATAATAACTTTTCAATGAGTAATCTATAACTAAGCATACATAAGTCAGTAAAAACTCACTGCTGTAGAAGCAAGCATACCTTTTCTGTATAATCACAATGGTTTTAATAATTTTTTACAATTGTAATACTAGTTATACAACAATAACATCACATAATTACACATGATTTGGCATCCTTGGGATTAGAAAAATCTAAAAACGGTTGAAAAAATGAACGAAGAAATACATTTTGAAAATACTCTCCGTAGTCTTCGAAGAAAATGTTTGAAAAAAATTCTCCGTCATAATGACAAGTACATTTGTTCTCGCATATCTCTCTTGCAATATATGGCACTTCGAGCATAAACCATGCTTTAATGTTTATAAGACCATCTCTCTCATCAACATGTGTTCTATTCGAACAAGCATGTATCCTTTGTGAAGGATTATCCCGAACTCGGTCTATGCAATTAAATTGCTTCTTTAAACTTTTGTGAATTTCATGAGATACTATATCCATTAATTGATCTTTAGCCATTTCATATTCACAATGCGGTTCACGGTAACACTTTTGCGGCTTTAATTTTAGTGTCATATGAGGCAGGGTGGTTGTGTACAATGTTTTTAGAATGCATTCTGATATTTCATTTCTCATTTCACAAAGTTTTAATACTTGGTCATTTAAAAGTATCAAGGGGATTGGATTTAATGTAAATGAATCTCCGATTTTGTAAATTTGTTGTAGGATGCATTTCCCATCGTCATTAAATACGGATAATTGATTATTACAAATAAAAGAGCTATTGTGATGACATCTAGTAAAATCTAATAGTTTTACAATAAATTCAATCCATGTTGAAGGGTCCATCATGACTCCCTGACTGGTTGGTATATAGTCTAATTCAGCATTCTGAATAAATTGTCTAATGTGAATCTTCAAGTCAGTTTTTTCATCGTGGAGCGAAACGTAGATAAGTCTTTCCAAGTGCCATGTACTATTTACAGAAGCATGTAAGGTATGGTAAGCATGATCCGCCCAATCGTCCAACTTTGGTCTTTTCGGCGCAGGTTCATAAATGCACATTTTGACGAATGTTAGGTTAATGTGTGGATCTGTCACATGAGGCTCAGAAGGAATACCATACGTTAAAAGTTTGTTGGTTGGGGGATATATCTTACACATTGAACCATGTTCTAATTTAATGGTAGTGGTTTCACAGTTCGCTGGTTTAAAATCTAAAGTTCGTTTAGATCCAAAACTTAGAATGCATACACATGATGATAGGTCCAGAGAAAAATCTTCGTTGTTACCGTCTTCAATTTTAGATTGCCCGTCAGAGGATAAGTTTACTTGTACCAAATTAAATTCATAATTTGTTGCTTTCTGTAGATATTCACGTAGTTTTTGCAAAATGGGTAACCAAGGGAAAACAGAGACAGTCACTCCAGAGAAACTGTAATTTATCCCCTCATCCGCGAAAGCAATTACTTTCCGAGTCGAAGTATTATCCTTTACAGTAGTTTGCAGAGGCTTTGCATCAAAAGGTAATTGCGATAATTCTTGAAGTAACACATCAGCATCACTTTGAGTGTAAAACTCAGGAGTGTATTCAATGTTAAAAGTATTTTCGATCAATTCAGGCAAAGACATTTTTTAAAACACGGTGAAAAAAATCAATTAAAGTATAAAACTAGAAACACACGTCTAAAGTGAAGGTACTCACAGCATAATGTGAGCCTCGCATTCAGCCGCTTTATCTAACATAGATGAAATAATGTCTTCCCACTGGTTACAAAAAAATCACGTGACCATCAAAGAGGTCGTTTCAAGGTTATGCCGGTTCAAGGTCAAAGCTTCAAGATTAAGGTTAACAGAACTGGTTTGACAAGGTATTTTTATATGAAAAAAATTGTTCTCACTCTATCTGTGGTGGTGGTAGGATGCATTTTTTTCGATCGCTTATACTAAGCCTAATTTAAAATAGTTCACGTTATGAAAATACACTGATGATGTCTGAAAAACTGAAAAAACACTCAAAATACTGGTGTTAAACGATAAAGTAATTAAAAAACTTTGTAAAAAACACACATAAGAAGTAAAAGGATGTACACTGATGATGTATTTTATCGATCATTCAAGTTATGAAGTAAGTGCATTTCTGTTTAAATATTTTCTAGTATACACAAGTATATTATCTATTATTTGATAGTTATGTTAGACTTTTTTCAGTGTATTTGTAAGTATTTGAATATGATGTCTTGATAATATTATTTTCTAAAATGCATTTCGCTTAATCGTAGAGATTTTTACAAGTATGGTATTGACTATTAGTGTCAGTCATTCCTTTTAGTATTTTGTTTACTAAGACTTGCAAAACTTTTTTGTACTTAAATATGTTATTTAATGTACTTAAATATGTTATATAATATGTTATAATAATTTTAATATGTTTTGTACTTTGTTGATACATGATTTAGAAAAAAAAAAAAAAAGTTAATCCTTATTTAGTGAAAGGATATTTGCTGAACATTTGTGGTTCAGTCTTTGTGCAAATACCTTATTAAACGTAAAAATATACAGCAGCAAGATGCGATGACACTATTTCCATCAAAATAATATTTTTTCTGAGTTAAATTTATAATACTTAACGCTTTTGAGAGATCTTATAACATAAAATGAAACACATGTGTAGTCTGTATCTGGATAAATGCTACTTTTGTACCTAAAATATAAGCATTCTTATTATTGAATTGATATATTATTACTTTATAACTATATATAATATCTTGATAGTTAGATCTAAAACTGCAATTTTATTTACAAGCTTGTAACTTATTTTATCGTAAAGTTCTAAAGTCATATAAGGAAATTACCATGTAACCGCGATTTCCTGATCGGTTAGTATAAAACTAAACTTTATTTTCAATGCTATAGGATTTTTAAAAATTCTATCAATACTAATACTTGCTTAAAAGGTTTAAAGATATAACCAATGTCATTTTATCACGAAAAAATTCGCAAAGTCTCATCCTAACATTAAACATAATTATTTCTATTATTCTGTTAAAAGTTTACATGATAATGTGGTACCTATTGTAGGGTGGAACATGATATTTTTACACGCATAAGAAGAATATAGCTATATGTTTACAGTACAGCTGTTAAGTCAACGGGTGTACTCTGAAGTTAACTTTTAGGGGCAAATCCATACAGTAGATTTCGCTTTCGCTAAAATAGTTTCTAAGTTTCATTATTAACCAGAATTTTACCATAATGATTTTTTCTAAAATCTGAAACGTATTATTTTTTTTTTATTATTAAGATGGTAGACACCAATAATTTTAACTCTTTCTAGTATCTGAAAAAAAAAAAAAAAAAAAAAAATCTAAAGCTAAAAGAATGGTTATCCCTTGTAATTTCTTTTACATCTTCCTAGTTCATATCTCTGCAAAATTTTCTATGTCTGAAAAATTAACATTCAAATTTCCAGAACACATAAATTCAAAATTGTCTATGTCTGAAAAATTCACAATCAAAATTCTAAAAACACAAATCCAATATTTTCTATGTTTGAAAAATTAACATATACCATTTTATGTCGGAAAAAATTCGCAAAGTATCGTTATACTAGCATTAAACACAATTCTTTCGACTATTCTGTAAAAGTTTTCATAAAACATATATCATTCAACTCCCAACTTTAATTTTTATCTTCAATAATGAAATCATTAGCTTGTAATTTCTTTTACATATTCTTAGTTCGTATCTCAGCATAATTTTCTATGTCTGAAAAAATAACATTCAAAATTATAAAAAAAAAAAAAAAAAAAAACATAAATCCAAAATTTTCTATGTCTGAAAAATTAACAATCAAAATTCTAAAAACACAAATGAAATTTTTTTTCTAAGAGTCATCCTTACAATTACTTCCTATTTCATAATCACATCTCTTTTATACTTTGCAAGACGGTCTCTGCATAAATAGTTGTAGTCGGTAATTATTAGAAAAAAAAATTAAACTTTTTTCCGAGTCCCCTCTATTAGAAATAACGCAAGAAAAAAAATATGCACTCCTCTGTATTATCTATTAACTGTCACTCAACCCCGTCTCCCCTCTCCAACCGAATTCCCATTCATCAACTGTCACTCAACTCCACCTCCCTCTTAGCACATCGTGGATTATGTAACCTCTGCTTCACTGGAATGCAATCCGCAATCCGCCCGGATTGGGGTGGCGCAGTACTGTCATTTTCTCACTACTGAACAGAATAAGGGATAATGTTGAAAGGAATGGAATTCATGCACGTGCAAAAGTCATTGATAACATAGAAAAGTGTACTTCAGCAAAATGTCAGGACAGGAAATTTATTAATAATTTTAAGCGTTGCGCTCGGAAGAGTTAAAAGAAATCTTGGTGAAAGTCGAACATATAAATTTCATCTTTTGGCGTTCTTTGAAAAGAGTGGGAAAAACGAATGTTCGCTAGCTAGAAATCATTTTTGTGTATCGCGGGACGCCTTGCAGTTTTACAAAGAGAGCAACCGCGACAGAAGAGGGAACCATTGAATGCCTATGACCTGTGTGGTCAGGACGTAGCGGTCAATTTGCGGGAAGCTTTTGATGTTGGTCGGTGAGAATTCGTAGGCAAAGCTTCAGAAAAGAAAAAAAAAATATAATAAACATCAAGGGGAGAAAAATTGAAAATAAAATTTAAGAAAAACATGGAGGTGTTGACGATAAGGCTGTAGAAATCCAATGAGAAAGTGTGAGAATTGAGAAATAACCAATGGCAAGTTAGAGAGAGGTAAATTTCGGGCAAAAGAGTTAGTAACTGGTCGGCTTAGGAGAATTAGGAGCCACAGAGTGGCTAAACTAATTATTTACGAGTTTAGGGAAAAAATGGGGGGACGAAGATTTGAGCAAAACTGGACTGCACAGCCAGAGAAGGCAGATTTCCACAGATTTTCAGAGATTTCCATAGATTTCAGCAGATTCCACAGATTTTTGCAGATTTTATTAGATTTTGAGATTTCAGCAGATTTTATTAGATTTTGAGATTTCAGCAGATTTTTGCAGATTTCCGTAGATTTTATTAGATTTTCAGAGATTTCTTTAGATTTTTCAGAGTTTCTTAAGAATTTTCAAAAATTTTACCTATGTGATCATCATTAGTGGATATTTATATATAAAAAGTGTGTTTAGAAAATAAAAAAATAAAAATGATCATCACTGCTCTGCACCGGATTACAGGTAAATTCCAATTGCCATCCTTTCCATATTGAGTGACTTATTTTTAATAATTAATAATATTGTTTATGATTGCTAAAGTAGTTAGAATGTGTTTTGGTAAACAATAATAATTTAATTGTTCTAAATTAAGCCATTTTCGAGATCAGTTTAAATATTTTTTTTTTTTTTTGTAAATGTAAATAAGATTTTTATATTTAATAAATGTTTTTTATAGTTAATATTTTAAATCCATTTATTTCTTTCCTCAGAAAACACAACGCAATATCAAATTTTATTTTATACTTATTTAGAACAGTTTAAATAACTTTATGAGTTAAAATAAATTACCGATGGGTCTTTATAACAATGAATCCAATTATTTCATACCTTATTTCACGGCCAAACTAAGGTTTAAATTATTTCATCCATTTATTTCATGTTTAAATATGGCCCATCGTAACACAATGAATTCATGCTTATTTGCTCAAAAAAAAAAAAAAGTTATACATTTTTAAAAAGTAAAAATGATTTCCACAATGGTCTTATATTAATTTTAAATGCATATTTTAGACACAAACTACAAAATTTTCTTTTTATTAAGGAAAAACGAAAGTGTAGCCAAATGGCTACAGTATGCACTGTAGTGTTAAAGTTTCTTATACTTTAGAGCGTACAGATTTCTTCCGCTATTTATTCGGTATCTAGTAAATTTTTCTGAAAAACATAAATTATCTAAAACATAAATAAATCTCGTTTGTAGTACATGATCTAAGTTTTAAAAAATAATTTTTTAGATGGGGAGATGTTTGTTTTCTGAAACGAGGAATTTTTGGCAGAACTCATATTATTTAGTTTGAAAAATTTTCTTTCTATTGAACAGTGTATGAAACCCCTCACTTGGAAAAAATTTTATAGTTTTATTTTATTTTATATCGCAAGCCTTTTATTAGTTTTAGCTGTTATTATTTCGTTCTAGTTCATAATTTGCATACGAATTTTAACGAGTTTCTTACCGCCCGACCGAGATGAAACTTTGTACACACGTATAAGTCCAATGACACTCAGAGTTACTGTTTCTCATTTTTTACTATTCTTGATAGATTTTTATTGATTTCCTGTTTGGAATAATTTTTTTTTCTCATACATCAACGCATTTCCATCGAACTATTGACTGGGCGTTTTCGATCTTTATATAATTATATAGTCATGGCCGAGTGATTATGGTGATGAATCGAAAAACCCATTGTATTTGGCCCACAAATGCTTGAATTCTACCGACTATAGTATATTGCTTTTGTATTTATTTTATGTAAATCGTAACCATCGCCATGGAAAACTGGTTTTCTTTTTCACAAGCAGTTACTCAATCTTTTAGAGTGGACGAGCGTATAGCGATCGCTCTGAACTGGGAGCCGGAAGTGCCTGGTTTAAACTTAGGTCGCGCCCGTCGGCCTAACCGTTTGCAGGTTTCCGCGTTTTTCTCCGAAACTTTGTGTAAATAAAGGGTTATGACCCCTTAGGAAGACCCCCATTGGTCTAGATCCGTGGCGTAGATAATTGGCCGTATTCCCACAAAGAAACAAACAGTTTTGTAGAAATCGAATGTTTAAGATTCCAAACAGTTAAATAACACCAAAATAATTATTAAATAAATACACAAATATCAGACTTTTTTTTCTCATTTCCAGTTTATCCGAGGTAAGAGCAGTATATGTACACTAATTATATTAGTCTCATTTTAAGTGGGAACATTGGCACGAAGTATACTGTGGCATGATCGACTGCTTTCAGTTTCTTAATATCAAAAGTAGCATTATTCGCGATACAATATTCATCCTGAAAATAATTAAATAAATAAAAGTTTTAAAAAGTGTTTTAAATCAAGCTTTCAGTTTAACATTGACTAAAAAATACAAAATAATTTTTGAGAGAATTTTCAAGCTCAGCTCAAACACTTATAGAACATACAAATTCATCCTTGCTCACAGATCAACTTCGAAGGTAGTACTTTAAAAAAGAAATCATGAAATAATACTTTCTTTCACTTTATAAAATAATATATAATTTGTAAAAAAAAAGCTTGTGTTGAGACGCTTAACTACTTGAAGTCAAAGAAAAATTAAAACCACAAGCTTTTATAATTATATAATATTTTGCACTAAAAAAAATAAAGTTGAATGACTTATTTAAGTCATGAGTTATCTAATGGTTAATTTTTTTTTTCGTTTGTTATGAGAATTTTCTAACAAGAAGTACTTTCTATTTTAGGACAAGGGCGTTTAGATGGAGCTTTCTGCGAATACAGCCATGAAGATAAGTTATCTTATTTAAAGAAACTGAAAGAGGAAGGTGTTGTCAATATTGAAATGGAATCCCTAACTTTTGCTGCAATGTGCCGGAATGCTGGTGTCAAAGGTTATAATTAGCATCTTTTTAACCAGAAGACAATATAAAGGAATCCAAAGTCATTAAAATCTCATTAAATTCCTTATGTAGTAAAATTTTACTTTATTGTACTCTTAAAACCAGCTCCACGAACTGATTCAAATTTTAGCCAGTTAATGGGATAACATGTTAGATTAACTTTATTTTCATTCCGTAATGATAAAATATTAGCAAATATATTTAAATGATTATTTGCACAAAATTTTATACTAAATCGTAAAAGTTATTATTGTGAAAAGGCCTTACTTTCTATTGTTTTTAGACATTTATTTACTAATAAAATTGCAGGCAACCGATATCGCAATTAAATTAGACAATAAAGTAATGAAATTATTTTTTAAAGATTTAAAAACTTCTTAAAGTACTGTTCAATTTCTTTTTATTTAGTTATTTGAACTAACTAAACAATTTAGGATAACTTTATGTACAAGAAATTTCATATTTATATGCTTCGCATTTATTTTGTATTTTGCTATAGACTACTAATTTTAAATTAAAATAGATACACGATGTTTAAGTTTAAAGTTTAGAGAGATATTTTAAGTTATTTGAAGATATTTAAGTTTGTATAATATATTAATAATTTCTACTTATTTTTTTATAAATGATATTAATCTGGATCTAGGGAAGATATTTTAAGTTTGTATAATATATTAATAATTTCTAGTTATTTTTTTATAAATGACATTAATCAGGATCTGGGGAAGTAGACCCAGAATGGCGTTTCGGCATTGCGACTGCTATTTCGGTTTCATTGATAAACAAGTCTAGTGTTTTTGCACGTACACGAAAAGGATGGCATTCTTACATATTTAAACTGCATAAAAAATATATCAGTTTAAGTTGAGCAGTTTCTCTGAATCGCAATTGTCAAAGATAGACAGCAGAACTTCAAAAAATTCCGAAGAATCGTTTTTCAGACGTTCCGATAGAAATGAAAGAGAATGTACCAATTAATTTGATAAGATTAATCTGAGATAAATTCATTCTTTTTGTTTTGAACATTTATATGATTAATAATGTTTAATTAATTTTTAAAATACTCTTGCTAATAAAAAAATGGACTTTTGTGTGTTGTACTGAATAAGCCATTGGATTTTCTATGGAATTAACTTCCATGTGTTTCACAAATCAGCTAGGAAAAATATAAATTTGTATGGCGAGCAAGCGTAGCGAGCTGAGATCGTGTAGTGATCCCAAAAGAATCGCAAAAGGAATCTCGTCCATGAAAGTCGCGAGCAGGAGGCAGGACCACTTAATATATATACAGGATATCCCAGAAACGCTGACCTAACCTTTTATTAATTAAATTTTAATCATAGACATATACAATAAATTGCAAGGTCACTTTTAAAACGGTGCAGAATTTTATGGCATCGGTTAAAATTTTCAAGAGATTAAATAAATGTAATATTTAAGTATTTATACGGGCCTAGTACAAAAAAAATTCCCAATTAGTAAAAATGTGCCCCATAAATAAATAAGGGGATGTACAAAACTTCAGCATTTTAGCTTAAAATGTGTCGGGGATATGAATTCTAATATATGATGACTTAACCACTTTTCAATGGCTATCGAAGGAAAAAATCACGTCAAATAATCGCATTTCGGGGATCCTTCACAAATAACTAAAGAAAAAATGATTGCAAAAATACATAATACTTCTACTATTATTGATATTGTACAGACTCTTGAAAACTTTCTTTAAACATATCTCTGGTTTTTTGTTATGATGAAAGCCTGAAACTTTGTACATCACCTCATTAATATATGGGGCACATTTATTAACTGAGAACTTTTTTGTATAAAAATTGAAATTTTGTATTTATTTAATTTCCTGAAAATTTATTCGATACCACAAAATTATGTACCTGTTTTACGTAATCTTGTAATTTATTGTACATGTCTGTGATAAATATTTAACTAGTAAAAGCCTTGTTCAGTGTTTTTAGTACACCTGTATACATATAAGGTTGTGAAAAGGGAAATATGTTTTACTTTTATACTTGTGTTTAAATTCTTAATGTATGATTTGCTCCTAAATGAAGCTGTAAAAAGCCAAGCAGAAAACAGTGAAGAAACTGTTCCACTTTATTTAAATTCCCCTGTGATATGAAGTTTTGAAAACGTTAGCAAATGATTTTCAGAAAACAAATACACTATGTTCGTTAATTTAGGGAGCCAAACATAACAATTAGTGTTGTTTATTAAATCTGTTTATGCATTTTGAATACTCATAAATTGTACATTTCTTTAAATTATTGTAAGGTTAAAAATTTATATAGATTCTTGGCAAACTTGATTGAATTAGTCGTTTTGATTACTGAAGCAAAACCTTTCATCGAAGTTCACCGGAAAGTGAAATTTCCTGTGAACTTTTAATAAAAATTTCACTTTATGTATTAATAGTATTTTGATTCTGTTTTTTATTAATAGGTGGTGTCATATGTGTTTCACTAGTGGATCGGCTGAAAGATGATCAAGTCACAGCTACTTCAGAAATGTTGAAAAAATGGCAAAAGCGTGTACTTCATTTAGCCGCAATGTATATTAAAGAAAAGCTGAATGGAGATATATAAAGTTTTACGATTAAAAATTCCGAATTGTAGTTTTTATACAAAAGGCCAAGTTGTGTTCAATGATGTTGGGGAGTGGGGATATTTTGTATTTTTTTAACATTTAATGTTAAGGTAGAAAGACTTCTAAATAAATCTTTTATGCATTTGTATGTATGCGTACAACATTATTCATTATATAAGCAAAGTTAAAAAAATTGGAAAGAAAAATAACGATATTCTTCTTTTCTTACGAAAAAAAATTATTTGGTATCTTAACAGCTCTGAATTCAGGAAAATAAGTTTAAAATTCAAATTAAAGATATTGCCACATGAAACTGACTTTTATGGTATGGGCCACATGCACACAGCGCAAAATGTTTAAAATTTAAATCCTAAAGCGACGAAGAGATGGGATGAAGGTAAAATAAAAATCACGGTATTTATGAAAAATGTTAAGACATTAAGCACAATTTTATTTTAAATGGGTTTGAAAAAAAACCATATTTATTGCATACTTAATTATGTATGACTAGAAATTATTTTCACAGAATTTTAACGAACCAAACGTTTGATCTCTAATTGAGCAAAACACAATAATAAAAATCAGTATAAGAAGTACTTCAGGATATTTTTATTGAGAAAAAGTGTTCATTGAAGTCAATTTTGAAGAAATGCGAAGTAACAATTTGATCCCGATTAGGAGAGTTCCGCACTTGAGTACTTTATGCAATGCGTTAGTTTTACAATCCAACAAGAAGTTCAACTGCCGTCTGATTTCCATATAAGTTGGCCAATGGCACACACCATCTAATCTTCATCTTTAAATGGTATATTTGCTGAGGTTCCTTTCAGTTTTTTTTTTTACCTGAATAAGTACTTCTAATTCAGATTTGCTTGGGTGTCCTCTGTTCTCACGCAGTTTTATAATACCAGTTTTACACACACTGCAATCTCTTCTCTGAATCCAGCTTGCAGAATATCATCTGCTTTCAGCGTTTTATGCAGAATCCAAGAATTTAACACAGCAAATGAAAGAAAAATCTAAAATAATACTTTTTAGATCTCATTTTATTTTTATACTAGCTGCGTACCCGTTCTCCGCACGGTAGGGAACGAAACTTTTTCTTACATCTATAATTCGAATTGATTCCAGTGATTTGGAATCTAAAAATAAGCAAAAGGATTTGACTCTTGGCGTAAAGTTACTCATTAGTTATTCGTAAAGTTAGTATATGTACTGACCTGAGACCATTATTAATGTTATGACGCAAAATCTATGTCCGTGTTATTCGCGATCAGAAAAAGAAATGCGTGACGGTTTGCGGCGAAAATTCCTAACTTTCAAAATATCTCATTTCTACATCATACTCTTTTTTAGATTTAAGTTACCACTTTAGATACTACATGATGTGGAGAACCGTTTTATTTTATAGTTAAATAGTTGTGTACCCGCTCTTCGCAAGGGAAGAAGAGAACATTTTTCCAAAATGTGATCATATTTACTTGTGACAAAACAGAATCTCCAAGGGAAAAAAGTTCTGTTACAGTCTTTTCTGTTGAAACTACCGCGGGATATATTAACGCGACGTAGAATTACTTAACGTTTAGTTAGCTGTGATGTAAGATGGTTGTTAAAAAAAGAATAGAACACTTAGTTTCACGAAATATTTATTAATGCGGTATATTGTGCTTTGATCAATATTGCCCTAGATATCTACTAACTATTACTTATACTATCTTTTACTGATACCAATACAATATATTTTTGTTTTTCAATCGATAATGTTTAATTTAAAGAAACGGCTTAGATATTTGCCACGAATGTAGTCTTTTATTCTTTGGTGACTTTTATAATTTACGCATTAGTATAAACAATAATCATTCCATTTTATGGTTGGAACTAAAACAGCTCTCCATACATTTGTATGCATAATTCTTGTCAGATTGGCGTATTTAGCACCAGGGCCCTAGTATCTCACGGGCAAATCGCGACTTTGCCCAGTGCCTCAGGCTCGAAATGGCCACCAATTTGAAATGTTAATCTGAAAAATTCTTTTTCATAGCAAAATTTTATGAAAAATAAAACAAATTTCATAGATGGAGGCCCCCAAATTCATCCATGCCCGGTGTCCCTGTTTGTCATAATCAGGCCCTGTTTAGCACCGCAAAATATTTCTTGCGATTCGAAAACGTGTCCCGTTTAAAATCTCAATTGAAAATAATGCTGGATAATTCACTGGGGAAAAAACAGCATTCAATTCTTTTTCTGGCAACGTAAAATAAAATATGGAATTATTTCATGCGT
Organism: Cheiracanthium punctorium; assembly: GCA_038373885.1. Lineage (NCBI taxonomy): Eukaryota > Metazoa > Arthropoda > Arachnida > Araneae > Cheiracanthiidae > Cheiracanthium > Cheiracanthium punctorium. The sequence continues at coordinate 509,932 of JAWZYV010015093.1, read as the reverse complement.
TGCGTATGTTTTGCTTGTGAATCCGTTTTCTGATTGAGTTTCGAAAGGGGTTTTAAACTCGTGACACCAAAATGACGCACTTTTCACATGCAAAAACCCAGTTATTTTAAAGTAATTTTATTTATTTTTTTCAATTGGCAATTTTAGTGATTGTTACTGTATCCAGGACAACCAAACCGCAAAATATCAAATCGAAATTTGTAAGCAGCTGCTGTTGAAATGAAAATCCTTCTTTACTTAAAAATTCGTAAAAATTCTGCTAATTTATATTTTTCCTCCGTTATTCTTTTAAAAGTGGGCGAATTGTGTGCTCCGTCTTTTGCCGAAATATAAAAAAGTTATGACATATAGAATTCAAGATGCAGCAGTTTTAAAAATATTTTACGAAAGTCAGCGTCAAATTTAATTTTATTTGAAAAATTCCCAAAAATCTGCAAATTATGTTACACAGTCCGAACAAATAGTTTTTAAAAGAAAATTTTCTCCTCTATACGGTGATGTAACTATCGTTTTCTTGCGAGTGCAATTACAGGTGTTATTATGTATTACGCAAGAAAAATCGCTAAAAATCAGACAAAACATAAAATAAAACATTTTCTAATTCAAATTTCGAAGAAATGGCTTCGAGGTGTGTCGAGACCCGTCTTGGAGAATTTCCGTACAAAATTTGGTAGGTCTACGATCACCCGTTTCGGAGCTACGCGAGACACAGACAGACTGACAAACTAACGGACAGTTTACACGCTTTATTTATATAGATTATCCTAAATGACTGTCTGCTAAATCTAAGCCACCAATGTTTTACTACAAAATGATTTTCTGCTTATATTTCTTTTAACGTAAAACTTTTGCGTGCTATATATCATTGTTTTTATATTTCAATCGAAATATATCAAAATTATAAGGTAAGTTCGGACTTACCTTTTTTCTTCTTATGGCTGCTGGAGGGAGTTGACTGTCGATGAAACCTCGCTGGCTATCTCGCTGATTAAATATGTGGTCGAAAGCTAGTTTACTTTTTAATATTTTATTGGATAAATGAAATCTAGGAGAAATGAAAATAACTAAAATTAATCAAGTATATATATATATATATATTGTTGGTTCATCATAATAAAATGCTCCATCGAGAACAAAGTTTTTTCGAGCACTTTTCCGTGGAGGTGTTATGCGGGCAATGTCTCTTACCTGTCTGTTGGAGCCCGCTGGGGGCTGTTGTGGGTCAGTCCATTCCTCTGCTGGTTGGTGGACAGTTACGTCACACTCCCACCTTGAGGTCTGATATCTCTGGAGGACCTCAACCTGCGGACGTTAACCACTGGGGTCATTGAGAGAGTCCACTTCGGAGGGAATCAAATTGTTTACTATCCTCAGCAGTTCTCCCACGGCTGTTTTACTTTTACTAGACGGACATGACCGTCCGCAGATGGAATAATTTCAGAAACTCTGGCTAAGGGCCAGTTCACTCTTTTTTATTAGGGAACACTAATAACATGTGCCCCACTTTCAAAGAAGTAAGATTTTTAATGTATTTCGAATTCTGATTTAGCTGGCCGAGGTATTCAATTCTGAAACGTTTGCACAAATCATTGCGTAATTTATTCTGGTAAATCAATGCTCGTTTGATCGAAGCATTATCTACATGATCGATGTTTGTCACACCTGACATTGGTAACTCGTGTAGGAACATCACCGGTGTCAATGCGATGAGGTCACTCACGTCTTCGGACAGGTAAGTAAGTGGTCTACCGTTCATCGTCGATTCCACATCCCACAATAGAGTAAGAAGTGTCTCGTAATTCAGAGATCTACCGTGTATTTTTTTAAAAATTCTTTTCATAACACCGATTAACCTCTCCCACCAACCTCCTCACCAAGGTGAAGTAGGCGGTATGAATTTTCAGTCCATTTTTTGCTCCACAGCTACAGATGCTATTTTGTCCCAATCGATATTTTTGAACAGGTTGTCTGTTCCCACAAAATTCGTGGCGTTGTCGAAGTAGATAACGACGGGTCTGCCCCAGCGAGAGATGAATCGCTGAAGCGCCTGCAAAAACACTTCTGTGGATAGAGTGGAGTTAAGCTCCAGATGCACTGCCCTAAAAACGGCGCATGTAAATATAACGATGCACACTTTCTGCCTCCCCTTCATATAGAGAGGGCCAGTAAGATCGACCCCTGTTATTTCGAAGATCTTCGCATCTCTGACCCTGTCTTCAGGCAAAACGGATTGTGGAGTTTCTGCGGCACGCGCGTCTAATTTTTTGCAATGTACGCAATTCCGCACGACTTTTTTAATAGTTTTCAGACTCTTCAATATCCAATATTTCTCCCGAAGTTGGCACATGAGAAATTAGGTTCCTGCATGGCCCGTTTTCTCGTGTTCAGCTCTAATTAATTTATACACCAGTGGGTGATCAGAAGGGAGCAATATGGGAAGTCTAAAATCTTCAGTATCTGTTCTTTTCATTATTCACGTCTTTAAGCGTATAATGCCTTTCGAGTCATTTATAGGCTGGAGATCACGTATAGACTTCTGATGTGCACCAATAAACTATTGTCTCTGAATGTATTTGCATAGGATCATTTCCGAATGTTTTATTTCTTCTAAGGTGATTCCTCCTCGTTTTCTTTGGAATGGATCTAGTGAGGCATTTTGCCTCTCTCTATTCGCAACCTCGGAATCTGACGTAACTTCGGATTCCTGGTATATGGTTCCAGACATTTGGATCACTAATACTTCTAATTTCCCTCACTCTATTTTGTATAAACGTCGCCCATTTTGTTCTCTTTTAATCCAATAGAGGGCGTTCATCGAATCACTCCAATAGTGCGTTTGGATGTTTTCTAGATCTTCTTTCTAGAAGTCTAGATCTTCTTGCACAGTTTTCGCCAATCGAGCCCTTATGGTACAGGACAAAATTTCAGCCCTTATGGTACAGGACAAAAAGGAATCGTTGTTGGCTTCACGGGTGCTATTTTAGACTTTGACTGCAGAAGCTGGCACTCCACGGAGTGCCCACGATCCCGCCTCACGAAGACGCACGTAGCGGAACTTATCGAGCTTGCGTCACAAAAAACGTGCAAAGACACAGGGTCGGCCCTAACAGTTTTGCCGCCCCGGACAAAAATATAAAATGCCGCCGCCCCCCCCCACAGTAAAATTACTATTAAAAGAAATAAATTGTTTACAGATTCTGTTTTCATGCCTATAAAACTGGAATAGCTCTTTAAACATTACACAGCATAAGAAAAAACCATATTTATTGAAAATCACTCATTAAGCTAAAAACCAAAAGAAAGAGAGAAGTATCAAGAATTCTTTTTCTGACTTTTAAGTTCGCAAAATTCCTGACTTTTTCTCTTAAATCAATTTTTCAACTAATTCATGTTCAATAGCCAATGTAGTTAAATTATTTAATGTATCTGGGAGATTTGTGGAAGATGTGAGTATAAAATCTAGAGTTGAAATTAGCTTTAAAATTTCAATTGGGCTTTCGTTTTTCCCTAATAAGGCCGTAACTGACACTATTTCATTTACTAGATCAAGAGAATTTATATTCCCTGATTCTCCATCGGTCAGTCAGCATTAACTCCAATTGTTTACACTTTACACAGTGTTAACACTGCACTGTTACACTGTGTTACAATGTTTAATTAGCACTTTTTAAGAGTACCTTTTAACTCATATATGCCGTGCAAAAATTTAAAATAATTACATTGGGTACTTATTAAATTAAATCTGCATTCTAAGGTATTAATCGCTTTGTTTACTGTAAAAAATAAAACTATCTTGAATTTTAATTTAGGATCTTTCACCAGATCATCTCGTGCTTCGCAATCAAATTTAATAGGTTACGTGGCTGCATAAACTCACTGTTAGCCAGAGAACTATCTCGTCGGTCATAATAGTCTAAGAGCCAGCGACCGCCAGACCTTCGTCATAGTATAAAAGTTGAAACTTTCTCTGCGCATACCCCCCAACAGAGGTAGGAACAATAGGCCACTATAAAGTTTGGATGATCGTGGCTTTGCAGGTAACAGGTGGCAAAGGTGTATAAAATTGCCGAAAGTTCTTCTTCGCAGTTCTTCTTCGAATAGGTTCTTCTTCGCAGTACTAGAAATCCCTTTATCCCTTGCCAGACACTTTTCCATCGTGGCAAACCCCCGCCAGACAACCTCAAAGTCATGGAAAACTGTTGTGTTCGTAAAATCCCGCGATGAAGTACGTCAAGCTGTCACAAAGTGTCAAGCACATTTTATACTGCTACTTCTGAACTTTCTAACGCGCGAACTTTCTTGCAGCGCGCTCGTAACAGAATTACGTTTTTGAAGACTTTGAGATTGTCTGGCGGGGGTTTGCCACGATGGAAAAGTGTCTGGCAAGGGATAAAGTGATTTCTAGTACTGCGAAGAAGAACATATAAAAAAATTAAGCTTTATGAAAGGACGAAAATTTCGGCAATTTTATACACCTTTGCCACCTGTTACCTGCCAAAGCCACGGTCATCCAAACTTTATAGTGGCCGATTGTTCCTACCTCTGTTGGGGGGTATTCACAGAGAAAGTTTCAGCTTTTATACTATGACGAAGGTCTGGCGGTCGCTGGCTCTTGCTCCATAACATAACATTTCATTTAAAATCACATCCAATCGAAGCTCCTTTAAAAAAAATCTTTACAGTTTCTTATACAGTTCTAGAGCATGTGGTAAATCGTTGTCTTTTGACTGCAATAGCTTTCTTAATGGATTCACGGAATTTAAGATTTTATACCAAATAGTAATAGAACATAAGAACATGAACTGTTTGAGAAACTTAAATAATCCTTAAGCAGCTCCTTAATCACTGAAACAAAAGCGAATGAAATTAATTTTATAGCAACACCAAAAGTGGCAACTTAATTTAAACTGCAGGTGCAAAAATATTTCTAATTTAAGTAAAATTGTCAAGGTTTGTGAGAAGTCAACTGGAGAGAAGAAAGCTCCAGACATGGGAGAGAGTCATAAAACAAAGGATCGAAGAAGTTTTAGAATAAAAAATATTCTAAAACTTGAGCCGGACCACCGAATTCTCCAGAGCCTGGTAGACAAAAATCGAGAGTCAAATTAAGTGGTATAGTCTACACTGTTAAAAATAATCTGAAAATTCAGGATAATTCCAGCCTTAATTTTCAGGAAAATGACCGCTTTCCCCAAGAATTGGTAATTTTCCGTTAAACGAACAAAAATGATTGCAGCTTTCGGAAATTTCTTGTGAAAACGGTAAATTTCCGTTTTTGGTTTGGGTTGTAAGTGTTGGAGTGGTTTACTCTTTAAAAGAAGAATCCCCTTTCATAGCAACGAGTATTTCAAATCACATTCATAAATGTATAGGACTGGCTAGAAATTAAATTCAGTGATTATTATTATTATTATTATTTCAAACTGCGAACGAAAAATCAGTCTGTTTTTTATATATATATTTTTAGCAGCCAATGTATTTCTTTTCCGATTTTCAGTGTTTGCAGCAATCTGTATGGAAATCTAAACCGATATGACAAATAGCTAAACAGTAATTTTTTTTACTAATTACATGCATTTGTGAAAATCGAAATTAATTTCTTGCTAATTCAATAATTTGACTATGTTAATAATAACTGGACAGCGCTTTATCTCGAATTTTAAATTTTAAATAATAAACGCACGAATTCCTCTCCCGCAAGGAAACTAAAATAACCTTCACTTCACCCTTTGGCCAGTACAAAACCAGTCGTGTAGTGTATAGTGGTTAAAGCAACTGTCTCCCGATTCGTAGGCTCAGGGCTCGATCCTAGCGATGGTCGACCTATTTTATTTCGCAGTTTTGGTAAAACGGAAATTTACCAGTCCAGAAAACGGAAAAATAATAAACAGAACGGACATTTTCTGGCAACTTTGCTGCCAGTCCTTTTTCCGTTAATTTACAGATATATTTGAACAGTGTACGTAGGTCAATTCAAAATTGAGAGAGATCATGTAATGAATATTGTTTTAGTTTAGTTTACAGTCGTATTCATCAAGCAGAGGACCACTTTAGTTGGAAATAAGCAAGGAAATAATAAACGTTGCGGTGTTTGTAATTATATTTCAATCACATTACAGTCACCTGCGCCAACCATGGTCGAGTAGATAAGACACTAAACATTGGTAGATGACTGAAGTGTGAAAGTACAGAGTTCTGGCCAATGGGACGGTGGTCGATGTAATGATCAGGAGTTTTGGGCGGTATTCTCCAAATGTAACATAAATATGCGTTAGAACCCATTAAAAAGTCATGCGCTCGAGGAATCTCCCTCTTAAGCAGATAGCCGTTGTGTAGCTTTGCCTTAGCCAAAGACCACTACGCCTTCATAAATATATAAACATATGGAAAAAAAACCCTTGTCATTTAATTGAATTTTTATCAACGTATCATTAAGGTAGTTCGATAAATGATCTATAATTTTTTTAATCCTCTGCCCGTCTCCGATCTCTCGGTCATAAGTCGACGAGCAGCCCAACACAAAAAAGAATGATTAAAACAATCACCAAAAGTTTTATCAATAGCATTAACCAGGCAAAGAATTAAGAACAGCGGGACAATTGCTGAGGTGCTCTCCAGTCATAGGAACGCCATCCTAGCAAACACACACTTGCTGGCGGAGTACCTTGCCAGTGCCTTTCTGCCTTTACGTCCAGCACCGGCCCGGCACTGCAATAAGTGACTGAATCGTACCAAAAGTGGTCGCCCGAGAAATACCTTGCCAGAAGCCCGGGAAGGCAACGGCACTCTGCTGGCATACTCCATGTGCCGGCCGTTACTCACAATAAAGGCACTGCCCCATTAAGTTTATAATGCCCAAAATGAAGCGACTGGGTGCCGGCTATTATTAAAAATAAAGGCACTGGCCTGGTATCTTAACAGTGACTAGAATATAATGGCACGGTACCGGATTAGTGCCTGTTTATAGAAATGCTGCCATAATTAAAATATGAGCCAGTGGCGGATTCGGGGTAGAGGGGCTTATTCATCAACCCATTCAAAAAAAAAAAAAGACATTGCTTAAGGGTAACATTTTAAGATAAAAAACTAGATACATGAAAAATTACAAACAACAGCAAAATCCATTAGTACATCGTTTGCAAATTATGTTCGCCCAACATTAGTGAATTCTGTGCAGTTTTCACAAACTGCAATTTTCTTACAAATTTTTATTTTCAAAAGATCTATTTTTTTTATGAGAGAGGATATAACACATGTCATAACCTACATAAAATCATTTATAAACAGTTTAATTTCAATATCTCATAATTAAAGAGATTTTATAAATGAGTTATAATATTTTACGGTATATATATATATATATATATACACACCCCCATACGGTATATATATATATATATATATATATATATATATGAACACCCCCTAATTTTTTAGTTTCATTATTGCCATATTAAAACGATATTAATTGACTATGTCATTTTATATCTCATCTTTCCTTTATTTCGCCTGGTAACCCTATGTTGAAATTTTTAGGATTGTAACCTATTTATAGAAAAATACATGTGATGCATATTCTACAGCTTACGAAATACTGTAGCAATAAGCTGTTGTGAACTAATAGTATTTAAATATATGTAAAATTATGTCGCATTCTTTTATGTCGCATTTTTGGGACACATTTTTGGGACAATTTTTAGTAACGGGGGTAAGAGATAAAATGACATAGTCATTAATATATAAATCTTAATTTTACAGGAAGTAATAATAAATAAAGTTGCTATATGGTTACACATGACATTAGGGTAACATTTTATTTAGATCAAAAGATTTTTTGTTACCTCTTTTGAAAAGAAATTCCTTTATCTACCTGCTGTATACTACATGACTCAAATTTTACGGAGGAAAATAGTTTTATACACTAAAATATGTTGTGAGAGTATGCAATTTAAAAACAGTAAAACTTAAGATTTACCTGTTATTTTAATCCAAAGTTATCCAAGGTATTATTCCAAAGCCATCAAGATAAGGCCATCCTAGCTATCAAAGTTTTGAGCTAACAAGATTTCATCATTGAAACAGCGTTGTTTTATATAAATAACTGTTCCAAATGTTTAAATTTTACTAGCCTTCTGAAACTGTTTAAAAATACCAATTTAACTTTTTCGAAAGCTATATACAACAATGAGGAATCTGAAAAATTGTGTACCCTAAAAAGTGTACTTCATGCGTAATTCATCAAATAACAAAAAAAATTTGGCCGTTGTTTAATGTATACGCCATATGGAATGGGAAGCGGGCTCAATAGAATGGGTTGCCACAACTTATAAACTCAAAAATCGCCACTTCCGTTTTAATGAAACGCGCCAATTTTTATAACATCATTGGAGCCGCCTATAACCCTTCTGTGGTGCCCTTCCATACACACGCACACACTACAGTGAAATCCCTCTATAACGATATTTTGGGGGTCAAAATAATATATCGTTGTAAAGAGAATTATCGTTATAGAGAGAATCGATATTGGAAAGAAAAGATTTTTGATTTTTGTTCTTCATGTATCCCATATCCTGCGGTATCACCAGAAAGTGTTCTGTTTTCATTCAGCTCACCCTCGCAAATAATATATAATAAATAAAAGGAGAAAAACATGTTTATAGTTTTCAGTAATTTTCACAACACTCGCAAATTTTAGTTAAATACCCTTGCCGCCTCGCCAGGGATTCTAGCGCAGATATAGCTTATAAATATTTATAGCATATTTGAATAACAAATATATAATGTCGAAATAAATAATACCTGAATGCCGCAAAAGCGTTTTTTAAAATTTATTAGATATTAATTGAAAATACATACCCATTAATTTATCCTTATTTTGCTTCATGCCTTTATCAAAATATTTTATGATGTTGAATTTCACTTCGATAGACATTTGTTTAGTGAAAATCGAAAGCAAATGGCTAAAAGAAAACAAACTTCAAAGTAAACAAAACTCATAAATGATTTAAAATATTCTCGTGTAATAATCGACCTCGATAGGATGTATCGGAGGTTAAAATTCTTACTCAAGTTCAGACAAAAGAACGTATCGTTTTCTATATCAGTTCCGGTGAAAGGAATCCTTGACCATTTTTTAAAGAGGGGGATAGGAATCAAAGACGTGTCATCCAACTGCCCTTCCACCTTACGAGAAATGCACTTTCTCATTACCATAGTGTTACATCAGCAAAACGAAACTTAGAAGACGTTCTTTGGCAGAGGCGTGGTCCAACCCGTTCCAACCACATTTTACCTCGACTTTCTTTGTGTAGCTTTCAATGTCTGTGCATGAGTTGGGCTTCTGATGCATCGTAGAAAAAAAAAATATATCGTAGTAGAGAGAATTATTGTGATGTAAGGGATAATTATTACCATCGTTGTAGAGAGAATTATCGTTTTAAAGGGTATCGTAATACAGAGAACTGTTTTACATTAATCTAAAGGGAATTCAGCCAGGACTATGAAAAAATATCGTAATAGAGAGAATTATCGTTATAGAGGATATCGTTGTAGCGAGATTCTACTGTATAACTCCGCGTTTGATAAACATATATTTAGTGTGCATAATATATATATATATATATATCTTGTAATTATTCAGCTTGTAATTACCAGTGATAACCATACACATATTTGTATTAAAATTGTTTTGCTTTTGATGTGAAGTTGGGATCTTCGTTTTTCTCAAATGCTGTGGAAAGTAAAATGCTTATTTTATGTTTGTGAGGAATTTGAATTTAACTACATACTATCGATTTAGCACGAACGTAGCTTATAAAACTTATCATATTCGGATAGTGAAAAGTTTTAAGGGGGTGGGGGCTAGAGGGGGCATATGTCCCCGTTCACAGCATATACAAGGGGCACAATATTTTCGATTTACCATTGTTTTCCATTCAGGCAAACAGAAGGGACGGACTCAATTTAGCATAGATTTTTGAATGCTTTGCTGAGGCCCATCGACTCAGCTAGCGAAGGAGCATTTAAAATCCCATACTGAGAAGCAACATGACAAAGAAGGTTAGTATTCCCCGGTGCATCTTTTCAATAATGAGAGCGAACAGGTTAAATGCGGAAATAAATAGTCAAATGCTTAACGCAAATAATACATTATTATAAAGGCACTTTAATAAAATCGAATAAACAATATGTACGTTTCGGGTGGTACGAAAAGCCCACCCTCCTTCCAGAGCCGTGCTTAGGGGGTGGCAAACTTGGCCATCGCCCAGGGCCTCTAACTGTTGAATTCGTGGCTATCAGGTGATCAAACTTTCATTAACGTTATTTTTTTGACGAAAACCCAAATTTTTTGGATTGAAGCTTTTAAATGTCGATAAAATTAATGCTTTTAAATGTGCAGAATATGTAATTTCCTATATAGCTTTTCTTTTTTCAAATTTACAACATGTTAATTAGCTTGATGCAGATTTTACATTATGGAAACTTACTGTATTAAAATCTTAATCAGTTAATGCAATTTACTTAATTACAGTACCAGTAGCGATTTGTGCTGGGGGAGGGGGGGAGACATGACAAGATCCACAATAATTTAGTAAGTAAAGAAAAGTGAAAGGAACCTAATTGTTTTTTATCTCGGGCCGCTAAGCATGTTTTGCCCAGGGCCCCCTAAAACCCTAAGCACGTCCCTGCCTCATTCACTAAGCCCTACGAAGAAGGGTGGAACCTTTGTACCCCTAAAACGTGCGTATTAGGGGGTGAACGCTGGACGAAAAATAGGCCTCTCGCAAAACAGCCTAAAAGATTTGTCTCGTCTCGTAAAATCCCTATATCATAATGTTAAAAATGCTTCTCTCATCTAATAAGATCCCTGTATGGTAATGTTAAAAATGTTTGTCTCATCTTGCAAAAAAGGTGCAAATCTCTGTCTCGTCTCGCATCCATCCCTATGCGTACTGCTCTAAATAAAACTTGAAAAATTCGAATTTATGGTCTATTCCTAGAATTTTTTTAATGTATCTCTTTTTTTGTGGGACTATATATATTTCGAAACTTTTAGATATTTCGATTTTTTTCTTGTGTCCTTTTAAATTTGAATTACTCAAGATTTACTGTATTTTTATTTGTTCTTTAAACCAAGTATTTAACTGTATTTTGAGTATAATGCTAGCATTTTTAGTTTTTCTAATAGGTTAAGCATGGATTCAATAGTGGTTTAAACTCCCTTTGTTTTGGAGGTTCGAGTACATTCGCTGAAAACGACCAACAAATAATCTCAATAAATATAGCCAGATCTGCGAAAACAATTCGAATATTGCACCCATTCTAATATCGCCAAATCTGAGACAGCAGTTTTTACGCTGGGAAAGAGGTCTGATGTATATGTCTGTCTCCTATTTTTATTTATTTATTCATTTTTTTTTCACCTGCCATAAGTTTCGTATGAAAAGCAGAGAATCAAAGTTTCATTGTAGAAGACTCTAAATAGCGTTTTTAAATAAATGAGTCTGAACAAACTTAGCACGTCCCTGGAGCCCTGATTTGTTTTATTGTAAATTTTAGCATTAATTACCTGATTTATTATAAAATTAAGTAAGCTTTTTGTTTTATCTAATGTAATAAAATAAATATCAATAGAAATAATTATGATGGTTGCTAAAAATTTTAATTTAATCTAAAATTCTCTGAAAGAAAATAAGTACAGGAAGCTGAGATCCCATTGAAATTAATCCATGACTGGCCTTTGTGTAATGCTCTCCCTTCTTATATTTTTGCATCTCTATTCGGGTAATTTTAAAAGGGGCTGAACGTAGAAACAGGGGACATAGCGAGAAAAAATTTCGGGGGGTGCCCGAAAGCTAAAAACGCTAGAATTTCTCACAAAATGCATGAAATTTACTTGACATCCAATGAACAAAAATTCAAAATTTCGGGGGGGGGGGAGATGAGGCAAGCCCCCAGGACACCCACCCTGGCTACGCCCCTGCAATGCCCCACCTTTACTGGCAATGTACTGGCGCATATGCATTTTTCAGGCATTGGTATTCCAGTGACTTTAAACTGACGGCAATGCAGTGTGCTCCCGGCATATGGCACTTTGCCAGCAGGGCGGGTACCCTGCCGTCAGTTTGCGGGCAGTAGTGTGTTTGCTGGGATGGTCGCAAAGGAGGCAAATATTTGTATCTGTCAGACCCAGTCTATACAGGTTACACTGTAAATAGTCATGTCCCGTGTCAAATCTAAAGCAGGACACTCCGACCGCTCTAGGCAGAGAACTGGGAAATTCTATTTGATTTACTCATTAGTGAGAGTTCCATTTTTTCCCCTTTTTCACTATACAGGCTGAAACGGGAGGATTTGATACAGCAGGAAATATATCGCTTTATATGTTGCAAAGGTAAGGGAGGATCAGGTTGCTTCATTTGAGATCCGTTCTTCGCCAATCTATCTGCCCGTTCATTCCCATATATGACGTAATGGTTTGGAAGCCACTGAAGAGCAATTCAGTCCTTGATCTTTAACAGGCTATCAATCTTTTCCTCGCAGTTCTTAGAAATCTCACAACCGCAATGATTGAGAGTTGTTAGGGATATGATTGCTGCCCTCGAATAACGAAAAAACACGATATTTTCCCTTTCATACTGATCAAATTTGTCTAATAGCTACTAAAAAATGGCAACTATTTTGCCATCAAAATTCTCGAAGTATTTTCCAACTGCACAAGATAACGTCAAATCCGTAGAGTAGACTCCATCACTAGCATTTCACAGCATTCCAGCACCGGCCCCTTCAACCGAACCATCAGTATAGACATGTAACCAACAATCATTCGGGAAACGTCCATGTATGGCAGCCAAGGCAGTATATTTCAATTCAGAGTCAAGGGACCGTGGTAGCCCAATGGTAAAGGTGTTGGACCCGTAACCGGAATGTTGTGGGTTCGAAACCGGCGTACCACTAAAGACTACCGTGTACATGCGGTGTACGTGCACGTTAAATCCGTGGTTCCGAAAGTCCTCTCGGCAGTCGCTAGCAGTTTCCGAGGGATACCAATATTCAGAAGTCCTACACCTTCTGATGAGGTTCCAAATTGTGGCGGGAAATTACGGGAAGGACGTATATGTACCTCTAAGCGACACATTCAGTGACGTGAGCTGTCCTCTCCTGGCAAATAAACAAATAAATTCAGAGTCAAGGGAAGATTTCTTGTTAACATAAGACACAAGGTCCAAATATCCTTCAGCAAGTTCATATTTTTAAGTGGACACCAAGGGTCCGAAAATGGAGAACTGGATGAAGAAGGAAATCTAAGGTATCATGAAATTCTTTAATATAAGAAAGGAACGTACTTTTAGTTTTCAACCTCTCTACAGTCGGCTAATAGTGACTCAGAAAATTGTCCTTTCTTCTCAAGATAGTTCCAGAAAGGTTAAAAGCCATTCTCCACCTATTGTCACACACCAGCTCCAAACCAGTTTGAAGTTCCATAACAGCATTTGGCATCTATAAAATAAAGAAGGGAATTTTTCCAAGTGCTTACATATCGTTGTGGGTGACTGTAACTAGGATTCACAATTTCTTGAAAAACGCACGAAAAATTGGCATCGGCTAAGAAAATGTGAAACTCAATTAATCCCTCCTACTTCTGTGACATCAAAGTTGCGAGCTCAATCTCATGCAACTTTCGCACCATATATGAGCTCTTAACCATTATCGGCCAGTAATTTTCATCACATTCTCTAATTTATTCTGGTGCCTGAAGTGATAAATAAATTTCCGGCATTAGTAGAGTATAAAGAATATACACTGGCTCCCAAAAGTTAAGGAAAAACATGATTTTCGAAGCTCACCATTAAAAAAAAAAAAAAAAAATGACACAATAAAATTTATAGTTTATATAAATGATAAAAATGAACTTTATGCAAATTTATGCGAAAACGATAGCTACCTCTTTTTCTTTTATAGTAAAGAATGGGCATATATGAGTGAGAGGAAAATATGCAAACATCAGGCTTTCGTAATTAGGCGTGTAACTTTCGTTCATTTACAACTTTTGTAAGCAGATTCGTTGATAATAGGGAGTAGGGTCCCGCAATGTCCGAAAGAAGCCGTTTGCCCATTTCGTTAACGTGGTGGGCGGTCGGATAGATAGAAATGGGGTTGTCACAGACTGATGCTGCTAGGCGGCTTACGTATCTCGCAGTGCGGTCCGCCGTCTCTGGAATCTATATCAAACCGAATCTTCTGTGTCCAGAAGACATGTTCCAGGCCGACCACTACCAACACATCTGTAGAAGACCATTTTATAGCTCTTTCGACCCGAAGGAGAAGAAGCCTTTCTGTGCCGCCACTTGTTGCAGACCACTCTCAAGCATCAGGGAGAAGAATATCCGTTAGTACGGTAAGAAGGCGTCTTCACATTGCAGGTCTGCATGTAAGGCGACCAGTTGTGTGTGTCCCCCTCGACGGACGACATAGAAGGGCCCGCTTATCTTGGGCAAGAGAACACGTTTATGGACCAGACAGCGATGGGCTTCTGTACTCAATCTTTACAGACGAGTCCAGATTCACGCTAGAAAGTAATTCAGGACGTCTGCTGATCTGAAGGGAACAAAACACCAGATACCAGCAATCCAACACTGTTGTAAGACACAGTTACCGAGGCGGTGGAATAATGGTTTGAGCAGGGATCTCACCCGGAGGTCACACAGACCTGCATGTGTTTCAGGGAGGAACTCTAACTGGTGTGAGATATCGGGATGATATCCTTGATCCATATGCCCGCTCACATGCCGGTGCAAATGGCAATGATTTCGTTATGATGGATGATAATGCACGACCTCACCGAGCTGTAGTTGTTGAGGAATATCTTGAGGGTATCGGTTTAGAGCGAATGGAATGGCCAGCTCAATCTCCAGACCTGGATCCGACAGAGCATCTTTGACTATCTTGGTAGACAGGTTACTGCTTTAAGTTCCCCTCCAATGTCTTTAGGAGAGCTGTAACAAAGCTTACTCCGACTCTGGTCTACGCTTCCAATTTCAGTAACCGACTACTTAATTGACAGCACGGGAAGTCGATGTCGCCAATGTACTCAAAGTAGGGGTGGGCATATTCCTTATTAAAACTCATCTTTGTTATGTTTCTATGACATTGTAGTGAGTGAATAATCTCACAAATGTGAAGCTAAAATTTTTGCCTCCAAAGACAATTTCGATAACCTAACCTTAGATCAAGACATTATTCAGTCCTTCAAAGTGCACGACAGAGCTCAACTTCTGGAATGGGTGATCATGAAAGCACAAACCTGTGGTCCTTCTGCGTTGGCATTGTCAACAGATGCGTCAGTAAATGCTTAGAATGCGGTTCATTGGATTAATTCTGATTGGAATAAAGTTACGCAAGCTACGATTAAGAACTTGCTTCAAGAAAGCTGGATTTGTTACAGCTACAACATCGGTGGAAGAGGATGAGCTTCCTCTATCTCTCTTGCCAGTGTTTTATAGAGTTGATTTTGAAGATGCTACCATGGACGGTGAGTAAAGTAACATGTGTTGAGCCAGAACCAGAGACCATCTTCAATGAGGTGTACTCTGCAACTCAGCACAGCGGGGACTCTAAAGTACAAGAAATGGATGGTGAAGAGAATGATGATCCAAGTGATGACGAAACTGAAAAGTACCCAACTCTGAACGGAAATTATGTAAAGCGCATGATGTAGCAACTTACAGATTTCGCTGCAAAAAATTTACCAGAGGCGTCGGAAGGGATTTTGTTCTGGGAGGGGGAGGGGGGCAAGCCGATGTATTGTTTGATAAGTTCATAAAGAGCCCTGTCCTTCAACGGTCACAGATATCGTTCTGACCTCTGAGCGTTGGCCAGACTCTGCAGTCACACCCTACCCTTTAACACACGATTGATATATTATTGCGATCCCAAAAATGTGATGGATCAGGTTTGATCATCCTGTTCTTCAAACATACTACTATCGTCGCAATCCTTATGACAGAGTAATTGGAACCTTAAATGTTACTGGATTTATGAGCACCTTCTGTCCTTCAACGATTATCATTGCCACTCCAATTTCCTAATACTGCTGTTGGTTATGGCAGAGGGTGCCCATGGATTCTGGAGACACTTCCTTCAATGCACACTATTATCATTGTGATCCCTATGTTTTAATAAATGGGGCTTAAATCGCTGCCTAAATCAATCTGTCAGCAAACTATTTATCGTATCGACAATATCGCATTCTATGCTATTGTTGCTAAGGGCAGGGGGTATTTATAGATTCTGGGGACACGAAGTGTACCTACCCACTCTAAAGGCTTGGCTATTTGTGATTTTGTCCGTATTTATGAACTTCCCTGTTCTTCAAAAAACACATTTTACGCGATATATTACACAAAAATTGGCTGATGGTGTATCAACAAATTTTTTTTTTTTTTTTTTTTTTTTATAAATTCTGGGTTTTGAAACGTGGAAGGGGGCAAATAGTATACGTTGACCCAGGGGTTGCACTGGCTCTTTTTAACGTTTCGCAATTTATTTGCCAAATTAAATTTTTCGGGACCTCACTATGTAAAGCAATTGTCAATATTTTCGTATACGTAGTTTCTTTCGCCAAACTAATTTATTTTCGCAATTTGCGGCGTTGGCGGTCGACAGCGCGACCCCTGCTTTGCCCCTCACTACAAAATCTGGGGGGTGTCAAGTACCTCCTCTTCCCTCCCCCCGGTTTCGGCGCCAAAGCTCTTTGCACTCGGCGTCCAGTGGCGTGTCTCCCTTTCAGCATAAGGCGCACGATGAGAACCCATTTGTTGTGAAACCAAACATGCCATTCTTGAATACACCAAGAATGGGAACCAGCTCTTTTTCAAAGATATGTCAAGATTCAGCACACAGTGATTCTCGGTGAGTCTTCATGTGCAGAGAACGAAGAGCTCTGTATTATTACTCCAACGCAAGAGAAATTGACAAATTTGGTGCAATACTTGTCTAGAGCAACATAATGCTGGGCAGCCATACACCAGTGCACAACTTATAATTTGGGTTCTGTCAACGAACAGTGCAATGAGAATGGTGTCTTTGAAAGCTATGAAAGGTTTTTTCGAGGTACTGCAGGCACAAACTTCCTTCTTATGGATGATAATATGAGGATAAACAGAGTCCACTTTGCTGATGAAGATCTTATCAGGGAATATTCGATGCATGAACTAGTTTGTGAAGCCTCTGGATCTCAATCATATAGAACATGTTTAGGATGATTTAGGAAAGCCACTGCTTGACGTTCACACCCCTTCCAGGACCCTACAGGTGTTAAAAGCCTTGCTTTTGGCAATGAGATTTGTGCGATAAGCATTTCTTGTCACCCTTATGAACAGTAGGACAGCTCATTGTGAGGCTTGTATAGCAGTGCACAGTGGCCACACTTCATATAAGACGGACCTTTCCCGAGATATGATGAATAACGATTTGACCCTTTTTGATACAACCTGTATATTAACTAACATCTCACCTCTTCTGATATTGTGATGTTGCCATATGCTTTCTCCAATGATAATACATATCTGTGCCAAATTTTGGTAAACAGAAAATTTTTTCAGTCATCACAGATTTTGTGTTTGTAATCTAAATTTTGGACAGCAGCATAAAACTAAAGACCTTGTGTGCCAGAGATTAAATATCATATTTGTTAGTATGCTCATAATTTTAATTTGTTTGTGATTACAGCATATCATCAGTTGGATTACTCCTTAGGGTCCTCTGCCCAAGGCAG
The DNA here is from genome assembly GCA_038373885.1 of Cheiracanthium punctorium. Taxonomy (NCBI): domain Eukaryota; kingdom Metazoa; phylum Arthropoda; class Arachnida; order Araneae; family Cheiracanthiidae; genus Cheiracanthium; species Cheiracanthium punctorium. The sequence continues at coordinate 492,156 of JAWZYV010015093.1, read as the reverse complement.
TACCTCTAGGTGGATATCCCTTATGTAGATGTACCTTAGTATAACACATACATACCTATTAGGTTCAGGGGACACATGGCAGATATATCAAAAAGAAAATTTTATAATCAAACAAAGATTTTTAAGAGTTTAGAACCTTGAATAAGTCAGAGAAAATAATGCAGATAATTAGTTACCCTTTACACATAAATCACTATTGGCACTGTTAGCCTTTTGTTACTTGGAGTTTGAATTGATATTTGCTGGAAATTAAAATGATGTACAGCTGAAATTTTATGCATACTTTTATGATATCCATTTATATGCATTTGACTGATAATGATTCCTTTTGAGCATTTTGATAAAGTAATCATGTTTAAGACTGCATCTACTTTAAGGTCTATTATTCATCATGAAAATTTTTTTAGAAATATCTGCTAGGGGTCCCAAATTCAATTTTTAGCTTACTATAAAAAAATGAAGCATAGGCAAATTTTCTGTAGAGAAGGCTTTATAAATTTCAGTTTAAGAATCCTGTTAAGGTTTAACCTAGCTCAGCATATCATAAAAATTTTTATGTTTCACGAGTGGTAACTCCTGGAAATTCCAGGGTGGAAGCAGAAATAATTTTGTTCAAAGTTAAAAAAGAAAAGTTTTTTTGTTTGTTTCTGTGTAGTTTCTCTACTGCCACAACAGCACAGCAATGGACAACTTTGATGCAAGGCAATTTTAGTCTTGTGCTATTAGAAAAATTAATTAGTTCAGGGTCAGGTTTTTGATAAAAAAACATTGCATCAATATCCTCCACTAGACATTATGAACTAGAAGGCTCTTAGTATACACAAAATGAATAAAAATAAAATGATGATTTTGGTAAATATACACTACCAGAAGAAAAGTATATAATGGTGAATTCAATGACAAGCAGTTAAAACTGCTAAGATCTCTCAATTTTACTTTACAGCACTGCTGCTACTGTTTTGTATATTAAAACATCTGGATACAAAATTTGAATAACAACAAAAACAAAAACGAATTAAATTCACTGTAAAACATAAGAAAAAATTAATGAATTCTCGTGAAATTTTATACAGAGTGCTTGAATTAGCAGGAATAAGATACCAGATCATTTGTTTTAAAAAAAAGTGTCAAGAAATTTTTAAGTCTGCTCAAGTAGCCTTACTAACTCAATGTTGCATCACTATATGTTAGGCAAAAATAAATAAATAAAATCAATGAAATAAAACTAAAGCATTAATTATAAAATATTTTATTTATAATACTGTAAAAATCAGATCTCATATCAGAAATGTTGCAATAAAGAACATTTCATATATATCTAGATATACACTATATACAGAATAAAAAATACTAAAAAAATATCTTCAAACAAATCATCCCAGTGACTTCAGGCAACAAACAACTAATTGGTAGGACACCATTAGGAAAATACTCATAATTATTGCATAGAGATGTTAAATTTCCACATATAACATTAATGTGCAAATACTAAACTATCTGAGTAATACAACAGATATTTGTGTTAAACATCATACTTAGTTTCAAGAAAAGTAAGAACTCTTGATTTCCTTAGATAAAGTTTTTGTACAGGAAATGAAAACAGTGTAATCACAGTAAAATTCTTAATTTCATTCAAAACTATACACAACATGAAGCATAGTTATACATTGTTGTACATACTATGAATGTTTATAGAAACCTATACAAAAGTATTCAAATATTTAATTTTAAAAATATAACAAATTAACAGATAAAAAATAAAATTATATTCAATAATAATTCAATAACAAATTAAATTTACTAAAACACTAACTCAAACTTAACTTTTAAAATGTGAGGTATTTAATAATTGCTAAAATATTTTGTACTATAAATGAAAAGAAAAATTATATTGCCATCAATGATGGAACATCCTCAAAATGAAACATCCCATGCATCACTAATGTATGTTAAGAGCACATAAAATGACATGTATGCGAGGAGCAGCTGGAAAAATGAGCACATGAGAAAGCTGGGACATCATTTTCAGTGAACACAAATTTGGCAATTCTACCTGTCAAATTTATAATGTTCTAGTAAATGAACAGTTAAAATTCACATGACAATGTGATGTGTTATAAACATTATCTTCACTCAGGAAACAAAACAAACAGACAAGAACTGTTAATTAGAGAATGCAAACCTGCACTGCTTTTGATTAAGTGGGATTTTGGTACATGATTTGTTGATCTTAGTCTTGGAATACTGTGGATTGACAAATTTCAGATAAATATTTCATTTAAGTGTAACATTAATTTAACAACTGATAACAGAGCGATTTTACACTAAACAAAGTTTAATATTACATAAAGATAATAACTTACAGAAATATAAAAATAATAGTAATATTAACATACTCCGTTATTTCTAAGTTACTAAAAACAAATTTAATAATGAATTTAATGAATTGCTAAGTCTTGACCTAATTTTAGTAAGATAGTTAAAACATGAATTTAAAAAAACACTTTAAAACTTTTTATCATTGATTCGTGTATTATAAGCTAAGATACATTAATATGTAAATTTCAGCTTAGTTGTAGATCAAGAATTTATTAAATATTGGACTAGAGTCCTCCAACATAATTAAAACCTTAAAACTTTATAAAATTGATTGTTATATTGTTAGCTAGCATACATTATAATACAAAATTCAGCTCACTTGAAGGATAAGAAACTAACAAATAATTGATCACAAAATGTGATTGACTAGCAGTGAGTTAAATGAAAACAAGTAATAAAAAGAACTCAATTCTGCAAAATTGTGATCCTAATCCAGTGGGACTAGTGACACTAACATGTGTGTGGGTTGTCGTTACTAGGGGATCGGTATTGCATTCCTCATTATTAATATGCTTAATCTGAGGCAAAGTCACACTTCATCAGAAATCTGTAACACATACTTTTGGCTTACTTTGTAGCTATGCCAGCACTTGTACTATTAATTCTTAACTATATGCATTGTAATTTTTTCATTAATGAAAAAATGTACATAAGTCAATGATCATCCACCTGAATGCTGACTGATGGGATTAAGTATGCAGACAAGTCTCAATTAAAAAATAATGGTATTAGTACAGTAATGAATTATGGTATATATTCTGGTATTCAGATGAACAGGCATAGAGATAGTAGATGTCTAATAAATAGTTACTGGAATGCATTGTTTCAGAAGTGAGATTGGCAGAGTAGAAATTATGTTTTTGTCTTGTTTTTTAAAGATTTGCTGCAGCTTAACTAATCCTTTGTACACAATTTTAGAAATTTTTTATAAATTGTGTTAAAAATCCTTAAATTATTTCCAGTTTAATAATATCAGTAAATTTTCTATCCATCCTGTAACCACAATTTACAATGAGCTCTTTTCATATTTACAATATGAAAGTGTAACTGTCTCTATGTGGTGTGAAGAAATGGACTTTAATAATCTTAACTGGTTAATAATCTTTAATAATCTCTACTGTTTGTGAAAGCCAGATTACACAACCAACAGTATCACACAAGTACTTGCTTCACAGCAAGAGGAATGATGAGACATTTGTAGCCACTAACTACAATGCAGTAGAAAGCTATTCTCAATGGCAACTATAATGTTGATGTTTTGCCTATACCACCATTAATGGCATGAAAATGTACCAATCTAACATCATATTAAATTTAAGTAAACAATCATTTTATAAAACTAATGAAAAAAGTACAACAATAAATTAAATATAGAACTATATTTATGTAATTATGCATATTTTTCCCATATAATAAAATAATAAAAACTACTGCTGTTTTGTTCTAATTTATAGTTAGTAACATCTATTACAAATTAATCTACAAACACTTAAAAGATTGCACGCTATAACTAGTTAAGGCAGTTTTGGAAGATTGTGTTTTTTCTTCTTTTTTTTTTTTTTTACACTAGTAACATGTAATGTTTGTAAGTAGCAAAGTAGAATTTTTGAGCAATATCACACCAGCCAAACATCAATACATAAATATTGCATACACACAAGTTGGCTATTTTTAATGTTTGTCAGCAAAACACATTTTAGTATGTTCATTTAAACTTAAAATTACACTTCAATAAACTTAAGTGATGTTTACTGATGAATCAAATGTTACATGCTAGCAAACAATCACTTTCAAAGTATATATTAAAACCTTAAATCCTTCCAACCAAATCATTTTATACACTTGAATAATAAAAGAGATTTACAAGCATTTAAAATTTTTTACTGAGTGAAACATAATCCTACAACATTATATATCAACATAATAAAATGAAATTTAATATTCTGGCTGGTTACTAGGGTGGGCCGAAAATCCACTTTTTTCGAAATTGCTATAACCTTAGTGTGGAAAGTATGTGGTTAGTGGTCCTTATCAACCAAAAAGAAAACAGACTCTGTCAGAGAAAGCCTCCAGCCTGCACATTCAACTCAAAGTTTTTAATTTTTACTTAAAAATGTGAAATTTCCAAAAAATTTTTTACACGTTTCTAGACATTAATAAAACTTTTCCACGTTTGGAAGTGCTCGGAAAAGGTTGTATAACGACTAGTATTGCCTATCTGGTATGTCTGAATTCCTCCAAAGGCTCTGGATTTAAAAAAAAAAAAAATCGCTAAATATAGCAAAATTTTTACCAATTATGGGATTGATGTATTGAGTCAATACGTATTTTTATATTGTTACTTTCCAATAAATTTTTACTCTGCATCGTGTTTGGGTGGAGAGGGAATAATTGCAGCTCTTGGTTCATTGAATAATCAACTATCTAGCACTCACAACGAAGAGGTGGCCGAAAATTGAGTGCCGCCCGTCCACCTGCACGCTAGACTAAATTAACTTGAATCCTAAATTCAGACTGGCTCTCAAAAATTGGCATCACATGCCAATCTTTTATTCGTGCCCGGATATAGCATTTGCGAGCGTCTCTTCCACATACAGCAGCATAGGAGGCTGTCACGTCCTTAACAAATGGTTTGACTGCTTCATTGTGGCAAGGTAAGTTGAAGAATAACTGGAGTTTTTTCAATGAATCTTCATTTATGCTGATGATGTTATTTAGATCTTCTTTAATAAGCCTATCAACAGTTGGAGGCAACGTTATCTTTTCTTTCTCCCAAATTACTAAATCGGTGCATTCTTCAGCATCGAAATTTACCTTTGGCGGTGTAAACTTCTGTAATGCTTTCCCGAATGGTTTACTTTGTGTCACCCTTGCTTCCAAGATTCTTTTGGCTGCTTGCTGCCAAACATCTTGTCGCATATTGACTAGTATGTTTTCTGGGTGACCCCAGAAAGCATGGCGTGAGGAACCCAATGCAGGTGAGTTCAGTCAGGTCTATACCTTCTCAAATGAAATAGTTCTTTATAGCTGATTCTGTTCCACCTGCATCAATTTCATCAGGAGAAAAGTGGATCAAGTAAATTGAACCAGGCTCTTCGATTATAGAAATGTGCTCCTCTTGTTTTGTCCACCTATAAAAATTTTCCTGTTTTTTCACTCACTATAGTAGATGATTTTAACACAATCCTATTACCACTCTGCTAGTGCATTATGCGCAATTCCGAAAATATTTAAAACAGGCTATTCTTGGTGATATTTGCTGAATTTTCAGAACTTTTGGAGCAATTCAGACATAAAAATCAGGCAATTCTAGTTGTTATATGACCTTTCTGAGCATTGAGGAGTGTTTAGAATTCTTTTAGAAAATTTCACATTTCTAAGTAAAAATACCAAAACTTTGAGTTCAATGTACAGTCTGAAGACTTTCTCTGACAGAGTCAGTTTTTTTTTTTTTTTTTTTTTTTTTTTGGTTAATAAGGGCCACTAGACACATACTTTCCACACTAAGAGTATAAAAATTTAAAAAAAAATGGATTTTCAGCCCACCCTACTGGTTACAGACTAGAGCACAGCAGATGTTACATGTCAGTTAGAAACAAACATCATAAATTATCCGCAAGCATCTTCCATACTTCATACGGAAATCTAAAAATATGCATTTAAAGAGAAAAACAAATTTTAAAAACTTTCATATTAAAGATATAACCAAACTAAAGTACATAAGCTGTTTCATTTTCCTAAATTACCTAATACTTAAAATTTGTATGAACAAAAATATTTACATACAATAATTTACAACATATTATAACAAATCTGAATTTGATATTTTAAATTTAAATGTTCAACTTTTGGAAATTTCATAGTGTTTTTTAGCAGCATTTTGGCACAGTGTTTGCCTTAATAAAATGAGATCATGTAGAATCATCACTACACATTTAAAAAATACATACTCAAGATTTACGAGGTTCTAACTAAATAATGATGATTGATTTATTCATTCATTACAGTAACTTTTCACAAGTTTTTAATTTTACCAGAGATTAATTTTTTGACACAGGACTGCATGATTGTCTATATTAAAAGTTGATAATTAACAATATAGTTAAATAAAAAAGCAAATTTTTTAAATTAGAAAACATGAATAAACCATAAGTACTTTAATTTAAGGTTAAGATAAAATAAAATAAAAAAATCAACGATAAAAATATATATATGGCATAATAATTAGCAAACATTGAAGCTCTAAAGAGTTAAAAGCTCAATATTTAATTAGTAAATACTTAATTGATAACAAAAATATAATGAAAATTTAAATATTTGAATAAAGGTTCTTGCATTAGAAGAGTGTTTCTTAAACTTGCATTATTTTTCTAGATATTTACAAAGATAGAAAATGATATATTCCTCAACAAAAGTCATATAATTGTCCAAATGTTATTTTAGTAACAAAAAATGATATAGTTAATAGCAATTATACTTAATGCAATAAATGTTCTAACATACTTTTCTATTTCTAAAATACTAAATTAATATAAAAGCGTTTAAATTCCTTTTATTTATCAACTAAAATAAACTTAAAAATTGCAGTTCATAAAATATTAGAAATTAAGCATTTAAAATAGCATTCAACACCTGAAATAATATCTGTAGCCATATGCAGTAAAACACAATCAAATATATGAAATAAACCTTTCTAATGTGTAAAACCGTAATAAAAAATAATATATAAATAAGAATTTGGTTTCCAAAGATGTGTCATGTTAATAAATGATTTTCCTCTTTTCCTTCATAAACAAGTAACAAGTTTTAATGTGCCACTTCGATAAATTTCTACATTCTCTAGCTATATTTCATTTCTAAATATATTTTTCAAATTTTAAAGAAATTTATTAAACTGATACCATTTTTAGAAATCATTCCTATAGATAATTTTAACTGAATACTTTACCATTAAAAAATCTTTATATTAAAAGTCCATAAATTCTCATTTAAGTACAATGCTTTGAATGTTTTGATCAAAAGCAGAAATATCAAACAAAACAAGTTGTAACAGATTCAATTTTTGAATATGAACATTGTATCAATTAGAAAATCTCCAAACATAACAATACAGAGTTAAAAAATCAACAATGTTAACAGTGAAAAAACTTTTTAACTTACCATATTTTACTTAACACTTTAACTAAAAAAGGTTTTAATGAAGATTTACTGGTATGAAGCAAAATTAGAAGTAAAAAGAAATGATTTATAAGAGGAAAATAAATAACAGTATTAATTTAATGTCACATCTTTACAAGAAAGCAAATCTGGAATGATACACATATCAATCAGTAACAATGTAACAATTTTGAAAAACACATGTAAAGGTATTTGGAAAATATTTATACGTAATATTTTTTTAACTGCAAGCTTTAGTTAAAAATGGAAAATATCAGAGACCATTATCTTTTAAAACCATTTAAAATCACAAGAGTACTTTAAGCTACCTCTCATAACCGTCTTCAAGTGAACCTATTGTAATTAATAAGTAAAGAAATTATCTAATTAAAATAACCATAACTATGGATTTTTATGTGAAGCAGACAGGGGAGGGGTGAAGTAAGAACAAGGAAGCAGAACCAAAACAGCACACAACTTGAAGATGGCTATGAGAGCTGGCCGAAATTACTCTTGTGATTTTAATAGGTTTTTAATAAAACTTTTAATCATAATGACAACAAACCGTTCTATTTTACTCATATAATATCAAAGACCAATTGAACTATTAAAGTACTTTACTCAAACATGAAATGTGTCACATTTTGCTAATAGTCATAATTAAATTGTCACTTCTAACTTCGAAAAGACATTTTATGTAAAATTAAGTAAACACTATTTAAATGAAAGAAGTGATTGAGCATGATAAAAAAAAAATTATCTGACTGCTAAGAATAAGGTAACAGAAGGAAACAATTGAAAACTGACAGCACTTCTAAAACTGAACTTTAGGAATTCTATAGAATGATTATTAACTATGAAACAATTCTAAGAAATAAGTAGACATTACAAGAGTCTGCAATGGGGAAAATATGTTTTTTAAGCTCTTAAAATAGAAGTTTCTAAATTTATTAATTATTTTTAACAATGCATTATGCAAGCACAATTCTTTCAGAAATCTACAGATAAAAATTCTAATTTTCTAAGCACACTACAAGTAATATATTTGTATGGAATATAACCAAATTTTGAAAAACAAGAAGAAAGTTCATTTCAAATGGTATTAGAGAGGGGTGGGGGGAAGGAATACGTTAAGCAAAAGTGTATGTTGATTTAAAATCCATATTTTGTTTTTTTTTAAACCAAAAATCAATAGTTAACCACTTAATTAATTTAACCTGCTACTTTACAAATGCTTTAATTAACACAATCAATGCAAAACAGCATTTCAAATTTAATTGGCTATAAGAAATGACAAATCATAGAATTAACTAGTTTCAAGCAACACTTTTAATTCTAAATACTTGCATTTATCTGTAGAGCAGTGCAAGAGTAATTTTAATGGTACAGATAACTACATGTTAAATATGTTATCAAAATATATACTTCAATGAACGCCAAATTTTAACAAAGAAACTGTAAATTTTATTCCACTCTCCTCATATAATGCAACCTACATAATTAAACAGCAAAATATTTTCTTAAAATAAAAATTTATATTATTTTAATGAAATTAGAAAATTTTGTAAACATACTCAAAAAGCAAACAAAATTACTAGACACTGAAATTTTATAGTTTAAGGAAACTGGCACTTGAAGAAAAATCATTACTGTATACTTATAAAAGTAACTATTTAATAAAACACTTAACTATATAATTTAATAGTGATGATGTTAATGATATAACCAACATTCATAAATGATAGAAGTTAAATTAGTCAATCACTCTTTCTAATGAAAAGTACATTTTAGCTTTGGAAACCTTAGCATAAATTAGCAAGGAATATGACTGAATTTTTTTTAATGAACAAAGCAAATTATTACAAGTAAAAATATAAAAACATACTTTTGAAAGTGATTTCACTGAGATGAGAATATTTTAAACTAGCAAAAAATGTGACTTTTTTCAATTTATTAAGAATAAAGGCACAGTTCTTAAAATGTTGTACTTAATCTTGTTTTAGTATCTTGCATACCTTATGATAGAGAAATCTAATACAGCAGAACCCCTGTTGTCTGCCCTTGGCTGGTCCATGACTCCAGTTGATCCGACCGTGCTCAAGTAGAAATTCATCCCAACTCATCAGTGACTAACAACCCATATTATATACTTATGTACAGTAAATACATACAGTTTTGGTTTTTTTTTAATAACAGCTTTTGTGTGGTTTATTGTTATGCTTTTGTTGTAGAGAACAATACATATTGTCATTTCCGACCATACCCCCAGTCCAAAGGTGACAGATTAGAAGGGTTCTACTGTAATACATAAATTAGAGCAACATAGAATTAGTACAAAATTATAAAGTTAGAAAAATTAAGTCATTAAATATTATGTATAACAGAATGTAAGTAAATTTATGGTTGGCTCAGGAACTGATTTTCTTTAAATTCTAAACTATTTTAGCATTATTTTTTTATTTGAAGTATAATAAATTAATTGGAATATAAAAAAAAAGAATATTAATATTTAAAATTTCACCCAGTTCTAGTAAAAAAGTAATTTCTTATGCAGTAATAATCATAATGCTCGTTATAACACTTTTAGACACACATTTACACTCAATATGTTAGTTTATTATATTTAGCAGATTTTATAATATGACTAGCTGCAGCAAAACAGCCCCCTTGCACAAACCTTACAAAATTATCCCCAACTAAAGGACCGACTGCAAAAATTCCAGGGTAAAGTGTTGTTTGATGACTAAAAAGATTAATGTCAATAGGATTCCTTTTACCATCAACTGGTTTATCTTGATCAACACCTATTTTTATATTTTTATAGGGCAGAAATGACAGATCAGGATGCATACCTATTAAAACAATCACATGGGATACATTTACTACAGAAACTACACTTTCATCTTCACATGAAGTAATTATAACAGTTCCATCAGGCTTTATAGCAGAAACTTTTGAACATGGAATCGCCTTATATCCTTCATAGTGTCCACTATTTGAGTCTCGCATCATTTTATGTACTTTATGATATTCTGGATATATATTTTGAGGAAGTTTATTGAAAATTAACTCAGAATCACAGACAGAACGACGAAACACATGTAAAATTGGAATGCCATGAAATCGTGCAGCAATCACAGCATCTGCAGCACTTAGTCCAGCACCAACAATTAACAAACTTCCAGAATTAGAAGATAAAACCTCTTTTTTGATCAGTTCTTCTAAAGCAGATAGTGAATACATAACAAATGGTAAATTTTCGCCACTAACATTCAATTTATTAGGTTGATCTGAATTACCAGTAGCTAAAACAACATTTGGTGTGATGTAACTGAAGTTATTACGAACAATCTGATGAGACTCTAGATCATAGTTTTCAGTAAAACCATTTACCTTCCACAGATGTTCAAAATCTAACTCATTACCAGGTAACCTAACATATGGTGAAACAGATGTGACAATAGCATTGTTTACAAAATAGTTGCTCAGTCCTTTGGAGCAAACATAGAATTTATAATATTCAGCAATAGTCCCAACAGTGGCTCTTTTCTGACGCAAACCAGATATTCCATTTGATGTCCTAGATAAAAATGTAGCAAACTTCAAATAAACATATGAAAATAGGTGCATTGTAAAAAATATATTCAATAGTAAAATCAGGAGTACAACGCAGAATGTTACCTGAATAGTCTCAGAGAAGTCTCAACTTTTTTTTTTAAAGAACTTTATAAAAGATGAAAATAGTAAAACTATTCCAAACAGCTAAAAGCATAACTTAAGTTTTTAGTAACATTCAAGCCAGTAATTCAGCTTAGAAATTAATGAAAAACTGATCAGCATAATTTTTCATATAAATAAAGATCTTATATAATAAAATTCAAGAGTAAACTAAGTTTGTATCTGGGTGACTTGCTAGCTATGCATGTTTGTAACCCCGAAACAAGATTTGTCACTATTTACTACAGAATCAGACTGCCAGATAATATGTGACAGGTCTAAAAAAATTGGCAAAAATTCAGGGTTGTCATTGTGGTAACTTAAACTATGAAATTAATTATTGATATACAGGAACACACAAAATATCTCCAATCTCTTGCGGTCTATTTAAAGTAGCAGCAGTATCAAACAAAACTAATATTTGTTACTGCATTTGTTACTTACTACATACTACCCATTCAAAATGGGTATTATTCAAATGGGCATAACATACTTATACAGGGACACACAAAATACTCTTTTCTCTTACAGTCTATTTGCAATAGCATAGGACAAAAATTTATTGATGAAGTGTAACTAAATACTCCTCATTGAAAATAGTAAACAAAGCATTCATATACAGAGTAGCACACAAAATATTTCTGATCTTTTCTAGTCTATTGGTGGTAGTAGTAGTATAACAGAACAAAATTATTATTTATTATTGAATTCCATAACTATAGTTTCGGATTGGTACTGCAGGTGTTGGATTTTGTAATATTGGAGTCAAAAGATATGACATCAATGGACTTTTTAAGGGAAGTCGGTGAAATAGCTTAGTATATAGCATGCTGAAATGACTGAGACTGTCCAGAATGTTCCTTAATATTATAAAATATTCTAGGCAGAATGTTCTAAAACTTTTGAAGATATTATAGAATGTCTCAGGAAGTTTTGGACTTCAATGTCAACTTTGGCAAGCTGTCGCTGACAATGTTTGAACTGTCCTATAACTCTTTCTCATCAACGTGATAAATAAAATTTTTGTCCTGGAAAAATGTAGGATTTGATCTCTTTGACAGTTTTCAAAGACAATTTTGTATTGAAAAATAAAGAATTCAGAATGTGAATAGGAATATTCTTATATGTTTGAACCAAATAATTAATTATGATGTTAACATAAATATATTTGTCAAAATAAGCCTTATTCCCATGCAAAGAATAGATACTTTAGCTAATCTATCTCAATAAAAGGCAATGTATGCCCTACACTAAAAAGTTAGTAGACCATTTTAAGCATGTTTTTTTTTGTAAAATGATTCCTGTCATCTGGATAAGGTTTAAAACTATTGAAATTTTAAATCTGATCAATAGAAAGAAAGTTAGGGACTAAAACATTCCTTTCACATTAATGCTTTTACTTTTCTTTCACTCTCAAGAACGAAAATGCTTTTTTCCCTTGTAATCATGCTGGTGGAAAAGGAAGATATTTTGAATCTCTGTGCAATGATCACAATCAGATAAATGCCACATCTAGCTATATAAAAGGTATTGTTCAAATGCATGTTTTCTCTCTGGACTAAAAAACCACTGGACCAATTTAAGCACTTTTTTTTGTTGTTTTTTCAAAATTCTCCAGCTTTATGAATTATAAGCTAAAATACAGTTTTCCATGACATCAAGTGATGTGATAATACAGCTACAATGCACATAACTTATAGCTTAATACAAAATTTTATTCTGTAGAAATAAGGTATTTTGAAATGAATAGATTTGTTAGAAAAGTCTCTTTCATTCTTTCTTTTAGATTAGAAGTAATGTTGGCATTAGTTTTTGTGTCATTATTTTGCAGTTTCATTTTATGTCATCACAAATTAGTAACTGTAAGGCAAAGCTTATGTCATGAGTCAAAAAGTTTTGCAGTTTTTGAGATTCTGCAATGATGGAAATAATTTCAATCATTATGAGTAAGAGAAACTTAATTAAAAACACTACCATTTTCCTCCGGAGATATATTTCGGCCGCCGGCCCACGGCCATCCTCAGTCCGACTTCTCCCTCGCGGGAATGATGTGGCTTCCTGCCTCCTCCTCTCTCTCGCCGCTCTTTCTGCGCATGACGTCATTCCAGGTTTCGTCTATTGTTGCATGGGTTGTATCGTTGATGCTGCCCTCTGTTGATATTATTTCCAAAGATTCGCGTCAGTAAGCATAGGTATGGTTATTGAAATTGGCTATTTTTTTAATTCCTTGAAAATCTATTGTGATAGGTGTGTTTAGCACTAGGCGGGATAAGGCTGTAGATTGTCTATTAAATTTAATGTCGTTAATGTGTTCAGTTTGGCAATCTTTAATTTTTCTTGTAGTTACTCCAATGTAGCAGCCGGCTATTTTGTTTTCGTTATTTTTTTATGTTAATTTTATAAATACCTGCGGTGTCAGTGGGTTTGATTTAGTCTTTTTCTGATCTGATACGTTGAAAAATGTTTTGATTTGGCTTTATTGGGATCCTGATATTTTTTTTTACCCGCAATATATTTTCAATAAACTAGTAAAAGAAAGAAAAAAGAAACTCAATACAATTAGCAATAGACAAAAATCAAAACTAAAATTCACTACTGCTATTCCTTTTGCAGGGGAGCTGCTAATAAAATATCACACTCCGCTCTAAAGAAAAATATCAGGATCCCAATAAAACCAAATCAAAACATTTTTCAATGTATCAGATCAGAAAAAGACCAAATCAAACCCACTGACACTGCAGGTATTTATAAAATTAACATAAAAAATAACAAAAACAAAATCGCCGGCTGCTACATTGGAGTAACTAAAAGAAAAATTAAAGATTTCCAAACTGAACACATTAACGACATTAAATTTAATAGTCAATCTACAGTCTTATCCCACCTAGCGCTAAACACACCTATCACAATAGATTTTCAAGGAATTAAAAAAATAGCCAATTTCAATAACCATACCTACGCTTACTTACGCGAATCTTTGGAAATAATATCAACAGAGGGCAGCATCAATGATACGACCCATGCAACAATAGACAAAACTTGGAATGACGTCATGCGCAGAAAGAGCAGCGAGAGAGAGAGGAGGAGGCAGGAAGCCACATCATTCCCGCAACGGAGAAGTCGGACTAAGGATGGCTGTGGGCCGGTGGCCGAAATATATCTCCAGAGGAAAATGGTAGTGTTTTTAATTAAGTTAACAATGGGAATCCTCCGTATTACCTTTTAACCTTTGAGTAAGAGAAAATTTCTTTCTGGGCAAAGAATAAGTATATAGTAAGTATAGATGTAATATCTGTCTCAGAGACAAATACTAAACTTTCTATTTGATACATGCAAGCCCCTAGATATAAATAACACTTTTATATATACTGATTTTAATGCACAAGCAATATCAACAGATAGTTGTAACAGAAAAAATATATAAAAATTACACTGTTCATATTGATGAATAAATTAATTTGAAAATATTATTAACTTGCTTCAATCAGTAAAAGAAATCTATTAATAGATTTCTTTTACTGATTCAGTCAGTAAAAAAAAAAAAAAAAATAATTCATAATCCAAAAAGAATCTAGTAGCAACCTGTATCTAGTTGCATCCCATTCTCTAATATTCGAATTTGGTAGTTCCATCCACGATCCCAAGCTTATTGTAAGAGTTGATCCATCCATTTTCTGTAAAACAATAAGTAATATATTAGAAAGAAAGTTCATAAAGTTATAATTTAGTACTGAGAATGATACATTTTTTAATAAAAGCACCTTTGTTGTTTTAAAAAACATATTAAGTGTACAGCTTTACAGTTAATAAATAATTTGTTTATATTATCAGGATTTAGAAATGCAAAATTTTCTGAAATTGATATTTAGGACCTGATTAAATCTGTTTACTAAGATAAATTGATTAATTCTGATTTAATCAGAATAGAAATGCTTTTAAATATAAATTTAATGAAGAAATCAAAACATCTTCCTTAACAGTAATTCCTATTCAAAACATGTTGAATCCTTTGTTTTGGAAATATTTTTCCACTTTACAAAGTTTCTGTTTCATACTTATAAAGTTGTATTGGATAACTTTAATAACTCTTATAACTCTTACATGAATTAATGGTATGTTGTTGAAAAGCACAAAATAATTTTTTTAAATACGTACAAGTTTTTTTTTTTTTTTTTTTTTTTTTTTTTTGAATTTATCTTTTGAAAATTTGAAGTTTTCAAATAGGTTTCAACAGTTTAAGAACAATATACTATTTCCTCAATATGGCCAGCAATATGGTATATTTAAATGCCATCATAAAATTTTAACTAGTTTTGATCTGAACTGGGAAATAATTTTTTATTTAAACTGCCTACATACTTCAAAAATAATTTTACAATGCACAAATAATATGTACTAGTTTACTTAAGAGAAATTAAATATTCTGTAAATAAAATCTGAATAATTAATGAGATATACCATAATGTTACATTAATATAAAAGATAAAAAAAAAAAAAAATCACACATAATAGCTGAACAAGCAAACTTGAGTTAATCAGATTTATACAAATGTCATTCCTTCAGAAAATCAGTTTTGAATTTTAAGTTATATACAGCCGCTTGTATTAATGTTCAATTTAAACAAAATGCAAAATTTCATACAATGCCCAGGAGTTTTACTAGCACCTACTCTTTGATGATAAATGTTTCGTCAATATAATAAACCTATACAATTAAGAAATAAAAGTAAAATAGGAAATCTGCATTCATGTGATGCTATGTCTTGATAACTGAGAATATGGAAACATGAATGAAGTTTAAAAATACTAGAAAAGATTCCGGAATGTAAAATGTTGTATTAAAATTTAAAATTTGTGTAAGATATTAATTTGGAAATCTGAAAATTCATACTAAATTATACCTTGCAATTTTAATTTTAAGGATAACTTGTTCATTCCCTAATCTTTCTTGGAAGTAGAAGGATAAAAAATAAATTCCATATTGAAATCAGAGTTCATACTCATTTTTCAAAAAGAAATTTAAGGAGTTTTTAAGGAGTAGTTAAGGACCCCCAAAAAATCTTTAAGGAGACCACTTCTTCTGGACTGCCAATGCAATCTTAGGTTAGCAGAAGACTGTACATAACTATCACTGAGCATTACAAATATGTTTTAACAAAAACATATTTTAATTTTTTGTTATTTTTTTAATGTGGTATTTAGGGAAGTGACACTAAGAACAGTTGCCAGGGGCCATATTATCACATGGGCAATAAGAACACGGCAAGTGAAGCAGCATCCAGCCTGGCCAGTGCTTGGGAGGGTCATCCCTCTCTCGGCTTGACTGCTGTGGAACCATGTACGCTAATGGGAGCTGGTGCACATAAAATCCGTCATGGCTCCAATGTCCTCCAAGTTGTTAAACGATTCCTCTGGGGGTTCTGATTTCAGATGGTGGTTGGTCCCTCATCTGGAATCTGTTCAAAATTAGGGACAATAAGTAAAAGTCCAACCCCTTGGGGGCAATGGCACCCATCTTTCCATGGATAGTGTCATCTATCCATGGACACGACAGCAACAACAAATATTTTAATCCAAACTGAATACGGAAAAATATAGTTTTTTCAAGGCATGTCCCAAAAAAATATTAAAATGAAAGACAAAAAATTCACACCATTTTTGTTCTGTTATTACAGAGTTTTCCCGTAGGAACAAACTCTAAATCAATTAAAGAAATATAAATTCTTCATTAAAAGCAGATAAAAACACATTAAAATCCGTCAGTAGCACTTTCGGTGGCAGCCACCACCTTCTTCAGCTCTGGTCTCAAAATGCCTTGCTCTCTGCCTCAGTATGGCATTCCATCCAGGATCTATCTGCGCATGTGTCATGTCATTTATAGCGCCATCTGTCGTTATAATCTGCAAAACCTCCATGTTTAGGGCATAATAGTTATTTTTGTAATTGGGGAGTTTTGGGCTATTATTAAAGTCGATTTCTGTGGGGCCTTCCTGGGCTATTTTTGAGAGGGCAGTACTGGGTTTATTGAATTTAATGTCATTGTGTTGTTCCTTTTTTCGGTCTTTGATTTTCCTTTTAGTCATACCAATATAGCAGCCTGGTTTATTAGAACTATTGTCTGTAAAGTTTATTTTATAAATGCCGGCGGTTTCATCAGGAGCAATAGTGTCTGATTTAATGTGATTTTAATCCTGTCCGTCTTATTGCTTTTAAATTATAAATTCTTCTTCCATCAGAAGGCCATGGTCACCCATATCCGGAAGGTTACAGAGACTGTGCACTTCATTAATCGCGGTTGTTACTGTAAATGCAAAATTAAGTAGTTTCTAAGGAGTTTTAAGGGCCCTTAATTTTGTAAAATGAATTTTAAGCAGTTTTTAAGGAATGTATGAACTCTGGAATTTATGACATCATCAAAATTTATTGATGATTGCTTTTCACTTTTTACTATATAGTTTGTGATGAATTGTGGTCTTACGTAATACCATTAATTTAAATAACTATGGAATGAAAGTCATAGATAAAAATAAAGTTTGGGAATCAGTTGTGAAGAGTACTTTCTATTTTTTTTTAAATATGGGTTTATGAATTCTTTGTTTGTTGCTGCTTTATGCTTATTATGTCTGCATGTCGGTCTTTCAGTAGACAGATACATTTTCCATGGTTGAATTTTTCCCACAGTATACATATTCTCAGCATATTTCTTAACATTGAAGTTCATGCATATTAATTCCTTACAAAAATCTTTTACCAATAATTTGCACATGCACACACCTGCTTATTTGTGCTGATTAGTAACTCCAATAAAATACAATATTTCTAAAAGCTGCTTTAACAGCACTGCGTAGATCAAATGCTTAAAACAACTTTTTGCATAAGGTTGTCAAATGACAATCTGTATTTTTGATAAAATTATAAACTCCCTGTTAATGTCCTGATTTTTAAATAACTCTTAATATCTATAGAGTGTAAGAACCCCTCAAAAAGTCCTCAGTTCAAAGCACCTCTCTTAGGCAGTATCCCTCTTGTAGGTTTGCCTTAACACAATATCAAATTTGTTAGACATATTCATCTTCTATTTCCTACAGAATAGTTTTGATGAGGTGAAGGTGCATTTCAAAACATTTCACTTTGGATTTTGTTAAAAATGCATACCTGCCATGATCCTCCAGGTACTCCTTTACCAAGAATAACATGATCAATTGCTTTTTCTGGGTGACTTTTCCAAGATATAACAGATGGATTTTCAATTCCCAGATCAGCTTGAGGATGATTTAAAGAATCAAATAATACAGAAACAGGATTTAATGAACGTCCTTCAAGACCTTCAGACAGATAACTTAAATCCTAAACAAACATATGTAAAGAAATGTACTAAAAATAGATTTATTTTAAATAATATTTAAAATAACATAAAAACTGAATGACTTCAAAAAAGTTAAAATTTGAGTCATGTGTTAAATTTGAAGGTACTTTTCTGTTATCAGCACCCCAGACAAAATTTGCAAATTTTATCTAAAACGGCTGTTACTAGCTCTGACGGCAGTTGCCAACCCAAACTTAATGCTTTATGAACTCGACTGACTGCAATTAAAAACATAATAAGTAACTGAACAAAATAATAGCAAAATAAATTAACTCAATTTCTGCAACCATTTGTCTATTGCTGTGAGTGCAAACCTCAAAAATCAACTTTTAGTGATATTTTGCCAACTGAAAAAAAAAAAAAAAAAAAAAAAATTCTGGATTTGTCCACTACAGAGGGGGCTGAACTGGAAAATCTGTATGAAGTAGGGTTTTTATAAACCTAAATATAACATTACTAGATCCAAAAACTGCTATAAAGGTGGAGGGAGGGTTGAAAATATACTATTGCTGGTTCCCTGCAAATTTAAAAAACATCACTGGGCCTAGCTACAGCTGTGGTTCCGAACAGTAGTGTTTCCGAAAAGGCGAAATTGGACTACCAAGGCCACGAGCTGCATATTTTTGTCCACCACAAAAAATGTTCAGGGGCCAAATTCGGCCACAAATTTTAAAAATAAAAATAATTAATTTTTTCTAGAATGAAAATTTTTCGGATTAGAAGAAGATTTTTCAATTCAAAGCTTGCTTGTTTTTCTTTGGCATGGTATTAATTATACTGCTAATGTTAAAGACATTTTTAAAGCCAGTGCTTTTAACTATGCAAATGTTTGAAGTAAAAACATGGAATTAAGATTAGGCAAAGTTTCTGATGTAATACTATCTTTAAAAATATTTGATCCATTTGAATACAGTAGAAATGCTGAAGGGTTACTTAATTTTGGTAAAATGTCTTGATATTTTATTAGAGCATTTTGGTAAATTTATAAGTGAAAAGGATGCATTCTTAGAATTTCCCTAACTTGATATTTAATTCCTTTGTAAATAAGACATTCAGTGATATCTGCATAATTTTGCAAATGGAGTTATATAAAGCTCAGTATCCAAATTATTTTAAGTTAGCCATAGCAGTTTAAGTTTTATACCGATAGGCAGTATCGATTGTGAGAAGGAATTTTTGATGCAAAATCTCACTAAAACTAAGTACAGAAACAGACACTCATCCAAACATCTAGATCTAGATTGTTTGATGAAAATTAGTTTGGAAATGCCATTAACACAGGTTTTTAATTATAACTTGGCTTCAGAAGAATGGAAAAAAATATGTCATAGAAGAGAGGTTGATGTTATTAAATAATAATGAATCTCAGTAATAATATGAATTAAAGTAGAATATACAGTGTAAATGTAAATATTTCGAGTCACATTAAAGTGAAATTGTTTGTATTATTCATCATTTTTGAATGGGTACCTTGCAAGTAACTAAATGATAAGTAACCCCACCTGTGGTAGTTTTAACAAAAAAGACTAGCTGAACATATTTTTTAGTTTATTTATTTTTAGGTTCAGTTATTTTATCTATGAATTATCAGAAAATATTATTTTCAGGGCTATTAAATAAATTTTTGCTTTCATTTTATCTATAAAAATTAGTCAAACACCTTACTGAAAAGGGTGCATTTTAGGCCCCAAATACAACACTCATAAATAAAAAATTTCACATATTTTGAGAATAAACATAAACCATTTTACAGGAAAACGTTGTTCCTGGAAATATAGAATAAAAACATACTCATGACTACAAAAATACAAAACTTACACAACTTCATATAAACTGCACACTTTCAAGCTAAAAGTAAGCAAAATCACCCCTCCAGCCTCACACCCAAGCTCCTAGAATAATTGCGAAAGAATATACCAGAGTTGCTATGTCTACTACAACAAATTATTAAGAATGTTGTATCATTTGGTCTGGGAGATAAATCACCAAGTTTACAGTGCTTTTATCAGAAAAGTACCAATCTGAAATACAATGAAATGGACTTCTAGTCTGCTAAAATAACATATAAACTTTGATTCCCAAGTAATTTTTTTTTCAAATCCTATATCTGTAAAAATATTAATAGTGCAGTCAATACTGATTTTACTGTACCCCATATCAGATTGTTAGAAATCTTTTATAAAATCCTCCTCCAATAATTTTTTTTATTTCCATTTTTTCCTCAGTGCTTGGCTGTTTAAAAACATTTGTCATATTTTTCTTGGAATGGTTGACCAAGTGCCTAACTATGTATGACTTGAGCTGAGTTCAGTTCTAAATATTTTAGAGCTAAGGATGAAAAGTGATACTTCACTGATGCAGCTAAACTTTTATTGCTGGATATTTATGCTGTATCACTATTTTCTTTTATAATGCATAATATTCATAGCTCCAAATAAAATCTGGTTACATATACATTTATTAAATTTTCATTGTATAAATTTCACAAGTGAGAAAGTATAATATCAGTAAAAATATTTCTTCATGTTCTTGGGTCTATAAATATTTGAGCTTTATTCCTTTTCCTGAGAGCAAGTTTAAAATGAGAACAAAAACACATTATTGACACACTCATATATATTAAAAACTGAATGTTATCACATACCAATTCAAGTAGTGAATAGTCTTTATTTTCTTCAAGCCTATACTGCAAAAAGTCAATGGGATGAGGAAGGCCATTATAGTAAGGCCAATTACCAGCTAACATGTAAGACAATGTTATTGCAGATGGTCCATTACCTACAAAAGTAAAAATTGTGCATTAGATTTTTTACATGATTAAAAACTCTAATACTACATGGGTTTTACATGAAAATACACAGATGGATTTTAGTTATTGTACCATTTATCAAAGAAACTTTTGAAACTAATTTTAATGCATTATGATAGTTAGAAATTTATTTTTTGCATAGGGATATTTGAATAAATGTTGTTGGATGTTGGAATACACAAATTTAAAATTAAAGAATAACTAGTAAGTTTTTCCATCACAGTGATTAACTAAATTTATATTTTCAATTGATTTATACCAATCCTACATTCTTTTTATTTTGGCAATATAGTTGCCAATTTAGAGTTTGCAGACAAATATTAAATTACGATATAGAAATACAGTAAAATCTGCCTAAAAATAGAATTTGGATAAAGTTTGGAATGAAACATTTTGCCATAAGAACTCTCCTGTATAAGGAAGAAAATTGTCTAATCCGAAAATGGAAGCTAATTTTTGAAACAAATGTATATGCCACTGTATAAAATGGAATTCTGTAACAGCAAGGGTATCAAATGTAGGTGGTTTGCCTGAGGTCCTAGGCTGCATAATACAGGTAGAATCATATGCATCACCTCCAGCTAATTGTAGGGAGATAGAGAATAAAATACGTCTGGTTTTTCTATCCTTATGAACAATTAGGTATAGTAAGATAAAAAATTTGAGGTTAGAACCCCTGAGTTCACACTGGTTCCAATGCTTATGGATAGATGATACAGTGAAATCCCAGTTATATGTAAAGAGAATAAACCAAAGGCCTCTTTATATTTCTTTTGAAAACATTCTAAAAATATTGGAAATATCCACTCATGAATAATAAAATATATGATTCTGAATTACAAAAACTTGAAACATATTGTTGCAGAAACCTCTGCTTGTTTCTGCGGTTCATTGTTCTAAAGTCCAGTTGGTGTAGAAAGTTCTAGTAGAAAGGCCACTTGTCAGGATGGAACACGAATTTTGTTGCTTCTAGAACTTTGTTGAACAATCAGCTGTACAAAATTCACAAACACAATCAAACAGTAACGTGCTTTTAACAGTCCGCTTAGATCCGAAGCTCTCATAAATGCTGTATTTCTCAAACAAAATAAACACATTCACAGGTAAAAATTCAGTGCAAATATTTGAGGGATAACACTAACAGTCCCTCAAGACTCAGCAATCAAGAATTTACACACAGCACTTAAATTCAAAGCTTCATAAACAAGCACGAAAACACCGCTTCTATCACAGAGCAAAGCGACGTACACATCGGCAACTCAATCAGCTTTCAGCAGGAGATCTCACTCCACTTTGCACTGAACTCTCGGGGCAGTGCGTGCTGGTATTTATAGAGGAGGCAGAAGCTACGAGGAACTTCCAGAAAAGTCTATTTCTTGAAGATTCTACATAAAGTGGGAAATTTTATTAAGTCATAGAAGAGAAATGTTAGGCTATTATGTGATTTTAATTCAGCAAAAGCAGCTTTGCAAGCCCCATATTGAAAAACATGCAAAATGACCAAAATGTCGCCCAGCTTGGTGAGTTTTGGCAAAATATCGCCAAATTTTGCACCAAAAATAAGTCCCCAAAAGTGAAGTTATCGAAGGCTTACCACCAATATTTCTCGAGATTTCTATAAACTGCATACATTTGAATGGGAAACCGAAACCTCCGTATCTCCAGTTCTAGTTGGCCGATTTTGATGCAACAAAAAGCAAAATTTAACTATTTGATGCATAGAATACTAATTTTGAACTATTTTAAGCCCCAGAACAGCAGGTTGCCCCGAAAATTCGTAACAATATTAATAAGTGACAAAATCCTCAATTTAACACAAAATATGTGATGTATACATCACATATCAAAGCCGCTAATTTAGTTTTCATAAGCACGTAATTTTTTGTTATAAAATACGAAGGTTATTTCTTTACGAAATAGGCAGGGATTTTTCTTGCTACTTAGTCTGGGATAATTTCAAAGCAGCTTTGTCACACCATCTTTTAAATAAAAGCATGCCTGAAATGGTATGAAGTGCTGCATATAGCTTCAGTATGTGAAATGCTAGAATTCTGTCTCTTAGGGGCTTGTCCTCAATAGCGGTATCTTCTTTATTTACTACCACAACTATTTCTTCATCAGTTAAGTACTGTTGATTGGTTTTGGGGACAAGCCAGATCTGGACTTTTTTTCATCAACATCAGATATTTCCCCCAGGAAGTAATTTGAGCATGTCCAAGAATGCTTCATGATTAAGATCAGAATTTGCCATCTACAGTTTCAGCCATATCAACTGTCCGCAAAAGCAGTAACTTAACCATTAACAATTTTCACGTAGATCTTACAAATGATTTTTTTTATTTCATCTCACGAAGAGCTGTTCAGTAGCCAACTTTTTTCATGTCTACAAATTTCAAACATTGGCTTACTTCCTTTTCACTACATAGTTCTTCAATCAAAAATTACAATTGTTGTTTCCCATAATATCTCTTAATGTTGTCAATAACTTCCTGCTCCACTGTTTGGATCAAGAAAGTTGCATTTGAATGCAAGACAATCGCTGTGATCTAATCCTTCTAAAGTTCGTTTTCTGACATGTGTAATGGTGCATTATCTACTAAAAGACTTGTTTTTTGAGAAAGGTTTTTCCTTAAGAAAACATTTCACCTCTGGAACAAATTCTTTCATAAACTATTAAATGAAAATCCCATATGTCATCTACGAATATTTTGGAGACTGGTATTTCACAAGAAAAGATTTCATATTGGCATTCTTGAAAGTTCTGGATTGGCTGATTTCCCAATTAACACTGAAGCAGAAGTTGGCCGATGCAGTCAGAAGTTTATGTGAATCTAATGCATTGGCAGCAACCAAAAGAGATCCTCTGCTTTGCAGTCTTGAACCCAAGAGCATTTGTCTCTGTATTCAAGGCTTTAAGCTTTAAAAATTTTTAAGCTAAAAGAGCATTATGTATTCACAAGAAGTTTTACCTGCAGCTGAAAATGGAACATGCACAGATAAAACATAAAATTAATTATACTCTCTTCCCCTCAATGCCAGTGTCTGAAAATATGCATAATTACAAACCATAAAACAAGTATAATATGTCAAGCCTGTGTTTAGGGAGGATAGTTTAAACATAAACACATATGATTTTTAGGTTTCTAGCAAGGTGTCAGCAGATTTGTTGTTGTTAATATCAATAAATTAATGTATATAGCCAGAAGAGCAAATGGTATTAAAAAGACAACTTTTTTCCTTAAATGGTATTGAAAAATATACAATATGCAGCAAAATGAGGTAGGTGGCATTCAGGGGCAGATCCATAAAAACTAACGGGGGGGGGGGGCGGGGGCCCTGCTGTTTCTTCCAATATATAACTAGACATGATATATCACAACTAAATAAATATGTTGTCTGATGCAAGGCCCATCAAGAGAAAACTCGGGTTCGGGAGGGGGAGGGGAGAGCTGTTGGGCCCCAAATCGATCAAGTTCAGGCCGATCCTCATAAGCCGCGTTTTCTATGCATTTCAATAGACGACGGGATGAAGGGACTGATACGAAAAAAAAAATGTTACGTTGCTCTCTCCATTGTGTGGGGGGGGACGAGGTTTGCAGTTAAGCATATTAATCTTTTGCTGGTAGATCCCATATGGCCATTAAAAAGTCGCAAAATTCGCCAGAAGAATGTTGCCTACCTCCTGTAGTGACAGCAAGACGTGGCTTATCAGCAATGCCCTTCATTCATGTTGTTGTTCGCGGGCCCTCCCCCATTAACATTTTAGTGTGTACAGAGTATTGCTGAATGCATTATTGAACCCGTTTCACAGCCACTGAGCAATATACAGTGTTCACAGCAAATATTTTCACATTTTAGGATTGCAATAAGTTATCCAGATTAAGTTATTCCCATCCTTTTCTGTGCGGACTTGTAAGCTAACCTCAATTGCTATTTACAACTATTTACAATTTCAGCTTTCTTTTTAAAACCAGGCCACCTATACACTGCAGGCACTCGCTTTGTTCGATATCTTAGAATATATTTTACTTTTATAATGAGGATTTGCACCCATGCGTCTGGGGGGTGTGGACAACTTATGAGAGCAGCTGAAAGAATGAAAGTTGTACAAATTGGGGAGGGTTGGATTGTTCGTCTATGCTTCAACATCAACTAACGACGATGCTGACTGCAGTCTAACATGACTGCAGAGGGTTAGAGGGCATTCTCATTGTGAATTTTACGACTTTTCAATGACTAATCAGGGCCTACCGACAAGATTTCTGCACTAAACTGCTAACTCCGTCCCCTACAAAATGGAGAGAGCAACGGAAGACTTTTTCCCATATCAGTTTTTCATCGTCCATTCAAATACAGTGGAGCCTGCTAAAGTGACTACCTTGGTAAAGAGATCGTCTGTCTATAGTGACAACTTTTATGCAATTTCACTTTACAACCATCACACTTTACCACTTTTGTAAGGTGACCAGTTTTGTTCTTCCCAAGGGTATTCCCATTAGAAAGGTTCTACTGTGCAAATAAAACTGGAAACTGTGCTCCAGCCAGTCAATAAAATTTGCCCCTCCTTCTGTTTAAAAATGAAAGCTGTATTATTTTTGTAAATGGAGAAATTATGTTTACTACAGAAGGATTTAATAAGTATAAGTGTAAATATTCTTGGCATGTATATATATATATATATATGTATATATATATATATATATATATACAGGGTGTCCAGTACTAACGATGTCCAATGGCTATTTCCCAAACTGTAAAGTCAGAGACACATAGTTCCAGCTACAAAAATGCATATATGTATTATACCAGAAACAATCAAAGTCAATAAATCAATTCCAATGAAAATTATGAAATTTTAATTTTTATATGGTCCTCCAGTCCTACCAGTCATATTTAGAAAATTTTTCTTTGTATACCATTTCATGCACAAAAAAAAAAAAAATCGTCCTTCTATGACCAAAATTCAACGAGTTACAGCTGCTTAAAGTTAGAGCACTTTACGAGCAGCAAAATAGGGGTTGTATACAAAATGAATTTGAGAAAAATTAATGTACATCGTTTTGAGCCTTGTAATATTTATAGCAATTTCATTAACTATTTGATGAATGTATATTGCAATAAAGAAGATTAACGTTTAACTATATGTATACAATAAAATAACAAAAATATAGCTTATACTAAAATAAAATTTTTTAAAGAGTTTTTTTTAATGAACTGGTATTAAATAACTTAAAATTATTTTTTAAAAAAACAAGGAAATAAAACTCTTCATTAAACATTAAATTAGGAAATGAAGCATTTTAAAATACAAATTTATGCATTTTAAAAAATTCAAATAAAATGTTACAAATTCCATAGTTTTACTCAAAAGTAGCTTCTTTCGGATACAATACAAATATGCACCCATGTAGAAAACTCTTCCTGTACTTTGCATAGCGTACTCAGCATAGGCACACCCACGGAGGGGGCTATGGGGGCTAAAGCCCCCCCTAAAGATAGAGATTTAGAAGTGGAAAGCTTTGAAAATTATCACTTAAAATATTTTATTTTTAAAAATCTTCTTCAAATTATTTCTAAAATATTTTTTACCTAAAAAACACATTAATTTTTAAATAAGTACTTACAGTTAGTGTATGAAACACAGTTATACTCGTTTACAACATCACTGAAAAGATGTGATAATTATTTATGACTCTATAACAGGTTACATTGATAGTGGGCATTTGTTCAATGAGCAAGTCAAGTAATACGAAATATTTAGATGTTATAAGAGAGTTGTAACTGTAACAGAGTTACTATAACCGAGTTCAGCAGTATTTGTAGCCAAATTGAAATCCTGGGTGCGCCACTGGTACTCAGTGTTACACATCTATGTGCTACACAAATACGATTTAGTAAGTCTGGCCCCAGACAGACATTTATAGAACCTGATTATAACCCTCTGCTTAAAGAGTAGTATTCTAAAATAAGTTTTACTTCTTTCACCGCATTGTGACAGAAAATGTAATTAAAACCTATAAAATTTCATTATTTATATAGTCCCTTAATGGTTTACCGTAACGAGACATTTTTAAACGAGGAAAAGTGACTTAAGTCAAAATATTTGCTGCTCTATAACTTAGTAAATTTTGGTCGTAGAAAGACATTTTTTTTTTTTTTTTAGTTGTGCATCAAACTGTATAGAGAAAATTTTTCTAAATATAACTGCAGGACCGGGAGACCGTATAAAAACTTAAATTCTGTAATTTTTATAGGAATTGATTTATTGACTTCGATTGTTTGTGTTCCTGATATAATAGATTATACATTTTTAAAGCATTCTTGCAATTGGAGCTATGTGTCTCTGACTAACGGTTTAGGAAATAGCCATTGGGCACCATTAGCACTGGACACCCTGTGTATGCATGGTATATATATATAGTAAAAGGCATAACTGAGGAATCAACGTAGCATCCACTTGGCAAATATAAAATTCTAAATATCCGTGGAATGATAGATGAGCAAAATAATGAACTCAAAATCGTATGTAAAACAGGAATAAGTAGATATAACCAGTAAAATAGAAATCCAAACAATGATAAATCAGAAAATGAAAACGGAATTGGATTGAGTAAAACAATGGGTAGCAAGCATCGGCTAAACTCGTCAGGCCCCACGAACCGAATACTTACTACCAAGATAAAAAACAAAATAACAGGACTTCAATGCAGTTACTTAGCACAAAGAAAGCTAAATATGTAACTGCAGGGGGAATCCTGTTAAAAAGCAAGTAAAAAGTTAAAAAAAAAGAAAAGTGTTAAAAGTAAAAAAAAATTAATGGAGAAAACATGGCCAGTTTGCATTAAGCCTAAAAACATAGCTCATCCAGGGGGCTGTTGCTAATTGTAGAGTGAAAAATACAGGTTGCCAGAATGTTAAGTTAAATGTTGAACAGAGGTTAAAAGTAAATAAATAAAAGATGAGTAAAGAGTAAAAATTAAACATAAATAAAGTTGAGAGTAAAATATATTAGAAGTATTAGAAATGTTAAAAAAAATAATAGCAAGAGGAACTTTGAGTTCATAATATTTTAAGAGGAATATATCTAACTACTCCTAGAGCTCACTATGTACATAATATGCCAATAAATATGTAGAAAATAAAAATTAATTTAAAGAATAGCATAAAGAATAGTACCAGTGATCATTAGTTCTTTTTTTTCTTAATAGACAAGTTTAAATTCATATATTAATTTTTTTTTTTTTTTTTTTTTTTTTTTTTTTTGTGAAATAGAGAGAGAACAATAAACATGTACTAATTTGAAGCCAGATTTTACTGACACCCCCCTCTTTTTTTTTAAATTATATAAGCAAGCCAGCAACCAAACCCCAACCTCTCCAACCAATAATTCCCAATAAGGACACACGTTTAGAGTTGGTCTAATTACAACTAGGAAATAGAATCGAATGTAGAAACTTTTTAGGGTAATTGTATTTCAAAGAAGTATAATACAGCGAAGATATATTGGCAGACTTATAATTACTAGTGCAAAGAGACAGTACTCTATATGAATGATTAGCTATGACGTTTCTAAATACAGATATATGCAAAAAAGATGTAAAATCTGTGAAACTAATTACATTAAAAGTAAACTCATCTCTTCTATTATATATATATTAAAAGTGAGTTGATATATATATATATACACAGTTAGCTCTCCATTTAATGACTTTCAAGGAACCGTGAAGAATCGTCCTTAAATAAAGATCTTCCTTAAACAGAATTTGTTTAAAGAGTAATATTTCCCTTCACAATTTAAATTAGGACTTTAGGACTGGGAATATACTTCTTAATATATTGGCGTGTTTAAAGATGTTACTTTTATAACCATTATATTATTTTATCCAGAAAAAGTTATTTTAAGTTACCTAAAAAAAAGGTAGTAAGAACAAGCAATACAATAAAATTAGGTTTCAAGAAAATCAAAAAGAGTCAATTGTTTCATTTTTCTCTTCTCATTATTGTTTTTACCAGATTTTCTCAAATGTGAAATGTTTCAGTTTCCATATTAAGAGTTTTTCTAGCTAACCAGCCAAAGCCTGAGAATTTTGCATTCCAAATTTTTCTGCCAGAACAATAGCATTTTCTTTGAATATCACTGCAGAAATTGCTTGATTTCATTTTATTTCGGAAATATGGACAATTATCTGCACAAGGGATCTTGGCTGATCACGGGGTATCCTCCATGGGGGTCTCTCTAATGGGTCTTAATCCGTATTTATACGAAGTTTCGGAAAAAACTGCGTAAGAATTCGAACAGCTAGGTTGACAGACTCGACCTGAATTTGAACCAGGCACGTTCCTCCTGGAGGCCCGACCTGCGAGAGCACTATGCGCTCAGCCACTGGCAAGGGCGGTTCTAAAGTTGCAGTCTGGGAGGGGTAATGATATTTTATAATTTTAAATAAACTGTGTCTCAGAGAAGGATTGACTACTGGGGAGGGGAGGGGACCCTTCTGACTGTACAATACACTTCATATATGTAAACTAGCTGAAGCAGCTGTTCTTCGCTTGGCGCAATGGTCTTGGTGCTAAACTCTGTTCCCATAAGAACACAAGAACAAGGCAAGTGAAGAAGCATCCCGCTTGGCCAGTGCTTGGGAGGGTCATCTCCCTCTAGGCTCGTCCGTAGGGGAACAGTGTACGCTAAAGGGAGCTGGTGCACATAAAATTCATCGTGGCTCCAATGTCCTCCAAGTTGTTAAACGATACCTCTGAGGGTGCCGATTTCAGGTGGTGGTTGGTCCCTCATCTGGAATCGGCTCAAAATTACGGACCAACAAGTAGAAGTCCAACCACCTCGGGGGGCAATGGCACCCTTCTTTCCATGGATAGTGTCGTCTATCCATGGACACGACAACAACAACAACAAATGAAAATAAGTAAATAAATATCAAACAAATTTTGGTTATATATTTAATCGCCTACAAAAACTGTTTTAGAATATTCTTCAGGCATAGTCTAACTATACTTGATTTTTTTAAAATACTGTTTGGAATGTGCATCATATTCCCCGCGTATTTGTCCTCTTGTTCTTCAAAATTGAAATCTATGTTAAAATCGCCTAATTCCCGCCACGCATATTCTGACTATACTTCACCTTTATTTACTCGAATATAGACACCAATATTCCCATTAAATAAACAATAGGGTTAGGCAATTTCTCGACAAAGATGGTTGTGTTTTATTGTGTTGTGGGATTACCGCCGATTAGCAACACGTGGGCTCTAGGCCGAATGGCGGGGTGCCCTCCGTGGGGGGTCTTTCTAAGGGGTCCTAACCTGTATTTACGCTAAGTTTCAGAGGAAACCACGGAAAATTCCGAACGGTTAAGTCGCGGACGCGACCTGGTTTTGAACCAGGCATCTTCCGTCACCCAGGGCAGCGCGTTATGCGCTTGGCCACTGGTGGGGCACTTGACAAAGATGGAAGATATCGCTTCGGGGACTTATTTCATTTATGCCAATTTTCGTGATATATCATAAAAAATGGCAAACCTTGGGGATTTTCTTGTTTAATCTGGCAACCCTTGAAACTTGATTCGCCCTTTCACCAGGTAGACAAAAATCTTTGTCCTGAAATTTACAGCACCCAAGAGCTAAATATTACTTAAAAGACACCTTTTTTTTGTCAATTTACCCTTTATAATGGTCGATTTTTTAAAACATTTGAAAAAGATTTTTATAAATTTATGTTCGTTACATTTTAATGCAAGATTTTTATGGCTATCTTCATTTTCCTTCGATATGTGAAGACAAATATGAAAATAACGTTTTAGCCCCTCACAACAGTTTGAACTCTAACTCTAAAAAACTCTGAAAATGACTGTTATGCATTCGTGTTAGCTACATTTTAAAGCAAGAATTTGTGGCTATCTCTTTTTCCCTTTGAGATATGATGGAAAATTTCGAAACAACATTTTGATCCCCTTATCCCCGTTATGATGGGAATTCTAAGAAAACCTGAAAAAAAATTTAAGGCATTTGTGTTCACTATATTTTTAAGCAAGAATTTTAGGCTATCTCTTCTTCCTCTGACATATGAAGGGAAATGTGAAAAGAACTTCAAAGAACGATTTGGCCCCTTACACCCACTTGGGTGCGAATTCTAAAACACCCTGAAACTGATTTTTAGGCATCCTTGTTCGCTACATTCTAAAGGAAGAATTTTATGACTATCTTTATTTCCCTTTGAGATATAATGGCAAATTCGAAAATAACGTTTTGGCCCCTTATCCTCCTTTTCATGAGCATTCTAAAGAACCCGGAAAATGAATTTTAAGCATTTTTATTCCCTATACCTTTAAGAATTTTAAAGCTATTTCTATTTTTCCTCTCATATATCAAGAGAAATGTGAAAATAACATTTCGGCCCCTTACGCCCGTTTGGGTGAGAATTCTAAAAAAAACCTGAAAACAACTTTTAGGTATTAAAATTAAAGCACTTTAGGTACTTAGGCACTAATTAGGTACTTAAAGCAAGATTTTTACGGTTGTCTCTTTTTTCCTCTGAGATATGAAGGGAAACGTGAAAAGAATGTTAAAGAACGTTTCGACCGCTACGCCCGTTTGGGTGCGAATTCTAAAAAACCCTGAAAACAACTTTTAGGTATTTGTGTTGTTACATTTTAAACCAAGAATTGTATAGCTATCTCTTTTTAACACTGAGTTATGAAGGGAAACGTGAAAAGAACGTTTTGGGCCGCCATCCCCGTCTGGGTTCGAATTTTTAAAAATCGCTTCTTAAATGACGCCGGGCACAAAAGCTACAAGCTCCTAAAATTTCATGTCTGTACCTCCAGTAGATTTGGCTGGGCGATGATCGTCAGTCAGTCAGTCAGGACATCTTCCTTTATAAATCAAGATAAAATGTTTAATTAATCATCAAATGTGAAATAAATGTTTAATTAATCACATAATTTATGAAGTATGTAACTACCGAAAATAATAACCTTGCATCTTTGCCCCCCCCCTCCCCCCCATCGATCAAAATTATTGTTATATATGAAGAGTTCCTATGTTTGCCATGTAGATAGTGTTATTTGTTTATTTCACCCCAGTGAATTCCCCATGCAGAATTATTTTTCATTTTCGTTTTCAAAATCCTGGGAGGGGTAATTACCCCATTACCCCCCCCCCCCCCCCGTAAAACCGCCAATGGCCACTGGTCGGGACCCCAGAAATTGAAGTTATGTTTCATGTGATGTAAAGGCAAGTCTAAACTAGAGGCATCTGCATTCTGGGGCGGCTGCCTTTCTCGGAGGAGCTTCTAGGAGGTTTGAACACGTATTTATGTTAAATCTGGAGAAAACCGACCAAAGTTTAGACCGTTAGATCGACAGCCGCGCAGTAGGCCAGACGCAGAACCTTCGCACTTCAGCTGCCTATCATGTTAAGAGTCTTATCCACTCGGCCATGGTGGGGCCCAGAAATTAGAATGTTGGATGCTCTTGCTTCATGAAACCATTTGCATGCAGAAAAGTGCCTTAGCAAACTCTTCCAATCAGCCACATTGACCTTTCGGGCAATTGGATTTGGATCCCGAACTAAACTTTTGTGCTGCTTCAGGAATTTTCTCTTTGCTTCTAAAATACCTTTGAGAGTAGATTCAAGTAGCTGAAATTGTCTTGTGAATTGTATTTTTGACATTCCCCAACACTTTTTTCCCCATTCTTAAAAATTTCCCCCTCTTCGTGTAGCGTAAGATGTAAAAAAAAAAAAAAAAAATTGTCGCTAAACAGAAACAACGTCATCTTTGAATAGAAATTTTTTATGTTGGAGGGGCAATGACTTTGAAATATCATCTTTCGAAAGAGATTGTCATTAAACACAGAGTCAACTGTATATGCACTGCTACTTTTTAAAATTTCAGTTCAAGTGAAAATGTACAACTAAAAATTTTTTCAACTTCGCTAATCCATAGAATATCCAGCCCCCCCCCCCCTCTTGGATCTGCCACTGGCGGCATTAGATTTATACATACGCAATACTAGATTTAAGTATGTCACATACTTGATGGGAAAAACAAAATAAGATGGTACTATTGGCATTGATTAACAGACTCATAAGAAATGAAAACGAAACTTTTAACAGAGTGCGAATTTTCTATCTAATGTATGGACCCCCCCCCAGCCTCCACACAGTAGATCTACACAGAAGCTCACTGCATAGCCACTAAATAATCTTCTAACAGAAGTGCATTTTTGCCAAAAAAAAAATTAAGTGGATATGGCAACTCTCTGCAGAGTCACTCAAAAATCCTCAGCCAGTGGTGTAATATTTTTGCCAAACCACAGCCAAGCTCTCAGAAATGTAAACATTTATATTTCTGATGTATTTCACACACATAATAGGATTTTAATTATCAGGGATGAGAACGCATAAAGATGAAAAAAGAGGAAAAGTGGGTGAGTTTGAATTTAACAATTAAAAAATTTCGATCATACATTTCCTACTATTACATTTCAACTACAAAACAGATCAGTTACTTTCATCTTAGACAAAATAAGAATTAATGTATAAATAAATATTCAACAATTAATTTCACACTGAGAAAATTCAAAGAAAAATAGGCTATATTATTATTTAAAAGGAGGATTTTGAATCCTCCTTTTAAATAATAACAGCCCCATAAAAACTGGGGCCCAAGACAAATCATAAATTGCGTATATAAATTTCAGATAATTATTTTCATATAAAAATAAAATAACATAAAAACACTAATTTTGGAGTCTAATCTTATTTTTATTTGAGAAACCTTGATTAGAAATACAATAAAAATTATACATATGTACCAAGGTTTTCTTTATCTCTTACTTAAGTTTCAAAAATCAGTATTCAAATAGTTAGAGAAGAAAAAAAGAGAGAGAGAGAATTTCCCCCTGTTTTTTAATACAAATAAAAAAATGTTTTTCCAAGTAAAATTTTAGAATCTCCTGGTCGTATAGCATCCTGATACATAGAGATGGAAACAAGCTAGGAATAAATGCTTCTATCTTATTAGCTGCAAAATGCCAGAAAATATTAAAAAATAACATAACTCAAGATTTTTAATTAAAAATGCAATTTGTAACTAAAAAACTACACAGGAAAATAGAATGAAATATACATGCAGCAATTTGACCTTGTTTCTAAAATTGCAGAGCGAATAAAACTAAGATTAATAAGAATACCAGGAAAATAATACTTTCTGTTTAATTGAATTAACCAAAATGTAATTTAAAAATAAATATTAAAACTGAATTTATTTTTACTTTAAAAAATATTTTTTTAATCAACAATGCAAAATCAATATAATGCAAATCCATATTCTTTTCAAATC
This sequence comes from Cheiracanthium punctorium, assembly GCA_038373885.1. NCBI lineage: Eukaryota > Metazoa > Arthropoda > Arachnida > Araneae > Cheiracanthiidae > Cheiracanthium > Cheiracanthium punctorium. Next base: position 457,369 of record JAWZYV010015093.1, on the reverse strand, counting down.
ACAGAACTGGTGGGATGATTTAGTATCTTTGCACACTAACTTTTAGATGCATTTAAAATTAAAAAATTAATAAAAGCAAATCAAAATTGGTATTCATGGCATTGTATGTGTATTAGAGATATGAATAAAGAAATGCTTAATGGAAAATAGTCATTTACCAAAAGTATGCATGGAAAATTGAACTTTATTTGGCACCTATGAAACACTAAGATCAGCCATGATTATATATCATCCACACATTATTATTTTAATAAAACAGAAAATAACTAAAGCGTGGAATTTTGTAGATGATTCTCATCTCTGACATCCCTTGAGGGGACAATGTTATTTTTTACATACAATTATAAAGGGAATAAAAAAATTAAAAATAACTTTACAGATCAGTCACAAAGTAAAGGCAAAAATAAGTTGAATAAAAGTATGAAATTACTATTTTTTCAAAAATGTACATATGATTTTGCTTCTAAAATTCTGAATAATTTCTTATTCATCATGCTTGCTTTTATAACTAGAACATTCTCCAAGATGTCAATTGAAGGTCATTTTTTTTGCTTATCCATTTGGCTGAACACATTCAGCATTACTATGACAAGATGTACAATGTTACGTTCTTAAACAGATATTCTTCCAGTTGGCTTTTTAAAATTTATCAGTAGTCAGTGAAGGTCAATCCTAGCAGCAAAATATATTTCTTCTGAGAGTTTTGAGAATTGCAATTTTAAGTACAGTAAAACCCGCTTAAGAAGTTTGCATTCTCAGTTCCCGTTTTTTCCCCCTATTCTTCCAATGTTAAAATAACCCACTTAAGAAGTTTCATTCGAAACTCTTTCCCACTTAAAAAGTTTTCTTTAACTTCCAAGTTCACTTTGAAAATGTGTTTTCATCCACCTCTCTATATATCCCGTTCTCTGAAAAATTGCAAACTACGTTCGTAATAGTCCTCTTTGACCGGAAATGACTCCCCGTTCCAATTCATCAAAATGCGCTTCACCTCTACTTCATTTTTATCTCACATCCACACGTGTTGTTGGAATCTGGAGAGTGAATGAAACCAGTGGTACTGTGACAATAGTGGTCGGTAAAAGGAAAAAGATGTGTGCACCTGTTAGTTTATTGTAACAGTATTGAATGATGATTAGAAAAGAGATTAGTCCAATTCTGTTCCTACAGTATTCAGGGTAAGTTTATTAGTTGCTTTCTTTTTCAATAGATTTACCTGCCCCTTTTCCAGGAAGAATGAACCACCCAAGTTTCCAAATCTTTGGCTCTTTCAGTTCAAAGCTTTTTAAGTCAGTGAATGTCGTCTTTCTCAAGAAAGTTTACGAGTGAAACTTTCTACTCTTCTCAAAATGTCAAACAAGGTAATTAAAAGAAAAGCCTTGTCACTTGAAGACAAAACAAAAATTTTAAAAGAAGTCGATAGCAACTCAAGCATGACAAGAGTTCAGATTGCAAAGAAGTTGAATATACCGGTGACTACACTGAATGGAATTGTTGCGAAGTGGGATCTTATTTTAAACTCATTTGATACATCTTGAAAACTGAAAAAAAGGAAAATATGAAGTTATGGAAGAAAAATTGTTAATTTGGTTCAAACAAGCTAGATCTGCTAATATTCCTATAAACGGACCTATTCTTCGAGAAAAGGCTGTAGAAATTGCCAGAAAAATGGAGATTGAATTTACCCCTTCAAATGGATGGATTGATAGAATAATAAAAAGAGCTGGATTGAGTTACAATTCTGTAAAGGATGAAAGTAAAAGTGTTGATCCACAAGAAATCAAAGAATGGAAGAAAAGTTTACCAGATTTGATTGCCGGCTATCATCCTAAAGATGTTTTCAATATGGATGAGTGTGGACTTTTCTTCAATCTTTTACCAGATAAAACATATGCATACAAAGGTGAAAATTGTATGCATATTAACAATAACGTACGTAACATTTACATAATAATACGTAACATTTTTGCTGTTAAAATTGTATGGAGGTAAAAAGAATAAGGAACATCTTACAATTTTATTAGGTGCAAACATGGACGGCTTGGAGAAATTGCTTATTTTGGTAATTGGGAAATCGAAGAAACCTAGATGTTTTCAAAATGTGAAATCTCTTCCCTGTGATTATGAAAGCAACAAAAATGCATGAATGACAAGTGCAATTTATGAAGTTTATTTGAAAAAATTGAATGATAAAATAAGGAAAGTTAAGCGTAACATAATCCTTATAGTAGACAATTATGCCACCCACACCAAAGATTCGAAAAACTTTAGTAACATTAAAGTACATTTCTTGCCACCGAATTCTACTTCAGTTTTACAACCGATGGATCAGGGAGTTAGTAAAGTGTTTAAGCAGCACAACAGAAAACGACTTGTTAAATGGATGATTGGAAAACTGGACAATGCTGGAGATTTGAGGAAAGTGAACATTTTGGAATCCATTCATTTTATTTTATCTGCATGGGAGTTAATAACACCATCTGTGATTGCCAATTGTTTCCAAAAATCAGGATTCTTCGACGGAGAATTAACAGAGGAATACGACTATGAATCAGATATCGAAGATGATTGGAAGACAGTACAAAGAAGATTAGATTTCACTGCATCGTTTAAAGAGTATGTGTTAGCAGATGATGAAGTATTGCCTTGTGAAGTGCTAACAGTGGATGAAATTTGTGAAGTTAAAGAAGATGATGAAATGAGTGAAGCAGAGGAAGAGGACATGGGAACTTCTAGTTTTTCGGATGCTGTTTAAGGACTAGAAACCTTTCATCGTTTTGTCGAAAGTGTTGAAAATGTGCCTGAAGAAGTTTTTAAAAGCTTAAGACAACTAGACTGTTTTCAATTAAAGATTGCCGACAAAAAACAAAAACAAAAAACTATAACCAAATTTTTTTTTTTTTTTTTTTTTTGTAAAATAGGCTCCAATGACATTTAAAGTCAAATTTTTCGGATTTCATAAAGATTGGATTCAATAAAGGTATTTACGTTGTTTTACTTCATTAACTATTTTTTTTTATATATGTAAAACAATTTACAAATTTAAACTAAAATTAGATATTATTTCAATAATATAAAAAAGTTTCAACTGAATACCTATGCTGAAATTATTCCATTTGTTTTTCAGAAAAATTAAATTCCCGTTTAAGAAGTTTTTGCCATTCATTCCCTTGGAAAACTTCTTAAGCGGGTTTTACTGTATTTGGATCCAAAGGAATCAATCAAAAAGTTATTATCGAGATGTAATTATTATTTTTTATGACATCATATTATGATGGTAAATGCTTGACAGTTAATGACTGTCATACAGAAACAGGAATGTGTGCCAAGCCATACAGACGATTTTTCAGGATTTATAATGATAGTTATCACTGAAAATAATTGCAGATTTGCTTAAGTTTGTTGCAAATGGATGTTTTCAGAAAACAGATGAGATTTAAAATCATTATCAAATTAAATTTATTTGATTAAAAATGACTGAATTTGATTAAAAATGTACTGAAATTTTTAAAAAGAAAAATTACTTACCAATAACAACAACATCTTTAAAGATTGAATCTTCCATAAATGCAATATGTTTGTGAATTCAAAAAACAGACAAATATGGTCACACAGAATATGAGAATACCTAATAAAATATATATATTATTTTTTATAATTTAACTATTAAACAAAATAAAGGTATGGTTAAAAGGAATTATTTACCAATTATTTTATTTATGTATGATAAACAGTACAACTAAAAAAAAAAAAAATCCTGGCTCTTAAAAATTGATGCTATATTTTTTCTAACTTTAGATAAACAAATTTGTAGAAGCTATTAAAAATGAAGTACTTTTTTAAAATAAAATAAATAATAATAATCCTGTAGAGAGTAAAAGGAAATTAATCTATAGATATTTCACAGTAAATATTAAAATGTGATGTGACATCTATAAATGAAAGTACACAATCTGCTTTTGTTGTGATAAAATAAAATACCGTTTTATTTTTAATATCATAAATGGAAATAATGTAGTAAAAAGTTAAAATGTACTTTTAAAATCCTTTAATAGTACTTTCAGAGGCCTGAGCCACCTCATTCATTAGTTTCTTTGTTGTGCACTCATCTCGTTTTTAAAATCACACTCCAGCATCAGTCAATTTGGGCATTTGTCATGTCATTTATTGCACCATCTTTTGTCATTATTTGCAGAGCCTCCAATTTTAAGGCATAACTTTAGTTTCTGAATTCTGCCAATTTTTCGATTTCATTGAAATTTATTTTTACACATCTATTTTGGGCAATTCTAAACAAGGCTGTGCTTTGTTTATTGTATTTTATGTCATTGATATGCTTGTTTCCCTTCTTTTAATTTTCTTTTCATGACTCCTATGTAGCAACCAGGTTCTTTTGTATCTTCAAATATTAAATTTATTTTATTGATCCTGGCTGTTTCTTCTTTTCCTGTTTGATCTTTATCTTTTCTGATGCATTTAAAGATACTTTTGTCGGGCTTGATAGGAATTTTAATACCATGTTTAGCTGCTTCATTTGATATTTTATTGCTGCTCCTTTGTAGTATGGTATGGCATTTGTACAATTTAGTTTTGGTTTCTGTTTATTTAATATACCTTCAAGTTTCTTTATTCTATTTTAAAATATGTTGCATACTAGGTTGTTAGGATAACCTGTACGATTAACACAGAAGTAATAAAAACTTGTTCAAATAACAAACTCCTGAACAAAGAATTAAATTTTATAAAAAAGCAAAGTGAAAATGAAGGCTATCCTAAAAACCTAGTTAAACAACATATATAAAAATAGAATTATGAATCATGAACACACAGAAAATAAACAGAAACCAAAACTAAAATTTACAAATGCCTTACCATAAGGTAAATGCTCCAGTAGTGGCAATGCCCCATAGAGAGGAAAGCCGCGGCGCTTACTTGTGACGTCACACCGAGTAGGTAAATCAAAGCGTTTCCATTGGGTTTCTCCTCTCTCCCACGCCACGGGGTCCATTGTCATGCCAATAACATCTGAACAGTAAGGGCCATAGTCATAAAAGTAGGGTCTAGGTTTATTGAAGTTGCCGTGTGCTACACAAGAAAGCCCCTTAGTTTTGCATATTGAATTAATAACAATACATTAATATTATATGCAATAATAGTTCCCAATAAATGAAAACACAATGAAAATGGCAGATGCAATGTTTTATATAGTCATTCTAGGTACACAAGATTTTCTGGTTCTTTTTGTGAACAAAACTTTTTTCTGTTCCTTTTCTATCTTTCTCTTTCAATCATTTTCTTTTCTTTTTTGGCAGTTTTTGCATTTTTAACACCTTCTTAGAGAAATTAAATTTCTCAGTCACTGATTCTTTTATACCTAAATTTGGTATTAACAACAAATTTTTTGAGTGGTTTATTATTTTCTGTAACTGTTTTTAAATATTCAGAATTAATGCTTTTGACAGGGGATCCAATTATCCCTCCGTCATTTTTTATGTGTTTGTATGCATTTTTACTATAAACTTTTACTTCAGTACTTTACTGTTACAAACAGTCTGCTTTTAAAACAAGCATTTGTGTAGTAAAAAATTGTGGCACAGTTGTATATTGAAGCTCTCTCTCTGTTTCACTTTCAAACTAAACTAGAAGTGTGATCCAGTCATTTCTGTGAGTGTCCCTTTTCTCATAAAGGTTACATTAGTGTACCAGTAGTGAGTACCAGCAGTGAGCCTACATTAGTGTACCAGTAGTGAGTCATTAGTAGAAGTGGGCCATGTGGCCCACTACTGGAGCACATGAAAAAAGCAAGTGCTCCAATACTGAGCCACCTCAGCCCACTTCTGGAGCATTTAGTAAACCATTGATCTAAAAGTAGGCCACCCATCACTAACAGTAATTTACTACAGTAGAAGATCGATATACCGCAATTCTATAAACCGCAATTCTCCATAAACCGCATTAACACTGCGGATGTAAACAGAGAAAATCACAATTAAGAAATTTCTACAATCTGCTTTTTTTTTTTTAAATTGCTTTCCTAGGGAATTAATTTTGAGACATTAGATAAATCCCACAACATGCCAAGCTTAAAATAAACAATTATTCTCCCATGCATGCATTATGCATTATCAGCATAACAGCTGGCCGGCCGGGTCCAAGAGGAAGGAATGTTTACTTTAATAAAACCACGAACCTCTCCCTTTTTCCCTCCACTACGGAACCACTCTCTTTCTCCCTCCTCTACCATTGACTTCCCAAACAGACGTTTATTTATTTAGTTATATTTCTCTTTGTAAATTGATTTGTTTTATATTAAATCGTATGCCGTTACTTGGCTTCCTAAATCATACGCATAGCATCACCAAAAGTTTTTTTTTTTTTTTTTTATGTGTGTGCGTGTGGGTGGTATAATGCACATAGCATATTCTAAAGTAAAAATAGCCATGTTTCTATAAGTTTGGCAAGAAGAAAGGTTTTAAAATGAATGGTTTTCTAAACAAAGTTGGGGGGTTGGCACACGCCCCCGCCCCCTGCCCGATGATATGCTTATGTCTCAATATTGACAGTAAAATACTTTTTAAAAGTCTATGAGAAGTAGGGGAGTTTTCTCAATGTAACACTATTTTAAAACTGAATTTTGGAACTGGATTTAAGCCATCTTTAGTTAAAATGAAAACTGCTGAACTAATGCATTGTGCACAAAATGGAAAGTACTCAGTTTGTAAACCTGCATGAAGAAAACATTTTGAATATTTGGTAATGGATGATAAGTCACAAATTGTTAATCATTTGACCAGTGCTGAAATAATTTCCCCTGTTTCAAAACAAGAGGAAAGCAATTCTGAAACAGAATCAAATGCTGGAGAGAAAGTTGAAAAACTTTCAGAATCTGAAGAAATTTCCATAAGAGATCAATATTTTAAATTCCTAGAAACACAAGACTGCGTAACCAAAGTAAAATTATTACCTGTTCAAAGGCTGCAAGAAAAGTTATTTGTTGAGAGATTGCAAATTCTAAAACAAATCAAAATTAATATATTGTTTAACAAATAAACTTTAATGCTTTTGGTAATTTCAATTTATTTATTTTTTCTGTAAATAAATAAATTCCATTTTTTTGTTTTTTAAAGTAGTATTTGTATTTAAAAAAAGTTTTAAGCATTATATTTATGTGTTCTAGCTATATTTTAATATGTTTACTAGGGAAGTTTAATGATATAAGTGAATGATCCATATAACGCAAAATTCTATATAATGCAAAACCTTGCGTTTCGAGGTTTGCATTATAAAGATCTTCTACTGTATTATAATTTCATTTAATGATATTTATAATAAATTCAGTATATAATCAAATAATATCAATAACAATTGATTTTAACAACTAATAGAATGTGTGTTAAAGAATCATTTTAATGAAGACTTACCTCTTAAAGAAAACACTAACAATCGGCATAAAATGATTCTCGAAAAAACAACTTCAGCAACAAACTTTCTTGTTCCTAACTGAACAAGAAATGAAGGCAGCACTTTTTATATTTAATTGATAAGGGTTTCAGCCAATCAGAGGTTGATCTTTTATCGCAATAGACAGTTGGAATTTCTTGTTTTATAACTTAAACTTTCAAATGGCCCACTACTGGAGCACTTACCTTGCTGCAAAGGAGCAGCAATAAAAATATCAAATGAAGCAGCTATAAAAAATATTAAAATTCCCATCAAGCCCAAGAGAACATCTTTAAACGCATCAGAAAAGATAAAGATCAAATAGAAAAAGAGGAAACAGCCGGGATATATAATATAGATTTAACATATGAAGATACAAAAGAACCTAGTTGCTACATAGGAGTCACAAAAAAGAAAATTAAAAGAAAGGAAACAAGAACATATCAACGATATAAAGTACAACAAACTAAGCAAAGCCTTATCCAACATAGCCCAAAAAATTAATTTCAATGAAATAGAAAAATTGGCACAATATAGAAACTAAGATTATGCATTAAAAATGGACGCTTTGCAAATAATGACAGCAGATGGCACAATAAATGACACAATGCATGCCTAAATTCACTGAAGCTATAATGTAATTTTAAAAACAACAAGATGAGTACACAAGGAAGAAACTGATGATGGAGGTGGTTCAGAAGTGCTATTAAAGGATTTTAAAGGTATATTTTAACTTATTACTAAAATGCTGTTATTAAAGTAATTTGATGCAATATATAAAGTTCTAAAATGTACAAAGAAAAACCTTAGCTATTTGCCACCAGAGGGACTTTTAACTCTTTGGTGATTTGTAGGTGCCCACAATCAATAATTATTTCCCATTAAAGTTGGCATTAAAACAGTACTCCATATATGCTTATACATAATCTTCAGAAGATTGGCATATTTAGCACCATAAAATATTTCATCTCGTCACAGTGGCAAATATCCTACTAAAACTATCTATCTATATATATAAGAATGACCTTTGGAGAAGCAAAACTGTGGTAGTACTAGACTATTTACAGCAAGCAATTTATGTTTATTTAGTTACAATGTTGATCTTGGCAGACCGGTTTTTATGAAATTCAATTTCAATTAAAAATTAAGTTGACTAACTTGTTTAAAGTAAAATAGAGCAGTCGTTTGTTTATATGATAGCCACTAGATGGCAGCATTACTGTTGTAAACATAAGGGAAATTGCTTGCATGGGGAATAATATTTTAGATGTTTAAAGCTAATAAATAATTTAATAAACCACATATTTGCTGCATTTAACATTTGTGAATTACAAATGTTTTTAACATTTGTGAATATTTTCTTAATTGAGCTCAAAATAGAACTACTTACAAATGAAGCAATAACTGTGGGGGGAGGGGGGAATCAACTATAATAATAATTAGTTAGCAGTAGTAATCTCAAAAGCAATTGGAGCTTTGCTTCTTTCTCTTGGTGAAGTCTTTTAACAAGTAAAAAATGCTTTTTATTAGAGTTGTCATGCATTCTATGTGGAGAATTAACTTAGTTTTGACGATTAAAAATTTTTTTTAACCATAATAGAACTTGCAAAGCAATTTATGAGTCGATTTTTAGGCATACTAGGCCTTCTTACAGAAATAAGTCTTCCGGAGTCTAAAAAACATAATTTATCAGAGGTTTTATGACTTGCATATGAAGATTTAGTGTAGTTTTGGCAAGCAACATTTTTCCTAGATACATTATTCTAAAACTTATAATGGCATTTTGAAAAAAAATAAATGCTTAGTTTAAAATTTAAATTATAGTTAGGCAAGCAATGCTTATATTGCCTATATGGACTGCATGCCACTATGGTAATGACATTTGTGAACATAGTAAAAATTTAATTAAACAAGCCTAAATTAGTCCATGTAATAAAATTCTCAGAATATCATCTAAGGAAATGTTTTTTTTTTTTTTTTTTTTTTTTTTTCTAATCTAAAACTCTTCCCTTAAAAGTTAGTTTCATACTTTTCAAAATGCCTGAGTAATGACAGTTTTTAAAGTTAAGCCTATTTAAGGCTAAATTATAACAATTAAAAGCCAATGCAATATTTACTTTGAATATAGCCCCAAAACTATTCATAAATCCTAAGAAAATTTAAATGTATTAATTATGTATTTCAGTAATGGGTTATTCCATGATAAGGGGGACAAAGAAAAAATATCTTTAAAATTTATTTAGAATTTTTTCTTTTATATACTGAGTTATTTGTATACTACCTGAAGTTGTTTGAACATTACTTAAAGTTTACAGCACATATTTTAAATTAATTTTGAAGTGAACATTACTTAAAGTTTACAGTACATATTTTAAATTAATTTTGACTAGTAACGTAAGTGACTAATACTGTGTCATGCAAGTGACTAAATGCCAATATTTGTTCCGAGTCTATTGAAATCTCATTAAATAAATAAAAATGTTTTTAATTCTCTGAATAGTGGTCCATCATATTTAAAAGTTGTGAATTTTAAACCTGAATAACAGAGAACAAAAATAATATAGTAAGTTTCAGTTTAGCAAAAACTTTTTTTGTGTGCGTAATCTAAGTGACCATGCCCTTTAATTTTTTTCTAAATATGTATACACATTTAAAAATCCAAAAATCAAAGTAGATATAAGATTTGATTCATAATACTTAAATTCTTTCATAATATTCAACCACAAAGGTCACATAATCAGCAAATTGCAAGTTAAACAGTAAAAATGCTGTCTAAATGTAACAGGGTCATACCAAGAAAAAATTTTTGGGGAGGGTTCAAAAATTTCAGTGGCGAACCAAACAGTGAAAAAGGCTGATTTTTACCCAGAAAGACTTCATCATTATTATTTTGTTAACAAAATTTTAAATTTCGGGGGCACGGCGTTGAAATGTAACATTGAGTGATATTTATTTTTATTAAAAAAAAAATGAATGATGCATTATTACAAATTTGTTAATTTTTCCTAAACAAAGCTATGAATCTGTACAGATCTCATTCGTTTTCAAGCATGATGAAAATTAAGTGAAACCAAATTCCCTAGCACTAAACAGGTAACATAAATCAAAGGGTTGCACTGACTTCTTCCAGTTGTAGGTTCCAGGGACTCATAAGATAAACTATTTAAATTCCCTTCCTGAATTTTCTGGGTCCTTTTTCCATAACCTTAGGAAATAATGAAACTACTTATAAGTGAGTTCCAGTTATTTAAAAGAAAACGTATCTTTTGTGGGGGAAAAAATTGGTAAAATACGTGCTACACCACGATCCCCGAATTATTGAACAACAGAGAATTACAATTAAACAATCAGCACTTATAGAAGGAGTGAATACGTTAAAGAAAATGTGTAGAGTTTAAATAATGAGAGTTTGATAAGGGCAACTTAAACTAGGTACCTTTCCTTAGAAACGCAAACAGAATTAAATCATGAACTGTATAATATTGCACATGCAAGCAACACAGTTTCAAAAATGAATGGTCGGTTGAATGAAACATCGGTGAAATCAAAAATGAAATATCGGTTTTTCATAATTATTTATATATTTTAAATATATAAGTCAAAAGCAAGATTTATTTTGCACAGCAACACGGAAAAAAAAAACTACTCACAATACTTCAGTTACTGTGTCATGGTAAAAATAGAAAGGAGATAACGAAAATACAATGTAAAGAAAGAAGTTTTGCGAGGTAAGAGAAAGCAGTATCATCTAACACAAATGAATTGTATTTTTCACTGTGCACATAGTAGGAATGCATCTTAAATAATAAAAGAAAATATCCCTAACGAATAGTAAACATAAACTGGCATTCCGAAACAAATGACTATCAACAAACTTTCTGCCGGCGATGCCACAGGCACCATCGTAATTATTTGTAAAATAAAACCTTTTAAATTTCAACCATACGTCACGTGAAGGTCCATGGACTTCGCAATCTATGGGGACTCAGGGACGTCTGTTACCTGATATTTTGTCTTATTAATATTAAATATTAATAAAGGAGCATATTTTGTTCTCCAGCTTCCTCTCTTCTTCACACACGCAATAATCAACGGTGGTGAAGCTTTTGAGCTGGACTCGGGATGTTTTGAATATTGAAAGTCGAATATTTAAATTTTAAGTTCACTATGATTGTTAAATTTTGTTGAAATGAAAACAAATCAACTATTTCCTACAATTGCTTGAGTAACTGCTCAAAATCTGTAATTGTAATAAACAGAGAGATGAAACAGACGGATGGCGATAGTGTTGAAAATCGACGTGAATGGATAATGAAATCACTTCACCGTTCTCTAAAGTGCCTGAGCTAGCCTCGAAAAAACCCAAAACTTTTATGACAAAGTCAATAACTTACCAAATGAACTAATTGCAGAAATCCCTAATTATGATTTCCGCGATCCGAAACCGGGCACGGCCTAAAGCTGTCCTCCTGCTTAATGAGTAGGATTATTAGCGTCAATTCTCACTACCTGTTCTTCCAAATTATGACTTCCCTATTTGTGTCTCTTGATCTTGTACCCCTTGACATTGTCTTCTAGAGTCCCTTGTATACATTGTATATAATTTACTATTGCCATTTTGCATTATTCTCATACTGTTTTGTAATCATATATATTATTTCTCAAAGGTGCTTTTTTTCTGGCGCGGCTAGATCTCATTAAATACTTGACCAAAAAATGTAAAAATATACCCAGTTAAAGCTTATAATTTCTACTTTTGACGAAAAATATGCAAAAATTAGGAAAAAATCTTTTCATTAATAATAATAATAATAAAATCATATATATTATTTCTCAAAGGTGTTTTTTTCTGGGGCAGCTAGATCTCATTAAATACGTGACCAAAAGAAAATGTAACAGACTCCATGGTTTCAGATTGCCATGGAGTCAGATGAATTGAATATACTTTCTTCAAAAATGAGTGGGAACGACAGATAAAAAATGGTTTTTTGTATAGATTGGACGGATGATTGAAGGTAACTAGAAATAACAGCGCCTTCTGTTGGTGACACATGTATTTTATTGCCTTTGAACTGCAAAAATGTACAGATGATGGCATTTGGATAGCCCTAATACTACCGATATATTCAACTTTAAATGTCAGAGGTGCCATCTTCGATATAGAGATCAGTGGTGCAAACTGTAAATAATATATACCAATATATATATTTGTATATTGATATGCAATTAACATTAAGTAGATTTTCAGTATGCTTATAATTATTAACTGCTAATATTGATTTTAAAGAGGTTTTATAAAATAAAACAGTTAAAATAAATTTATTTCTGTTAAAATAAATGTCTACTTTTTGAATGATTTCCAATCAAACATCTAACTGACCCGTGAAAATATTTAACAGAATATTATGTACTTATAGACACATTTATTCATTTTCACAGTATAATATTTACAGTTGTAGTATTAAATACGATAGCATGCGAAATTTTCACACGGGTCAGCTAGTATACATTAATATTCACCTTTATTATCATGTATGTCCTGATACTGCATTTTCTCTTACATGACCCATCAATGTATAACTACTCATCAAAAACTGGAGTTAAACCGTCATAGAATAGGCACTCCTTTCACGAACAATTCGATGATGATGACAATGACTGGGAAAAAAAGCTGGGGCTTTGATGTAAGACTGTCGTTAGAGCACACCCATTTACAGCTCCTCACTGGCGATTTTTTTGCTGATTCATGTTAGGCTCGTTTACATAGGAAAATGGAAAATTCTTGGTAAAAAGCAGAGTATAGGGAAAAACACGCAATTCATCATGGGAAAGCGAGGTCATCCCTGCATTCACGCTTCCGTGGACTAGGGATCTCTCAACCCCGCATTTTTTCCCTACGTAAGGGAAGCGGGGTAGAAAGCAGCGAAAGTTCCGGCATTGACCCCTGTACTTTCGTCCATGTAAACAGGACCGTTGTTACCCACAGGAAGAAACCAGCTCTTAAGCCGGATTCATACTGGCCGTACCGCACCGCTAAAGGTGGATTCATATCTGCCGCGCCGCACCGCAACCATGCCGTACTGTTTCGCCGTTTTGGACCGTTGGCTGTCCTCGCGGCGAGCTTGCGGTGCCGCAAGTAAATACACCAATGCTCTTCGCCAGATAATGCGCAAACCCTCGGCGCTCGCCGCGCGGGCGCCGTGTTGCTCCGCCACGTGATGTCATTGTGGCGTCTTAGCGGTGCGGTACGGCCAGTATGAATCCGGCTTAAGACGCCGCAATGACGTCACGTGGCGGAGCAACACGGCGAGCGCAGAGGGTTTGCGCAATATCTGGAGAGAACAGATATTCCGCAGCGACCGCAAAGCTACAGCCAATTACAGAAGAGCCTTTGCAGCTACAGCCAATTACAGAAGAGCATTGGTGTATTTACTTGCGGAACCGCAAGCTCGCCGCGCGGACAGCCAACGATCCAAAACGGCGAAACAGTACGGCATGGTTGCGGTGCGGCGCGGCAGGTATGAATCCACCTTTAGGGATTACCGACTGTTTCGTGTACCCTTCCTGGGGAGACCCTACAGTCCCCTTCTGGTGATCTGCCTCTCTAGAGAATCGCCAGAAAGGATGTCATTCTCGGGTCCGCACCTCTCAAGGCCCGTTTACATTTGAAAATGGAAAATCTCAGGTAAAAGCAAAGTATAGGGAGAAACACGGAATGCATCATGGGAAAGCGAGGTCATCCCTGCATTCACTCTTCACTGGACTAGGAATCTTTTCTACCCCGCATTTTTTCCCTACGTAGGGTAAGCGGGGTAGAAAACAGCGAAAGTTCCAGCATTGACCCCGCATTTTTGTCCATGTAAACGGACCCTCTCTCACCCACCGACCTACCGAGTGAGAGAACATTCACCCATAGATTAACGAGCACGTTCGTCGCATGGAAAGGGTGGTTTTTGGTCAGTCGGGATACGAACCTGAGTCCTTTGTGAAAAAGCTCTACCCCCTGGCAACCGAGCTACCACGGCTCGCGATTTGGTGTGCATTTCAGGATGTTTTGACAGTCCATCCGTTTCTCCCATTGATGTGCACTGCACGCTCGTTACCGCCACACTAGAATGCTTTCTACCAGTGAACAAATCACGATGGTAATGTGCGCCTCCTTTTAAGTGGCAAATACCTTACCTTCCATAATCTATAGATGAGGCCACCAGTAGACGAGAGGTTGAGTGCGCTTAACTTTCTTCATTAATCGCTTGTGCGTACAGTGGTGGGTTCTATTACCACTAATCTCTCGATGTGTGTGTTTATTCGAATCAATGTAGAGTAAAAATGAAATAAAATAATGAAATTGTATGCAATGAACAAGAGATCAAGGCCTATTACATAATAGCCATAGATCCCGATAAACTTTCAAACTCAAACCTATAGATTAGGTGCCCCCCCCCCAAAAAAAAAAATTCCATTTTTTTTTTCAACTGGTAATACCGCAGGAAAATTACGAATTTCGGTGACTAAAAAGATGTCGAGGAATAAAATCGGTTTATATCTTCTAATCGCGCATCTTCTCTAAAGTTTGGCGAAATTTTCATGGTAATTTTTAACATTTTAAAATTAGCCTGTTTCCGAATGTTCTTTCTGGTCAATGGCCGGTCTCTGTCCCTGGAGGCATTAGCTACTACTAAGGCTACTACTAAGGTCTCTTTATTATGGGGGCATCTAGTAGGTGGACCAACGTCGCCCCTATGAAGGGACGGACACAATGACTTCCACGCCCAGTCGGGGATCGAACCCCGACCTCCCGGAGTTAAATCCGAAACCGCAGTAAGGTGCTTTATCCGCCATACAAGCAGGTCGGCTGTTGCCGAATATAATATCTCAAATTCTTATGCATCCGAACCATAAAAAATAATCTCAAACATTATTTAAATCCATCAACATTTTCCGGTCGCGCATTCCCTAAATATTTATTCAGATTTTGATAAAAATTTACATACAATGGTGGATCACGGTTCAAGGGCGGGAAATGCTAATTTCAAATTTTTCTTTTCTTTATTGAATACAAGTTTAAAATCCAATTATTTTAGAACGTTAGTAATATTTGAAAAAAAAAGTGATAAAACTAAGTTTATACGATCAGTTTTACACTCTCCAAAAATAAAGTATTCGAGCAAGAGAGAAATTTCCTATTTTAGATTTGCGAATAGTAATTGAGTTTTTGTAAAACGCACAACTTGATAGAAATATGGAAAGTCATATTTATACACCCTCCAAAAAAAGTATTCGAGCAAGAGAGAAATTTCCTACGTTGGTTTCGTATATTAAAAATTATTTATCATACAATATGAATTAGGCTATGTATACCTAGCTTCTACCAGCGGTGCATTCAATTGAGCACAAATTTGGTAGGTATATTATAGTTCACGGACATATGATGTCCATATGGATTTTTGTGAGTGTAGAACTGATTGTTAATTGGTTTGCATAAAAAGAATTCTTTTGCATTAAGGCCTATGGGCGTAAATCATATTTAAAGTGCTCTAGTGTCTAAATGATGAATTCGACTAAACTGAAATTGTGCATGTATACTATAGTAGGTCACCGTCGCACAACCGGTGCAGATTTTGGGATGTATATTGGGATGCTTATAGCTTTTGTACAGGACTACAAGATAGAATTCTTATACATGATAGCCCATGGAATGCAAATGAAGTGTGTTAGTGCGTTAATGTGCTTACCTAATTTGAGCTGAATATAGTGCGTTTAATTCAGCTCAAATTAGGTAAGCACATTATAGGTCACTGTCTTACACACTGTATAGATTTTGGTATGTGTAGGATGTACAGGGCTACAGAAAGTATTCTTATACATTGCGGCTAGTGCATTTAGATTATTTAAAAAACACTAGCGGAACAACGCATTCGATTGAATTGAATAAAATTTATTGAAAGCTTGGTAAAGGAGTCGTGTTTGGAAAATCGAGAGGAGTCATTAATTTTTTTTTCTTCAAATCTTTGACTAATCCTGAAAAGCTAACAAAAGATGCGTGGAAGATCCTCTAAAAAAACGTGGATCCGGATCCGGATTATTGTTTAGCACTAAGACGGATCCGGATATTTTTTTTCGCATTGAGAGATTCGTACACGGATCTTTTTTTCTTCGAATATCCGCGGATACGGATACTGATATCCGGCACACCTCTAGTTGTAATCACTTGTCATTAAACTTGCTTTTAACTTAGTCGTTCCTTATGTGTTTTTGCCTAATGTAACAACACCACCGTCGGCACCCTCTAGCGCCTTTAGTTTTTCTATACATTCTTCAATGAAGGCTGTTTCTTTGGATGTGTATTATCACCTTTTAAAGTTATGCTCAACGTTTACGAATCACCCTGTATAGTGTCTACAATTGTAAAGTTCAGAGCGCTTGTGTATTGTAGTTCAACGAAAACTGAAGACTTCTGTAGTAATGGAGTGATATTCGGCGAACAAAAACGCACTTCAGCAGTAAAACTCTAGAATAAATTTTAGCTTATTAAGTGTTTCTGGCGAAAGTAAAGAAGGAAATTGGTGAATAACAAAATAAACAAACAACAAAAAGCAGTATTTTCATTAAGTTCTGGAATTAATAGTTTTGAGAGAATTTGGCATTTAAAAATGAACAATTTGTTGGTTAATCTGCTTATTAAGTCCACCATTAAAACAGTAGCTAAATGAGATCGCTCGGTCAAAAAAGCGCAGAAAATCTCTCCCTTCTCAAGAAGCTGAGAACTTTTACCTCATATTTTTAGAAGTAATGTCTCGTTAGTTGAACCGCAACAATTTAATCATGCAATGGAAAAGTGAATTGGAATTGCATAAGCAAAACGACGAGCCTTTTGTTAGCTGGAAGTGCGATTCCGAGAGTGTGTCATTTAATATAGTTTTCTGCTACATTTTTTTCTGTGAAATTTCTCTAAATCGAAATTTTAAAAAATATCTGAAATTTGGGTTTTTATTTTATGTAATGCATTTCTCTGAGTCATTTTTAATTATTTTAGCACATATTTCATAATTTATCAGCGATGGACTATCCTAAACATATAGTTGCCAATCATTACGGATTATAATTAACCACATTTTGTAAATTAGACGTGCATTTTAAAAATATTTTTTCAAAACAGTAACCAGTTCGTATGATAAGCTCAGAAATTTTGCTTCATTCTTGGTGAAAAAATTCTGTTCACAAAAAGTGATTAGTGATATTTCGTAATGGTTGGCAACTCTATAAAGACGATATTTCTTTCTTTCATTTTTTTTAATGCTTGTAGCTTTTTTTCATCCTATCAATTTGCAAATCATGTCAAAAGTATTCTATGTTCCCAAGCCTTTTCATCGTGCTTAGATTGACCAAATTCTTCCACAAGCGAAAGCATAGGCTAAATTAAAAAGGGTGGTCAAATCCAGGAGCGGCAAAGAGGTGGCGCGGTCGCACCTCCAAATTTAACAATCATTTTATTTATACCATATTCTGGATTTTGATACATCAAATCTCGTCCCCCCCCCGCAAGTGAAAAACTAAAATGCAGCCCCTGATCAACCCTGACTATCTATATATTATGATAGAACTAAACTACTATATGGGTTTTTTGTATTTTGATACGTAACAATCTTTTTTTTTTCTTTAACGACTAAATTCTTTAAAACTTTTTATGATAAATCATTATAGCTTTCTGGCTCCGCATGACTGTCAAAGTTTCATAATTTTGTTGTTTTTACTGAATTATATCTGAATATCGCTGACATTCGTGTGAAATTTTTAAAAACCTTTTCTGGCTCCGCATGACTGTCAAAGTTTCATAATTTTGTTGTTTTTACTGAATTATATCTGAATATCGCTGACATTCGTGTGAAATTTTTAAAAACCTTTTTCATAATAATAAATACACAATTTGATACGGTAACATGACAACCTTTTGCTAACGCTTAAGAAATGACAAATTTTCATTTTTAACTAGAAACAGTGCCGTGTAAGTTCAATTAAAGGTCTTTGTTCTCTCCTTTTTTAATTCTCTCCTTATGTGCGTGTATGCGTATGAGTGTGTTACGTCGAATTAAATAATATATTCTTTTATGTACAGATTAAATAATATATTCACGGTCAAGGCAAATTTTGCTAAAGTGTGCTTTTTCAAATATAAGTGTGCTTATTGTTGATAAATGGTCTCGATGGTAACCACACTAGTATTGAATGCCTCAAGCTAGTTATGGATGGAAAATTTATTTATTTTTTACCTTTGAAAGACAATTTGATATAGATTTTTTAAGGACATTTTAGTACACACAAAGAATTGAAAAATTTTTAGCACCATGTGTCTTTCGTTGAGAAAGAAAAATCAATTAAATGCAAACCAAGTTTAACGTAGTCGTTCATTAAAAAAGGGGAATGGGAGGAGGGGGGGAGCAAAGAGAAAATTCTTTCTAAGTTAAATTATCAAAAATGCTTTCACTATAAATCTTAATTATTTTGATAAAAATTAATAAAATTGTATAATCTCAAATCGTGGTAACGTGCCGTACATACCTTTGATGAATAATCTAAAGTTATTGAAAGGCAAATTACAAAAAACATTGAGACTGAACAAAGTGTCCACAATTGGTAGTTTGCGAGAAATAAATCTAAGATTTATCATCAGAATTTTCTAGATTTTTGTACCATTTAAAAGGAGGTGCTAATTTAATTGAAAGTCTCTCTTGCTTAGAATATACACTGAAGAGCCAAAAAAACTGGTACACCTGCCTAATATCGTGTAGGGCCCCCACGAGCACGCAGAAGTGCCGCAACACGACGTGGCATGGATTGGATTAATGTCTGAAGTAGTGCTGGAAGTAATTGACACCATGAATCGTGCAGGGCTGTCCATAAATCAGTAGGAGTAAGAGGGGTGGAGATTTCTTCTGAACAGCACGTTGCAAGGAATTCCAGATATGATCAATAATGTTCATGTCTGGGGATTTTGGTGGTCAGCGGAAGTGTCTAAATTCAGAAGAGTGCTCCTGGAACCACTCTGTAGCAATTTTGGACGTGTGGGGTGTAGCATTCTCCTGCTGATATTCCCCAAGTCTGTCGGAATGCAAAATGGACATGAATGGGTGCAGGTAATCAGACAGGATGCTTACGTACCTGTCACCTGTCAGAGTCGTATCTAGACATATCAGGGGTCCCATATCATGCCAACTGCATACGTCCCATACCATCACAGAGCCTCCACCAGCTTGAACAGTCAACTGTTGACATGTAGGGTCCATGGATTCATGAGGTTGTCTCCATACCCGTACACGCCCATCAGCTTGATTCAATAGGAACCGAGACTCATCAGACCAGGCAACGTGTTTCCAGTCGTCAACAGTCCATTGTCGGTGTTGACGGGCCCAGGCCAGGCGTAAAGCTTCGTGTTGTGCAGTAACCAAGGGTACACGAGTGGACCTTCGGCTCCGAAAGCCCATATCGATGATGTTTCGTTGAATGGTTCGCACTGTAAAACTTGTTGATGGCCCTGCATTAAAATCTGCAGCAATTTGCGGAAGGGTTGCACGTCTGTCACGCTTAATGATTCTCGTCAGTCGTCGTTGGTCCCGTTCTTGCATGATCTTTTTCCGGCCGCAGCGATGACGTAGATTTGATGTTTTACTGGATTCCCGATATTAACGGTACACTCGTGAAATGGTCGTACGTGAAAAGCGAAATTTCATCGCTACCTCGGAGATGCTATATCCCATCTCTCGTGCGCCGACTATAACACCACGTTCAAACTCACTTAAATCTTCATAACCTGCCATTGTAGCAGCAGTAACCGATCTAACAACTGTGCCAGACACTCGTTGTCTTATTTAGGCGTTGCCAAGCGCAGCACCGAATTCTGATTGGTTCCATATCTCTTTATTTGCATACGCATGCCTGTACCAGTTTTTTTGGCTCTTCAGTGTATATTAAACTAGGCAACTCATTCACTTCCTTTTTGTTCCTTAAATTTATATTTTAGATGTAAATATGGCAAAAATCTTTCACCTTTATTTCTCCGCTAAAGCATAGGAATAGTCTTAGCATGAAGAAGAAGAATCAAATTAAAAAATAATCACACTTAGTTTTTCGAATGGCGGGCACTTGCTATTTATAGGCATCGGCCATTACAATGGCTGGAAGTACTTTTTTTTTCCAATGGCCGGCTTGGAAAGGCTTTGTCCACAACGGGCCGGAATTGTTGGCCACTTTATTATAGGGGCACCTAGTAGGTGGACCAACGTCGCCTCCTATGAAGGGATGGACAAATGACAAACACGACAGCAAGTTGTGGATCGAACCCCGACAGCCGGGAGTTGAACCCGAAACCGTAGTACGGTGCTTTATCCACCATACAAGCAGGTCGGCCGTTGCCGAACGTAATATCTCAAATTCTTATGCATTCGAACCATAAAAAATAATCTCAAACATTATTTAAATCCATCAAAATTTTCCGGTCGCGCAACGACGAAGTTGCGCGAGACCGGAAAATGTTACACCCAAACCCGGGAGATGAAATTACACCAAACCCAGACCCGTGCTGTGGTATAATGGTTCTCTAACCAAGAGTGGAATTCTCCTTCAGTGGTTTACGAAATCGTCGATGGATAGCTGTCGACTGGGCAGAACCAGTTGTTTGGTTATCGACTGTTCCGAGATCATCGGGAGATCGTTTAGCCAATGATTAGAACCACCTGAATCTCCTTCTCAAGACTCCACCTCAAGTGACCACAAGGCGGGGCAGAGTTAACGACCGACGAATTTTAAAGACGAGGGGAGAATTCAGCTTCACAACACAACCCGGGAGGTAATCTTAGTATAATCAGTTAATTGCTTTTCTTTGAATATTAATATATCACTTCTACTTTTTTTAAATGTAGATTTTGTCAAATCATTACACATTACGAGATTATCCAAATTTTCTCCTATAATTTTTCAAGTTTTGGGAATTATTCTCTGATGTTCATCTTCCTTATAAATTTTCATAAAAGTTCAATAGAATGAAGGCGTCAGTCGGTAATGATTAGCAAAAATTTTAAGATAACTTTTTTCTACAAAGTTTTATATAATAAGGCTGCGAACGTACATTAAAACAATGTTATAGCAGCTGATTTGCGAATTCGACCTTCGAGCAGAGGTATAAAACATGCTTCACAATCTCTTCATAATTTTCAAAGCTTGAAAATGGTTATTTTTCTGTTTTATTTCCTCTAAAACGTTGTGAAACGCCACCTGGTGGTGATTTTTGGAACTATTTTTTTCCAAGCAAACCTCTTTCCCCTGGTCTCATTAAGAGTGTTCTACCTGGAGAGCAATCGTTGTCATAGGACTTTTGATCAGCTTTAAAAACAAACCAATGATGTTAAACAGTCGAAAAAATTAATAATGCTTCTTCCTCCAATGCACTCCGGCCTAATACTAACCAACAATCCGGCCTAATACTAACCAAAAACAAACCAATGATGTTAAACAGTCGAAAAAATTAATAATGCTTCTTCCTCCAATGCACTCCGGCCTAATACTAACCATAAAGCTATACGTCTCATTTGACTTTCAGAAAAAATTCATTAGTACAAAAATTGCCTTCAAAAATGGGCCGAGGAGTTACCTGTTAAGGGGAATATTGCGAAATTCCGTATGTTTAGCATTTTAAAAAAGTATTTCTTAAACTCCTGTAAGGTTCCTTGTTCATAAAAGTTAACAGCATAACTTGCGAAGAGACATTCTTAATTTATCCAAGTCTCTAGCACAATTAATTTTTTAAAAGCTTTTCAAAACGTTAAAAAATGTTTGTTAGTTGCATGATTTCCAAAAAAGAGCAGCCTTAAGGTTTCCTGCAAATCTGGTAGCATTCTGACCATTGGTTATCGCTGTATACAGGTCTAAATAGGAGAACTTTAATAATGAACACCCTGTACGATTGTGTGTGAATAAGGCAAACCTGCGCGAGGGGTATCTGCCTAAGATGAGGGATGCCTTGGTAGGAGGACTTTCTAAGGGGTTCTAACGCGTATTCACGTTACATCTGGAGGAAACCTACCAAAACTCCAGACCGTTAGATCGACGACTGCACGATGGGACCCGTACCCGGGACCTTCACACTTCGGCCGTCTACCATTTTCAGTGATATAACCACTGTGCCATGGTGAGGCGTACTTAGTTTTTGAAAGTGAAATCAATGTCGATAAGGTACTACATATATTTTGTAATAGTCTGAGCATATTTGTAGGTACATGAAAGCAAAAGGCAATTTCCCCCCCTAAAAATAGAAAAAAAAAATGTTTTGTTGTATTCAACGAAATTTTGTTGATTCAACAAAATTATTCGGTTAAAATAGTTGGGAAAGGCTTTAAAAAAAAAATCAGGAATTATTTTTATAGTGTGTCTGTCCTTTTTGAATTTATTGATACAGCTTTTCTACACTTTGTGTATGTTAAAATAAAATTAAGGTCTTTCCTTTAAAAAACTACACTCGTCACAGGAATAAAGAACAACATTATAATGATGCTATGCATTCGAAAAATAGATAAAAAAAATGCTTTATCCCAAGCTCTACTATACACTTTTATTATCAGTAAACTTAGATTTTTCATGCAACTTTCAGAAAAAAAATTATGAAGCACGAAAATTGCCTTACAAAATGGTCCAAGGCGCTTACGTCTAGGAAAATATAGCATGCTTAAGATATTTCCGGGAATTTTCATAACTCTTATAGGTGGACTGTTTGTAAAAGTGCACAGTACAGCTTGTGAATAGACATTTTCAATTTTTTCGAGTGTTTAGTAGTGGGCGCGTTAGAACCCCTTAAAAAGTCCAAGGTACGTCCCCCCCCCCCCCCAAGGCAGATACCCTTCGAGCTGGTTTGCCTTAAAAACAAAATAAAGAGAGACGACACTGGATATCCATATCCGTATCCGCGGATATCTGAAGCCAAAAGTTCCGTATTCATATCCGTATCCGTCAGAGTAAAAAAAATATTTGTATCCGTATGTAGATCCGCTTCTTTTTAGCGGATCTTCGATTGATCTTTTAGTGGCTTTTCATTACGAAAAATAATATTCTGTTATTAATAAATGTTTTTGTATAAAAGAAATATTATTTGAAGATAAATAAATATTGTTTATTATTTTTAAGCGAATCTTCTTGTTTAACACAAAAATATCTCGTTTAAATGAATACTAGTAATTTAAAGCCATTGGCATGTATTTAATACTGGCGTAATTTGGTAAGCTTTTAGAATACTTCTGCGTGGTGAGTTTTAAATCTCCCCACCTTACAAAAGGGCTCCATCTCTTACTCTTGCAATGAAAATTCTAATTTTTCTAAAGGGATCAAAAATGTTCCTAAGGAGGACTTAGCTACCACGTAGTTATGCTAATGGTATTTAAGCATATTTTTTAATGGTTTTTAATGTTACAGCACAAAAACAGCATCATCTTTCGAAACAAACATTTTTTCGAAAGTTTCTTAACTGACATAGGTTAATCCATTATTATAGTGCTTAGTACAGCTTATGAAAAGACATCCTAAAATGTTCAAGTGCCAAAAGTCGTCAATATTGATGACTTTTGGCGTAACTTTTGAGGGAGGAACACGATCGTCGTAGGAACATTGGCTAATATTACACAGTAGGATAATATTTTGCTTTAAATGGATGCCTGTCTCTAAACTGCCATTGAACGTAATGTATTGGAATTGTTTTGAATGCTTCTGTAGAAGATCTATTAATGATACAGACACTATTTCTAATGGAGAGCTTTATCTTATGATCCTTCATAACATGCATAAATTTTGTTTCAATACATAAAGTCAAATATCTCTAAAATACACTTTAAAAAATGACTGCCCATAGAGCGTAATATACAGGAAATCTTTTGAGCTCTCCTGTAGAAGAACTATAAATGCTATAGACACCATTTTCAATAGGATACATGGTACAGTACATAGAAGCAACATATATAAATTTCGTGGTAATCTATGCATATTTACGGGAGCTAGAGCTCGGATGGACGGACGAACAGACAGACAAAACTTAAATCATAAACACTTTTTAACCTTGTTGGAAAGTGTTAAAAATCGTAAAAAATTGCATTATTTCTTAAAATTACAGCCTTTAAAAAAAACAAGAGTCACCAAAGTTCGCGACTGACAAGTGCTCTAAGTACACCGCAGAAGTCACTGTACAGAGAAGGATTCTAATCCTTTCTTTATTGATGATTGTTACTTCTATTATTTTTTAACAGTAAAAGCCTACTACCGTGTATAATTTATAGGACGGAAATTTATAAGCATCAGTCCTTCAAATCAAGCACATGTCCGAACACAAAATATCATATATTTTAGGGGCGCAGCGAGGGAATTTTTTTCAGGTGAGAGGCTATGAAATATTGTTAAAATATAAACTCAATTTCCGCATGATGTCAAAACCTGAAAGCTCATGATATAACTAATGCGAGATTTTCAAACGGGGAATTTATTCTGGTAACCTACTTTGTGGCTTGACAAATTTTGCTATCGAATAAATCCATCTTTTACAAACACAAGGTCAGAACATTGACAGATAGCTGTCAGTTGAAAAATCAAATCATTACCTGTAAAATTTCCAGCATTTAGTTTACGAATAATTAATAAAACTTTCTTTAAAAGTATATTTCACAAAGAACTTCACAAGCCAAACATAACACAGCAATACGCTTTTAGTAAAATAAATGCAATTAATTAATCCACTTTTTTAAAAAGAAATTCAGACAAAGAATTTGTATTTTTTATATTCAAGCACTCAATTGAACTACAGTCGAACTCCATCATTGCAAGCCCGAATTTAATGAGGATAATTTGTTGGTTTGGTGTTAAACGCACATCATAAAACCAGTGGCGGATTTAGCTCTTGAGAGGCCCGAGGCGCAACTCAATTTTGAGCCCTCCCCCTCCTAAAAAAATACTTTTCACTATAGTTATACCTTTACATAGCGCGTTCTATGCACACGTTTTTTACAGTAATTAATGATTTACTTAATCACTTTGATTAACCAATATTAAATTACAACAACTGTCTGGTGGCTGTATTTAAAAGGTTGCTAATGTTCCGATTGAAGTAAAAGTATTAAAACGATCTGCTAATTCTTAAGAAGAAGAAAATACACTTTATATTAAATTTACTACTCTACTCATGTGTATTTTTAATGCACTCAAACCTTTCATTGTGCGGTATATAAAAATTTCAGTCAAATTGGAAGATAATTGAGGAAGTTATCAATAAAAAAAAAATTAGTAGGCTTGATCGGCCATTTAGTTTTTTCGATTTTCGACATGTATTTCATCCTATTACATAAGTTTAGGTATTGCATCAACCAATTACATTGCGTATGTATTGAATTCTATAATCGCTTAATTTACTTTTTTTATGCGGTCCCTATTCACCGCATAAAAATTACTTTTTGATTGTGTTGCGTAAACTATTTTTTATAGCTGCTGGTGAAGTTTAGTGCTATTTTTTTAATGCGTTTTCTTTCATTCGGTCCCTATCCACCGCACAAAAACAGATTTGAGTGTAATCTAGTAACCTCTAAATAATAAAATAGCATTTGTAAATTATTATATTAAATTTCACTATCATTGTGCAATAATAACAGGGGACATTTTTAACAGCAGTTGAACATTTTTGAACATTAGTTGGAATTAATTTCATTCTAAAGATTCGGATTAATTTTTTGGAATTTCTGGGAATGGACTAATTGATAAAGTCCAAACAAGGACAAAGAAATCTCATTTTTTGATTCTATATTCTCTAATTGAGAATTATGTCTAAAATATAAGTTAATTTATGTTTTAAAAAAATTACTTTTAAATGTTTTCACTCCTTTTACATCTAATTTATGTCTACAAACGAGCATTAAAAATTAAAAATAATTTTTATATTTATAGATTAGTATAAAAAATATTTTACCTCATGAAACTTAATAATTTTTTTTACTACTTTTCACTTTTCATGATTAACACTAAATAAACATCAGCATACCTCTAAATATAACCGCGCAAATGCAATTCCATATTGGTGTACCTTGATTTTATCGAATCTGGTATCTGCCTCTTGTTTCAATCGTGAAAATTTAGTGTACTTAACAGGGACTTTTGAGGGTCAGAACAGGGGAATCTTGATCAGAAACATGATTTAGACCTCACAAAGTTTAGAAGAATTTTTTACTTGGATAAAATGAATCAAAAATTTAACATTCCTGTAAAAACATATTTATAAATATTTAAATATATTCATAAAGTTCCCGCTTGAAACCGCAAAACTGTAAGCATTTTAATAGTGAAGGTAAACTTTCTGTTTAGTATAATTATTGTGTCTATTCAAAAACTGACAATAAGTTTAGGACTATTGTACGAAGTACTATGAGTACGAATTATATACAGGGTGTCCAGCCTTAATGTGACCCAATAGCTAATTCCCGAACCGTTCGGTTTAGATATGCACTTCCAATTTGAAAAATGTTTTAAAAAAGGTAAAGAATGTTTTTACGTGCTTTTCAAAAAAAAAAAAAAAAAAAAAAAAAAAAAACATTTAGAAAAAACTTACAAAAATTAAATTTTTATACGGTCCCCAGGTCCTATCACTTATATTTAGGAAAAGATGCAGTGCACAAAAACAAAGTAAACGCAAAAAGTTTCATTTTATTACGATAAAAACTGTCCGAGTTATGGAACTTTGAAAATCATACATTTCATCCATTTTCTTGGCCAATTTCAAGAAGCTAGTAAGGGACCGTCTCCAAAGTGAAATTTATTGGAACTCTGCCAGGAAACTTTCGCTCTTGCACGTTACTCTTATGTAAATCGTTTTTAAATTTAAAAGTACATACATTACGTTAATATTACAATAATTGAGTACTTAAGAAATAAAATTTATTCTGTGTACGCGTAAAACATAGATAAAATAAAATATTTTGGACGAAGAAAACTTTTCAAAAGCAGTTCCAAAAAAATAGACTTATTTGCCTGCGGCTTCAGACTGATTTGCTGCGGTACTGATCATGGCGAACGTTAAAAATCTGTTGTGTAGTCGCTTGCAATTGCATACAGTCGCATTCTAATATTACGAATTCTAGTACGGGAGAACGAGATGTATACAAATGAAGAACACTGCGAAATGGTACTGTTGTATGGGCAGTGTAATAAAAATAAGAGAGAGGCGGCAAGACTTTATGCCATTAGTGAGCCAGAGCGAAAGTTTTCTGGCAGAGTTCCAATTAATTTCACTTTGGAGACGGTCCCTTACTAGCTTCTTGAAATTGGCCAAGAAAATTGATGAAATGTATGATTTTCAAAGTTCCATAACTCGGTCAGTTTTTATCGTAATAAAATGAAACTTTTTGTGTTTACTTTGTTTTGTGTACTGCATCTTTTCCTAAATATAAGTGATAGGACCTAGGGACCGTATAAAAATTTAATTTTTGTAATTTTTTTCTAAATGGGTTGTTTGGTTCGAAAAGCACGTAAAAACATTCTATACCTCTTTTAAAACATTTTTCAAATTGGAAGTGCATATCTAAACCGAACGGTTCGGGAATTAGCTATTGGGTCACATTAAGGCTGGACACCCTGTATATATATATATATATATATATATATATATATATATATATATATATATATATATATATATATATATATATCATTCTGTATTCGAAAAAAAAATCCTAGAAGAGAGTAAGAAAATATTATTTTAAGTACTTAAAATATAAAATATATTGAGTTAAAAAATAAATTCCACTTTATATTGAAAATCTATATACTCAAAGCTTCTGCCCAAAGTTTCTTATTAATGTTTAGCATTTTCATCTGCGACTATAAAATACATGCCGTGATTATAATACAAATATCAAATATTTTTTAGTTAAAAACAAAACAAATTAATTTAGTCATCATTTACTTTTCAAGTTTTCAATTAACTATGTATGTCATTCCAGCTTAAAATTTGCTTATGAATTTTACCCCACTTCCTATTACGCGATAGAGCTGAAAATTTGCACGCATAATTCCGGTGACACTGAGTACTGCTCTTCTTAATTTTTCAATACTTTTTTTTTAATCATCATATATTTAGTTTCCCAAAAATTGTGTTATCTCGCACATATCAGCTTGTATCTGCTTGATTATTTGTCGGCAGTTTTTTATTATTACACCCTCGGAAAAGTTCTTTTGATTCTAAAAACGATAAAGTCGTTATCTCTAGCTTAAATTTTTAATTTTTAGTGATTTTTCGAAAGGTAAATTATTGCTCTCAATTTCTGTACAACTGGCATCCAAACAGCTATACATTCTAGGTATGGAAAAAACACTCAAAATACTGGTGTTAAACGTTAAAATAAATAAAAACTTTGTGAAAAAACACACATAAAAGGACACTTATAACAAGATACGATCGTTTCGACTGAAAATGTATTCAGTCTTCATCAGTCAAAGTTTTTCGTCTCACTGTTTTGTGTTACACTGTTTTGTGTTATATATAGTATATATATATATATAAAATTTCGGTTCTCAAAAAGAATATATATATATATATATATATATATATATATTCTTTTTGAGAACCGAAATTTTGAGGCCCCTTATATTTGAGAGGCCCGAGGCGCTCGCCTCATGCGCCTATTGGGAAATCCGCCACTGCATAAAACCTTGTTATTAAAAGTATGACTCGGATTTAGCCGTGACCTTCAAGGAGGCCTGCTGGCTTAAGAAATGAATCGCAATATGTACGCAAGTTTTAAGCTTAAAAAAATTGTACAGAAAATTATGAGTTTGGTTGCTTATCATCATTTTATCAAGTTTATTATTGCTTAAATTTTTCTTTGGAACAAGAGTTAAAACTATATTTAAAAACTGAAGCTGCAATTTCTAGACAAATTTTTAGTATAACACAGGTGCCAAATATTATGGAATACAACTAACCGCTTTTTGTCATCCATAAATTCTTAAAACCGGATATTTTTCCAAATAGTAATCAGTTCGTGCCTTTAACTCAGAAATTTTGCTATATTTTAAACAGAAAATTATCGTTCACAAAAAGTGGTTAATTATATTCCGTAATACTTGACACGTATGGTATAATATTTAATCAATAATCAATAATAAATCAAGATAAATTCAAGCAATAATAAATTTGATCAATTATGATGAGTAACCAGAATCTTAATGTTTCAATACAAATTTTCACTTCACGCCTAATCTTACCTACATGGGCTGATTCAGTTTACAAGCCAGCAAGGCTACTTCTCTAAGGCCGCGATTTAGCTAAGAATTTTCACAATCTCTTCCGAAATAAGTCTGGCCAGATCACGCCTGCGTAACTAGGAACAACAAAGCCGTCTGAATTGAAACATACAAGATAGAAATGCTCTTCCCCCTATTACATAATATCTACATGACCGTTATACACAGCGCAGTAGTTCTTCATATGAAAATTATGTATAATATAATCTTTCCTCCGTGAAAAATATAACTTAACTTTGATATTTCCAAAGCAAACCATTAATTTTTATTGGACCGTTCGACTATTGAGCCTCATTCACGCGCGATGTCAGATTTCGTTGCACTACGGTTAAAGTTGAGCGAGTTAGTGATTAGAGAGCTGAACATGATAGTACACAGAAAAGTAGAATATAGCATACGATTCCTTAAAGTTTAATTTCAACTATATTAGTAGGCATTTTTTAAGTAGTACTGGTCAAATGGAAATTTATTTTATTTTGATGCTTGGGATCTTGATACATGACCGTTATACACAGCGCAGTAGTTCTTCATATGAAAATTATGTATAATATAATCTTACCTACATGGGCTGATTCAGTTTACAAGCCAGCAAGGCTACTTCTCTAAGGCCGCGATTTAGCTAAGAATTTTCACAATCTCTTCCGAAATAAGTCTGGCCAGATCACGCCTGCGTAACTAGGAACAACAAAGCCGTCTGAATTGAAACATACAAGATAGAAATGCTCTTCCCCCTATTACATAATATCTACATGACCGTTATACACAGCGCAGTAGTTCTTCATATGAAAATTATGTATAATATAATCTTTCCTCCGTGAAAAATATAACTTAACTTTGATATTTCCAAAGCAAACCATTAATTTTTATTGGACCGTTCGACTATTGAGCCTCATTCACGCGCGATGTCAGATTTCGTTGCACTACGGTTAAAGTTGAGCGAGTTAGTGATTAGAGAGCTGAACATGATAGTACACAGAAAAGTAGAATATAGCATACGATTCCTTAAAGTTTAATTTCAACTATATTAGTAGGCATTTTTTAAGTAGTACTGGTCAAATGGAAATTTATTTTATTTTGATGCTTGGGATCTTGATAAAAGTAAAAATTTTAACTGTTTTCCCTTTAAGGATTTTTTGAAATAAGATTAAAAATTTTATAATAATATGAAAAGAAATTATAATACATAAAATGATGTTATGGTTGTATCATAGTTACCAACTGTTCTGAAATATAACTAACCCCTATTTTCAAAC
Organism: Cheiracanthium punctorium; assembly: GCA_038373885.1. Classification (NCBI taxonomy): domain Eukaryota; kingdom Metazoa; phylum Arthropoda; class Arachnida; order Araneae; family Cheiracanthiidae; genus Cheiracanthium; species Cheiracanthium punctorium. The sequence goes on along the minus strand of JAWZYV010015093.1, from coordinate 426,365 downwards.
AGTAAATTAAAAAAAAATATTTTTTTGAAATGGTAATTAACTCACTCGTTTAACATCGAAATTTTGCAATAATCTAAGCAAAACATTATTGTCTAAAAAATGATTAGTTATTTTCCGGAGCAGTTGACAACTCTATACTTACATTTTCGTAATACATGCAACGTCTTAGGAGTTGTCTAAAATTTTAAATTGATCTTTAGCACTGAAAGAGACATTTAGTGGTTTGTAACTCATACACTATTCTTGAAAAATGAACAATGTTTACGGTTATTTGACATCCTGAATTCAAATGTTAAATAAAAATATAACGCCCTTATAGAAATTTAAAAAAAAAAGGCGTTCTAATATGTAGATCATCCCACAAGACAAAAGTTACTGTCTAAAATGGTCCTTAAACAGTTTAAACTTGTAATCTTGATATCGCAAATTAAAATTTCTTTTCCAAATAAAAAAAATTGTTTAATTTATAATTTTATACGAGAATAAATACATGAATCTAAATTCTAATTTATTCGATTTTTTTATTAAAAATTCTCTCGTTACAATAAAGTGAAATAGTAATAATCTTTATTATCATTTGGTATACTTTTGCGTCAAATTTGCATTTTACTATATTTTTGTGACAAATTTGCGTTTTACAATAAGAGCGTATTTCATTATACGTTGTTGAAATGTTTTGACTTCGAAAGATGGCGAAATTGCAGTACGACGTCGCTATTATACAGATAAATTCAGTGACATTAAAAAAATATATATAAATAGCATTCAGATTATCCAGTATTAAGATATTATAAATGCGCGGCACAGAAAATGTAAATAAATTAAGTATCATGAATCCATTGCAGCTAATGTTTCATTAAATTAAATTACATTAATTTTTTACTTCCCAAGGTTTAAGAAGTGCTGATCTGCGATAATAGGGAGCATTTAGCCAAAATAGAACGATACTTTTCTTTTGATCTAGGACACTCCTTTGTTCTTGTTATTTATTTATGTATTACAACTATTCTGAACTTTTTTGTGAAGACCGTCGGTAATAATGTCTAAATACTATTATAAATGTCAAAAAATATCGTTGTAAGTTGCACCAAAAGTGTTGCAATACCAACAAGTTGCATGAGAATGGAGACGTAATCGATAATTACGAGAAAAGTTTTTTTTTTTCCTCCGCGGTTCCACAATTCACAAACTTTGTTCTGAACCAACAAATGTGATGACAGAGTTTCACTAGGGATTTATTAAATACAAAGCTAATTATCCGTATTTTGATATCGAATGGGAATAAATTTCTCATTTCTGAATAAAACAAATATTTTTGAATAAAATAAATGCCTCTGGGTAATTGCAAAATATATTCGCATACTTTTTTTGTGTGCAAGTATCAAGATTTTATTTTAGCATCAGTGCTCGTGTAAAATATCAGAATACTATTTTAGGCAAAATTACCGACATTCATTTTATACTTATATATATAATTATTCATGTACAAAAACATAAATGTTTTATGATTTATTTACTTTTGCGCCAATTATTACACCTTAGGAATTATAAAATATTTATTTTGTAATAATTTCCTAAGAACATTAAATATAAATATTACTATAGTAAAATGATTAGCATGCAGTAAGGATGAGAACGTTTTCCAGGGACTATTAACGATCTACCAGACGATTATAAGTTATAACTTTTACAGAAGGGACAAACAATTTACTGGGGGGGGATGTTAACCCCTCAGAATTTTGGGGAAAATTAACAAAAACAAATGAGCTAGCTCAAAATATACTAGATTACAAGACACCATTAAAAATAATTAGAATAAAACAGTTTTCAGACTCACCTATCAAATAACAGTCGTTTACATGCCTTAAACAGAGCAACTTCTAAATTTTTTATTCTGGATATTCAGTGCAATTATGTGATCTGATCTGACATCGCATTGCCGGCAAAAAGTATCTTTTCAAAACTAGCAGACGATTTTCAAAACTGAAACAGAAAAAGTCCAAGGCAATGAACAGCCAATTAAATGGGGAGAGACATCTCGAAACTTTCGCTGTTGGTTTGCGTGTTAGAGCGTCAGATCACGTGAGATCCCGCCTTTCATATCACGTACTCTATTTCATCTCCCAAGATTGTTTTGGATAGCTGGATTTCCGATTGCCGAGTTCTGGTGCAAAAAAGAAACATGTTGCTGTCATCGGTCGCTGGGAGTCAAGTTCTGTTTCTCGAATAGATCGCGTTCGAGTAACTGGGGCAACGATCTGTAATTACTGATTTAAATGCAGCTGCAGTTTTTTGAAGGTAGCATAAAAAATGTAACGGAACAATTGAGAAACTTCCCCTCTCTATGCAAATGATGCAAATTAAAACAATCATTGAGCTTGGAACAAAAATGCTTAATCGTATAAAACATAAAAATAATCTGAAGATAACTATTACAGTATTTTGCTTCTGTAACGTAATTTAATGATATTGTGAATTATAAAAATTTAATTAATTAAAGCTTCCATGCATGTCTTTCACCAGGAAGAATTAAATTTCACACACAAGCAAACACCTTAAAAAAATTGTATGTTTAGAAGCTGACTGTATGCTTATAAATGACTGTAAAGTATGCAAATGAATATGATCCACTTAACTCATGCTTCCAAAATACGGGATTTCTACTTATTTTAAAGTTTCTCTCTCTTTCTTAGATTAGCGAGGACATATTTCCAGCAATATGTGAAAACCCGTGAATTCATTTTCGTTGATGTAATTTTTGCATCACAGCTTGTTGACCTGGGCAGATAAAGGAGATTTAATATCGCGTTTCTAAAGCTTCACCAACTTCACAGATGAAAATAAAAACAGTAGAAAAATATCCTGATATCGGAAAAATATTTGTATAAAGAAAAAATGATCGTTAATCGTTAATTTAATCTAGCATTATTTTGCTGGTAAAAAACACAAAGATAAGTAAAATAATTAAGGCACACTTTAACAGTATGTTCTAATTTCAATATAGCTATCGCGACTTACAATACAAATACTTTTACTCGACAAATGAATTTCTTTTTAATGGACGTTTCATTTTGAATGAATTTTGTTTAGACAGAAAAAAATGTCAGTTTAAATTAATTTATGCTGGAAAAATCTATCAACTTTAGGCTTTAGCACATACCCCACAGGCGAACTATGTTTAGGCTGTAAAACAGGTATGGACAACCTTTGGAAAGTTGCGGGCCAAACTTTAGGATGTTAGCGAAGTCGCGGGCCCTATAATCGGGAGTTAGGGATTTTGAATGGTTTATATGAGCTTTATACGGGGCCGGATGTTGCCCATATGTGCTTTAAAAGATTGATTTATTTACAGGAGACGAAATATTTTTGTGCCCCTCCCAAAATTTTTTCCTGGATCCGAGACCGACTTAAGTACACGAATTGCCAGCACGCCATTAGTTCAAAATAAATTTCCGCATATACTTTTGTTTGCCATTTCACAATTAATAACTATACATTTATTTTCTTTTAATGAAAGTTTTCCTTATATCGCTTTGCAGTAGTTCTCTCAGCCGTTATTTGTCACGGTCATTACTCCATATTTCTAAAAGTGAAAAAAGAATACATTGATATAATTAAAACTCGTAGTTTATAAAATGGATGTTTAAAAATGTAGTCTATATACTTATAGCTTCAGTGATAAATACGGAAAAGAAGACTGAAGAATCCTTGCATATTCTCCTTTTATGACAAATATTTTTAAATTGAAGTGGTCATTTCTAAAAACCACTTAAGTCGCAACTTTTTAGCAATCAATAAAAAACTATAAAGTACAAGTACGTGGGTTTACAAGGATTTGTTTGCATTTATTATAATGATTAGGCTTTAAAGGACGTAATAATTTTGTTTTATTAATGTTTATGGAAAAGTTTTTAAACATAAAACTTGAAAACTGTATTTGTCAGAGTTTGAGGAAATCATGACTTAATGTAGTTTTTAAAATTACAGATTCAATTATTTTGCAGAGCAGAAATAACCACAGAAAACTTATTTGCACTTTAAACTTACGAATTTATTACAGCGGCGGATTAATGCAAGTTTGTCGGGGGGGCGGTTAGTTTGTCGGTGGGGGCGGTTAGTTAGAAGATTGACATATACCTCCATTTTATGGAAGTAAAATAGGATCTTTTACATTAATTTCTTTTGTCTCGGGGGGGGGCGGTCGCCCCCCCGCCCCCCTTTAATCCCCCCCCCTTGATTTATTACGAATGTGCCATTTTAGGTCATACGAATATACGAATGTGTCAGTTTGAGCCTCAAAATGGATGACTAGAGATAGAATTGCCAGATGTTTCTGTGTTTAAAAAAGTGTTCTTGAAAGTGGAATACTGGTGGCGCTAGAATTTCTCCTACTGAGGGAAGGGGGATGTACTCATAATACTACTTAATTAAACAAATTTTGACGATATACATCGGGATGCATATAAATATTTTTATTTAACTCAACAATGCCAGCTATCTATTTTTAGACGGTCGCAAAAAGTGTAAGTCGCAAAAATATTTAAGCATTCACTCTTTTTCCTATTTTCATTTCTCAAATAAATATCTGATTTCCACAAAATACTTAGCGAAAATAAAGTAAAATGTTAATTTTTCATTATTTTATTAATATTAAAAAAAGAAATGCCTTCTTCATACCCCACAAATGTCAGAAATTTATTTATCACTTCGGGCATCTGTGATGCAGATCATCACATATCTATTTGTAATTATCGATTACTTAATTGTTAATTATTTCTAAATTTAATATGTGTTCAAAATTTATTCTTTGAACTTTCGATTCGGATTTTCTTCGCTTCGCCTGTAAATTTTTATTTCTGCACCTGCCTTATTTAAAAGCAATCTTATGTTTTCATTTATTTTTTCTTTTTGTTTTACTTTTGCATTTGTAAAGCCTAGTGTTTCAGTTTCGATGGTTTGTTTATGACCATATATGGCATCGAATCTATAAATAACATTGGCTTTTATTTTGGGGATACAATTTAGCTGATGGATTTTTTGTTTTATCCTGTTGGCGCGTCGGGAATTCGAAAATAATTATATAGAAATGTATTGGAGATCATCACATATCTATTTTTAATTATCAATTGCTTAATTGTTATTATTTCTAAATTTAATCTGTGTTCAAAATTTATTCTTTGCACTTTCGATTCGGATTTTCTTCGCTTCGCCTGTAAAGTTTTATTTCTGCACCTGCCTTATTTAAAAGCAATCTTCCGTTTTCATTTATTTTTCCTTTTTATTTCACTTTTGTATTTGTAAAGACTAGTGTTTCAGTTTCGATGGTTTGTTTATGACCATATATGGCATCGAATCTATAAATAACATTGGCTTTTATTTTGGGTTACAATTTAGCTGATAGATTTTTTGTTTTATCCTGTTGGAGCGTCGGAATTCAAAAATAATTATATAGAAATGTATTTAACGCCTACTGGCATCACGTTGCTTTCGCACTTTTTTTGGCGTGCCCTTTGGCGTGTTTTGCTTCTGTTACTACTCTCTTGGCTTGGGTTTCTCGCTATCATTCTCGCCTTTGCTGTTGACTGGAGAAGCCGCGTCTCTTTGGGATCTGCCCAGCCACCGCAGGACTTAATATTTTTGAAGTTTTATATGCATTGATATGTTAAAATAAAATGTAAAAGTTTGCCACTGTACGAGTCTTGCCCTTTTATCATGGCTTTGTCTTGAAGCATTGAACCTGGGGAAATCCCACTTCATAGCATCAACATAAAATGGAAAATGTGCTCAAAAAAGTCGGGCGATAATGGGTTAAAGTCATATTTAAAAAATACTTTTAGCTTCACAGTTTTGATAAGCACTTAAGCCGCTCTGTGAAAAGCTTACTGAACTACTGAACCAACACCTCCTAGACTCAGAATACCTAAGAGCGGAAGCATCAACGTCATCACTAGGTCTACTAAATTGACGTCATCACAGATTTATTTTCATCTAGTAAAACTATTCAAAGTTTGTAGTGAATTTATTCCCGTATAAAACATTTTAATGATTTACGATAGAAAAATTAATTTTACAACAAATAGAAAATTTTAACTATTACTAATTATATAATACTAGAAGTCAAAGCCCGTTGTGGAGGCAATTACAGCGGGTGCTAGAAAAAACATTGGACGGAAATATGTCTACACTCATTATAGTCATCTTCGTCCACCAAAAATAAATAACTTCATATTCACCCAAATCGAATTTCATGCTCTTCTGGAAACGCACGGAAACTTTTGGCATTCGAAAGATTTCGTTTTGTGCACACAGCCATTCTTATATCCAAGCAGACAATTTATTTGTGAAAAAAAATTAAATTATGTAATCTAGAAAAACTATTTTAGAGGCATTGAAATCACACTTTCCTTTCAAAGCCTGATGGCCGTGATGAATATGACGTCATATCGATTGCGACAGCTCATTTTGTCACGCAAATGATTCAATCTTTTTTTTTTTTTGTTTGTTTGTTTACTCTCGGAAATAAAAGGGAGCTACAAATTGCAAAAAGTCGCTTAAAAATTAGGGAACCGGAGGACTTTCAGATTTTTAAAGTAGCAGATTGTTTTTTATATTTTTATACATAATTATGAAAAAATTTCAAGCAGATCGTATAAACGGTGTAGATGTTGTTACTCTTTTTCTGCTTTTTAATCTTTTTGACCATTTTAATCTTCTTGTAGTAATGGCGGTAAAATATTTTTATTGAAGTGGTTGCCCGGAATGGTTACAGAGTGAGTCATGGATCAGCGTAACTATATAGTCGGATTATATAGAAATAGATCATGATAAATTATTTTTTATCAGAAAGGTATTTTAATTTTTAACTTAAGATAGTTTCTAAAATTTGTAGCATTCACTAGAAATTTTAAAGACTTTTACTTTGTGAAAATAAAACTGTGATGCCGTCATTTTTGTAGACCTAGTGATTACGTAAAAGCTTCCGTTTTTAGGCATTCTATACCTAAGAGGTGTTGATTGAACCCACGTCCTCTTATTAAGAGAACGGTACTTCGCTATACCGGACTTTAAAATGACTGTAATTAACATTTGACATACATGCATATTGTTAAAATCTTGAAAAGAAAGACTATTTTACATGTATTAAAATCATGAAAAATAAACGCCTGTTTAATTAATCTTAATATTGTATTATAATTAATTTAATTATAAATTCTTTTAATTCTAAATTCATGTTAAGTAAAACTTACGTAAAACCTAATATCTTAGTCTGTAGAACTCTGAAAAACCTGAAACTAAAAGAAAATTTTCCGCCCAACTGCCGAAACAATTTTAAAATCAGAACGTAGAATAGTAACACTTAAACTATTAAAATAGCATGCCTGAGTAGGCCAAATCACATAGAATTGATTTTCACTCATTTTCCCGAACGTTCTTGAATCCTAAAAATATTTCTTGCATTTTGCGTTTAATTTGTATTTTGACAACTTAAGAATTTATCTGTAGTAATTGACGATAGTAGCTAAAAAATTTAAAGATGAATAATTCAGCCAAAATTTACACATGTGCAGTTTTTGCTGAATGAATTTTTAAAAGTTTATCTTCATTCTTCTCATTCGACGTTTTGTATACAAGGTCATCCTAAAAAGTTATTTTTTCCTATTTTTAAGAAGAATATATAGCCTCTTTTATAAAATTTATGACATCGAAGGTAACTGCATATAGAGGTCTGCGCCGCTGCGCCACGCCGCTGCTGCCGGTGACTTGGCTGGCGCACCGGCGAAGAACGCCGTTTCTCTAGCCGATTGTGCACAATTTGTAGCTATTTTTAGGCACACATAAAAAGAATTCTTTTAGATTATTATTTAGATTACAAGTCAAGGAAAGTTACTATTTTAAATGCATGTTAACGACTTTGTTCTGTTTCGGACAAAACAAACTTAGTGCATGTTCTGCATTGAAAGCCTTTCTTAAATTGACATAGATTACGCCAGACCCTGGTTAATTGTACAAGGTCATGTGTTAAGATCTCCCATTTTTGAAGGCCCTTGACCTTGAAAAAATGAAGGATCATGGTTTGTTGCAATGATGAATTCCTCATGTTCAATATGTCTTTCTAGCATTGTTTTTTCTAAGGTTCACTGTGTCCAGAAAGGGTATCTCCGCAGGCTTTGGCAAAGTTGGGTGAGTGAGAGAGTTGAGTGAGTTGGTGCAGTCTGAAACGGGCTCAGGCTTTGTAATTCACGATTATGTTCAGGCTCGGGTGCGCTCGGGCTCGTGAGAAATTTCTCCTTTATTGAATATACTCTTTGTAAGCAGGTTTTAAAAAGTGATTCGTGAGAGAGTTAAACTAATTATTATTATTTGATAAACTTGAATATAAAGAATTAGAAAGCGCATTAAGTGTTTGCTATTAGATTTGTCTTTAATTTGCAAAAGTAGCAAAATTTATCATATTTTATCAATGAAGTAGTTGACTTTTATTATCTATTAGCTGAAATTTCGGGCTCGGGTTCTGACTTAAATAATATCGGTCGGGCTCAGGCGGTCTCGAATTAAGGGCTCGAGTTAGAAATCCTCGGGCTCAAATTAAAAGTCCTCGGGCTCGGTGGGCCCGGGATTTAAAAAATGAGTCCGAGCTCATTTCTAGTGTGCCACCACAGAAACTTGCAAGTCTATGTGACTCGGGAGAGAATCTCAATTGAAACTGTAACCGGAACTTTAGTTTCTTATCATCGGAGACCGGATTAAACTTTGTTGGTCATCACAGAAAAGACGTGATTTAGTGAAATTGTTTTCTTTGCATTAGATCAGGGCTTAATTTCCATGGAAGTCCACAGCAACTCAGTATGTGCACTTTTTTTTTCGCAAATCTTTACATTAAACATGACATTTTAATAGTATTCATAATTGTTTCTATTAATATTAATTTTATTACGTTAGGTATAATTAAACTGGTAAGCAAAAATTTACTTAATTTTACCATCAATTACAGTACCGCAAGTATTAACTAAATCAAACACATATTTGGGAAAAAACAGTTTATTACGAAAATAATTACATTTCAATCCTAATGGTATTGAATATGCTCTTTCCTTAGCTTCCAGGACCACTTTTAAGCGTTGTGGAACAGATTTCATTAGGTTGTCATAATCTTTGACGATTTGTTCATCTCTGTATTACACTCGAATCAGTGAACAAATGAGGCTATTTTTCGTGCTACAATCCATTTTTGAGAGTCTTTTCTTACAGATAGCATACATTCGTTATAAAATTTAGGTCCAGAGAGGTTCACGGCCAATCTAAACAGCCACTTTGTTTTTTACAAAGTTTCCACTCTCTTTTTTCTTTTAAATTATGGTAATGAAACAAATCTTGATTGAATATTCCACATTTGGATAGAAACCTGGTATTTAACTCAGGTTTTATGTTTTCTATTATTAGCTTCTCGTACTGGTCTGTTTTCATTATTCCTTCAACAGAGATGAGTGGCTCTACTTTCTTGTATGAAAAACAAACCTCTCTTGGGGATGTTAACTTAAAGTTGGAAAACCTAAAAATTGATTCAATCGATACGCACGATACTGTAGGTAATTAACGTCATAACTTACAATAAAAAAATTAGGCGTCCTGCACTTAATTAGTAAGAAATTAAACACTGCATTTGGTATGCAAAGCAGTAGTGCCCGTATACAAAAGAAGGTTTTAATGTAGGAAAGTACTAAGCAGCTGAGTGCTAATTGATATGATTTATATTTCTTTTTCTTTCTAGTCATGACAAGGTTTTTCAGCTTGCTTTAAGAGCACGCTGCACGAAAAATATCCCAATACTAAAAATGTTTGCTCACGAAATGCATTGGATCGTAAATATAAATTACTCTCAGAAATCAACTCAAAACAAACAAACTTGAATTTTAAAATATTATTTGATTGCTTACTTCAATCAGGAAAAGTAGTTGTTGCTGTTTTCACTTCAAATGCTATATAGCATGACAAAAGTAAATTTGAAAATCGATTTCGTTGCCAATTTGTAATCACATCTGCCACTAAGCACGGTAATGTTGATACGATGCTCTCAAAATTTTGGATAAAAATGTGGATCCATAATTCAAGAAAAGTGTTTACTAAAATACAAAATAGGAAAATATAAAATAGTCAAAATATTTTGGAATTGATTTTTGAAAAACCACTTGCTTCAGAAACAAATTTAGAAATGGATTTTATTATTTTTTATATATTTTTTTAATGTACTGAACTTTTTAAATTTTTCAAAATGTAAATATTAAAAATATTTTTTAACACATCTGTCACAGTTTATGTACTGAAAGAAACAGCAAGAAAAACTTTGAACCCTGGAGTATGAACCTCATAAATTTATCAATTGTAATACCTAAAAGAATGAGAAATGGTAGCAATAAGACTCGTCAAAATTTGTAAATTGGAAAATCAGTGGTGTAACAGGAATTTTGAGAAGGGGAGTGTTGTGGGAGACTTGATCCTTATCCCATGTTTTAATTTTTTTTTTTAAATAAAGTTTTTTGTTTTCAGTTCAGAAGATCAACTCTATTTTCTATTGTACTAGGGGCATTCAAAAAGTAAGTTACACTTGTTCCTCCATGGATGGCAACATTGCGAAACAAGACCGAAACTTAATCTGACGATAGTTCCGTTCGTTGGGCTTCCAACGGTAGCAATTTCATTCGGATAGTGACAATCGTTTGTGCATACTAAGAGAAGGAAATGCCGCGTAAAATAGGAAGCTTACTCCTAGGGGTGCCGTGTACTTCAACATTGGAGTAAGCTTCCAGTTTACGCGGCATTTCCTTCTCGTAGTACGCACCAACGATGGTCACTATCCGAATGAAATTGCTACCGTTGGAAGCCCAACGAACTGAACTATCATCTGATAAAGCTTCGGTCTTGCTTCGCAATGTTGCCATCAGTGGAGGAACAAGTGTAACTTACTTTTTGAATGCCCGTTGTAGTATTTATGTTTCTTTGTGAAAATCACTTTTAAAACAAATTTAAATTGTTCAATACCAAGTGAAATAAAGAATCAAGTTCCTATAACTGCAGGAACACTTGATCTCTTGTTAGGGAGACACGATCCTTGAAATATAGATACAGTTAAATGTTTCAAATTAAGTATTAGAAATCACATTCATTGATGAACATGTGAAAGAGTTAAAAAGAGAATCAAGATACAAAGAATAAACTACATTTAATGAAAATAACAGTTTTTCAATATGAATGATTTTTATATCTCAAATTACTCATCAAATAGTATTTACAAAGCTTAAAAAATAAAATGAAAACGTTAAAATTTATCGTAGTATTACAGGTTCCACGAAGCATGTCTGGTTTTTGTTAGTTTTGAAAACGTCTTTAGTGTTAACACGTCTTTTGTGTCAACAACACTACATATATATTGAGATATTGATTTCACATTCACAGTCATGTTTTTTTTTTTTTTTTTTTTTTTTTTTTTTTCAAATTTTCCTACAAAATGAGTTTTTTCCCCTTTCGATGTCTTAGAATAAAGAAGTTGGTAATATCGATGGAAATCTTTCGTGAATCTTGTTACACCTTGTTACACCAGGTTCGTTTCACCAGAATAATCATCAAATGATTCTAGTTTTGTTGAATCATGCACGTTATAGCTACTCGGGATGCTCACACATTTTTTACTTCTCCATGAATTAAATTCAGCTGAATACAAAGACAATCTTCGTGGCATGAATTCGGAGTAGGACTTAATTATCGTCTGCTTCTGAAATCTTATTTTTTTTTGTTTCAGAATGTTGCTGGAAAACAAGCAACGGATCGAAGGCTATATTTTTGCTCTTTACGAAGAGAAATATTCTTACTCGATTATTTAAAAACGATGTGGTAATCATGGTTTTAATATTTTTAAACATAAAGTAAGTGACCCAATTAATAAAAAAGGAAAGCAGCATCAACGTTTACATTTAAGTGGGAAAAAGGTAATAACTGACTAGGGAAAGATGGGGTTCAATGAAACAAAAATTTTTTTTTTTTTTCCTGGTCACAAATTTGAGTGTGCAAAAATAAAATTAATGTACATTTTTAACCTACTCTTTCCCCCCCATCTAAATGAATTTTTATGAATTTGTAAATAACATTTTATATTTAAAAAATTATAAGAGCTAAATGTCTATCAGTGTTTCATTGTATAACGGGGTACAATGAAACACTTAATAACACTTCACAAACACTCAAAAATTCAAATTTCAGCATTTCAAAAAATTCAAATTTCAGCATTTATAATAAACATTACTGAGACATAAATATGATATTTAAATGGAAAAAACAACTTTAATTACACTGTTATAGATGAAGATGAAACTTTTATCAAAGTTAGCCTATAGTTTTTCATTTTATATTAAATTTACTTGAATCGAATTCAAAAATTAGCATTTCTGATTTCTTTACTGTACCACCTGAAATAACAGGAGGTGGTAATTTTGATACAATTTGAGTTTTTTCAAAAACGTATGTTTCGAAAGTACGCACAAATTTGAAGCCTGGATGCAGTCGTTTGAACTTCACATTCCATTTGATTTAAGTTTGCAGAACGTCATATTCCATTTGATTTAAGTTTACAGAACTTCACATTCCCTTTGATTTAAGTTCATTATTTCCCCAACAGAGTACATTTTAGAGCGATACTGCTTGTGTGATGCATGTTATGTGAGGATAGCTCCTAATCTGTACTGTTTGGATTGTTAGTAAAAAAGCAATCTGGACACCTGTCTAACATCAGTCACGTTTTTTTATTTCCCTTTATTTAAAAAAAGAAAAAAAAGATTTTTTATATTGAGAATGGATAACAGTATAGTACTTATTTATGATACTCTTGATCAATTTTAAATAAATAAATATATATATTTCTAGCCACTGGTGAATTTCAAAGGTTACAAATGTAGTAAAATTGTAACGTCAGTCATCATGGAATGACCCGGAGCACGATTAAAAAAAAATCCTTGTTAACTTCATGTGTTGTCTATCTAAATATTTAATAGTAAGATTTTTATTTTAAGTGAATGCATTGACGCGGGAGTAACGGGGTACAATACAACATGTTCCATTGTACCCCGCATTGGGGCTACAAAATAAATAAATTTTTACTAATTTCTAATATTAATTTTTTGAATTCTGACTTTGGGAGTATAAAGACCATAACACAGTGATCACAATATTTGAAAAATTAATAATTATATCTATGAGAATAAGGAGGGAAAACAAAATTACTTTCAGTAACGAGATTTACTTTCAATGGTGAAAACCCAATAATTGACTTTTGCTATTACTGTAATTATGTGATTGTTTTCAAATCACATCAGTAACTAGAACATGTATTGTATAATACGTGTGTGAGTTTGAACTTTCTATGATAAATCTTACTGATTTTAGCTAGTATGTTTCATTGTATCCCATCTTCCGCTACCCTACAAAAGTAAATATACGTCGTATTATAATTGAAGTCGCATTTTATATTTTAAAAGAACTAGGGGTAACCGGTATGAGGCATTCGGCCCCTAATAAGGCTTATTCATAAAAAAGACAGAATTTCAACAGACAAATCCCAAAGATTGGATCAGATGGAATATTACTGAGCTACACGTCGCTTGGTTCTTGCATGTTCATTGGTACATAAAAATTTAAACTTCACACTACAGTAGACCACTCCCCCATATCACGGTAGATATTTTGTTATTAGGAATCCGTGTTCTACGGATCCTGAACTATACTCCACCTGGACTGCGTACTCCGCGTATAATCGCTGGAAAAATTATTTGCACTCCTCAGAAACACAATGATATTTAATGTTGCCATTCAAAAGTTATCTTAATTGAGTTAAAGCGTAATAAAATCAGAACATCTGTTTGAACTGTATTTTTAATTATGTAAAACCTATTGGACACCTTGCGTATTTGCCACCCACGGCTATTTTTCATTATTTGGCGACTTGCGTATATGTATAGTCATTAATGATCTCTAAGAAAACAGTACTTTCCGTGCTTTCTTTGATAAAAACTACGGAACAGCTAGGATAGCTTGCCACTAATGGCGACTTTTCATTATTTGGCGATTTACACATGCTCACGACCTATAATTACTGCTCATGCAAGGTTCCCGGAAAACCGTTATCCATATTTTCATATACATAATCCTTTGCAGATTGGCGTATTTAGCACCACGAATTATATCATCTCGCCGCGCTGGCAAATAGGCATAGTTAGCGCCACCAAATATGCCTACTGCTAGGAAATACTCCAGCTGGACCGAACCGCCTTTAAAATAACCTGCACTTTAATTATTTTTCATTTTCAAGATACTGGGTTCCAGCATTCTGGAACTCGAAGCTTGTTCACCTTGCTTGGAAAGATGCTATTTTGCCAAATCATTCCTGATGCCAAGATGGCGCTTTCAAAATCAGTTACAATTAGTTACTCTGTTTTGGAAAAACTAATAGTCGCTAATTCTAAACTCCTGTTGTCTAAGCGAACTTACTATTTGAAGATTCTCAACTTTGTGTAACACACTTTGATTTATTTATTTCATATACTTTTTAATTTGGCGTAAAATGGGTGTAATTCTAACTCATGTTTGTAAATTTCACGCGATTCTACATACTTGGAGACGCTTTGTTGCAAAGGAATGAGTGATTTTATGCCAAATCTGGCAACTATTATGTTTATTTTTTCAGTTTTTTATTTATATCTTCTAAAATAATTCGATTTTCGCAAATTAAGTCCGCTTAGCAGGTTCCTCGGAATTTTTCGAATCTGTGGGCACCTTAGTCGAAACTCAAATCCCCACGATTTAGGAGGAGAGATAGGCCAACAAGCTTTGACAGCGCCAGCAGCGGCGACAGCGGCCTTTACTTTTTTTTTAGAATAGAGATAAACGTAACCCACAAAGAACTACTGCAAAATCTTACCTCTATAGGAGTATATAACAAAATAGGATAATACCACCTCTATAGGAATTGTAAACAAAATTATAAAATTTGATTTAAAGTTAATCTAAAAAAAAAAACATGATGTTCATCACTAAATACCCTAACATGCTTATCGCCGTTAAGACTATGTACACTCCACAAAAAATGTATTCGAGCAAGAGAGAAATTTCCTATTTTAGATTTGCGAATAATAATTGAGTTTTTGAAAAACGTACAACTTGATAGAAATATGGAAAGTCATATCTATACGTAGTCTAATTCATATTCCATGATAAATAATTTTTAATATACGAAACCAACGTAGGAAATTTCTCTTTTGCTCGAATACTTATTTTGGAGGGTGTACAGATTGTTGTAAGAAAATCATTTGGAAAATGAAAAATGGAAATGTGTAATAAATTAATGAGGCAATTGAATAAGCCATTATAGTTTCAGAATACAATAAGGGAACAAAATATGAAAGTGTATTAGCATTAAGAGTACTCTCTCAATTACGTTGAGCGATTTAAGTGCTCCAAAAAAGAAAGAAAGCAATTTCTATCATTTTTCACTGCAAAACGCTCCTTGCAGAGCGATCTACTAAAAACACTAAAAACTAGCTTTCGATTTCTTCTTCAAAAGAAAAGAAAAGGAACACTTGTTACGACCTTACCAATTTGAAAAGATTTCATCTTTGTGGGAGCGTTTTCGTCTTCCCTGATTGGTCAGATATATAATCGCGCGCGCCTTCTCCCTTCTCCCGTCCGAAGAAAAACAACAAACAATAATGGCTGCCTGCATCGAGCTGTCTCGCCGCCCAGGATCGAATATTAAGCCTGTCTATAAATACAAGTAAGATTTTATTTTATATTCTTTACATGTTTTAATACACTTCTAACCTTTTAGTTTTAGATTTACCTAACCCGATGATGTAAATTTTTATTCATGTGAATTGTGAATCATGTCATAAAGCTAACATTTGGCGTGAAGCCTAAATGCTTTGTTGTCGTATCCTGTAAGTCTGTGTAGAGTAAATATCTTGGAGCTTCTGAATAATGAATCTCATGGGGTGCATTTGAGAGCAGTGCTCTCCCCCCCCCCAGTAGCGTACAGTGGCGGATTAATGCAAGTTTTCGGAGGGGGGCGGTTAGTTAGAAGATTGACATATACATCCATTTTATGGAAGTTAAATAGGATCTTTTACATTAATTTCTTTTTTCTCGGGGGAGCGGTCGCCTTCTCCGCCCCCCCCCACCTTTAATCCGCCCTTGGTAGCGTAACCAGGATTTTATTTCCTGGGAGGGGGGGCTGGGCATAAAATTCTAACCTAAAGTTCAATTGTAAGCTAAGTAAAGTGTTTTTATGATAATTATGATGTACAAAAGGAATGCTTTATGAGTATAATCTAAGTGCTTGATTTTATTTTATATTTTATTGCAGTTAATCCTTTAGAGAACATTTGATATGTTGTCAAAAGATGATTTCAACTACCTTGGAATGATCATCGCATTCTGCAGCTAGAGAAGATTTTCGCAAAAAAATGTAGAATCTTGTTTTTTTTTTTTTTTTGTGTGTGTGTGTGTATTCAGTTATACATTTCATTAGAAATATTTTTGTTTCAGCTATGTGTTTTATTCAAACATCTAAAAATTGTTTAAATTAATTTTTGGCTAGAAATGTAAAATTGAAGCAGAAGTACGCTTGTTAATAATAAAAATCATTATTATTTCACATTTATATTGAACAATTTTGAGAGAGTGCCTTTGAGCTAATGAGCCTTGAAGAAATACCAAAATGTTATGAGCGTATCATAATCGAAAATTCAGGGGGGGGGGTCATATTAAATTTAAGAGTAGAATAGGGAAGTTTCCGAAAAATATTTTTAATCAAAGGATTTTAAAACTAAGTAAGGGATACATGCTCTCTCTTGTGAACGAAGGACACTACGTCTGTGACTGTTAATGGAAGTTTTATAAAGCATTTTTCTTAAAAAGAAAATTGTTAGAAGTGACAGTTATAAGCATAGTTTGATAAAAAATTTAACAGCGGTGCATATCAAATTCAAAAGTAGAAAAGAAAAGTTTCTCATAAAAAAAATTAAAAGTCTCTGAAAAGGGCCCCGAATGAGCACATGCCCCATCGTGTGCCCCCTGCCAACGCAGCGTCTATGGTGACTGCTAATAGAGCTCAATAATTCAAAAGTTAAAATTTTCCTTAGTACATTTTGGAAAACAGAAAAAGTGGACTGTTGTAAGCATAACGTGATCGGAAATTCGTAGGGAGGGACAAATGGGCGCTGGCAGAATATTTCCCTGGGGGGAATCAAAGACTACTCCAAGGGGGGGGAAAGACTACTCAAGGAGGGGGCAAAGACTACTTCAACGTATGGTTACCATGCTGGAAAGAGCAAAAAAGCAAGGGAAAACACTGCATACAAAAATCCAGGGGGGCATTGCCTCCCTTTGCCCTATGCTGCCGGCGCCCATGGAGGGACATAAAATAGAAGTGTAAATAATGAACGTTTCTTTTAAATTAAAAAAAATATTAGGCTTCAAATAAGATTTTCAAAAGGTTAGCCAAGGGGAGCATATGCCTTCCCACTTCACCCTATCGTGGCCGTTTTTAGAGGAATTCAATGTGTGTCCAGAGTTTGGAGGTTTTTTAAAGCACAACTCTTAAAAGCAGAAGTTGGCCAGTTGTAGGTGTTAAGTTATTTATATCAGGGCCGTACCCAGACAAAAATTTCGGGGGGGGGGGGAGGGAGACCAAGAGGTGAAAAAGGCTAAATTTTTCACAAAATGGCTTTATTATTATAGTTTTTTTAACAAAATTTTAAATTTCGGGGGGGAGGGCGCACTCTCTGGTCCCCCGCTGGGTACGGCTTTGATATATATATATATATATATATATATATCCAAATAAATATACAAAATTATAATTAAACTTCTAAAAACCACACAAATCGCTTTTGAAAATCAAAATATACACATTTCGATTTAAAGCTCATATATAACGAAAAATGATTATATTCATAAAGGAGCGTTTCATGGAAATCGCTCCATTTTATGATGGAAGGCATTCATAACTGAATGAAAGCATATTAATGAAAACGGAGGGAAATTCAGAAAAATCGCTCCGTTTATGATAAAAAGTATCCAAAACTGAATGAAGACAAATCTTTCAAAAAGGAGCGTTATTCGCTCCGAATTTTTCGCTCCGCCAAAAGAAAACATTTCGCTCAGACTGAGAAGAGCAACTTCGTTACGCAAAAAGAAGAAATATTCAATCAGTCTGAGCGTTTTTCGCTCAACCATTTTGAGAGAGTAAATATCGCATAAAAATCAATCTTGTTGTGCAGCCTATTATGAAACAGTTATTTGAAAATGCTACTTCATTGCTGCATACTTTTAAAACATAATCTCAAAAATCATAATGTATTAATATTGAACTGTCACTCAGCATGGAACGTATTTTTGTGCACGAATTCCCTGCCGTTGAAAATGCACGCTCTCATAGAAAGTATGGGCGGAATGCAAACGGACCGCTGGGTGGCATTGTAAATGGTGTAAAAGATTGGTCCGTACACAAGCAGTGAGAAGTTAAAAAAAATATAGTTTTCCATTGGCACATTTAAAGCATTAACACAAGAATGAGAGGAGATACTTCAGAAAATATTGTATTAACAATAATGGAATTGATGTACATGCTCAAAGAAATTGCTCAAAAGAGCGTCCGCCAGCTGTAGTGCAGGCTTCCCACCTATGGGATAGGGACTGACGCACATTTTCGAAGATATCAGTCATTTCTCGAATATCGCTAGCAACAACGGCGATCCTGGCGACTAGATCCATATTGGTTTCAATGGGGCAGTCGTAGATTAGCGCTTTCATATGGCTCCATAGAAAAAAGTATAAACACGGGAGATCCGCCGATCTTCGTGGCCAATCTATGGGACCAACTCGACCAAGCCGTATAACCAGCCATCCTCTCGGCGATCCACAAAAGAAAATGCCTTTGGATGCGAGGACCGACCCTTTGATACTAATTATAACGCCACCTTTCGGCGTTCAAGTTTCCATGTTCAACGCCACCAAGCAGTTCACCGTTTGTGTTCCGCCCATACTTTCTATGACAAAATTTGCTCGGGTAGATGCCTTCTATCACCCTATAAAGTTTTGGCCACTTTTTCAGACTCACCTTGTATACTTCTAAATATTTCACTCGTAGTTTTCTAAAAACTCTATCTTTCCTCTGACGGTTTTGAATAACTCAATTTTATGTACTACTTTTTTACCAGGCACGTATGCATAAGAACATTTTGGACGAGGTCCAAACGGTAAAAAAGCAGAATGTTTCACAAAAAGTCTATATCATTATCGTTTTAGTAACAAAAATCAAAATTTCGGCGGGAGGGGGGGCGGAACTCCTGGACCCCCCCTTAAATATGTCCTTGTTTTTTACTATTGCTTGAGGTAATTTTTTATTTACAGCTAATTTTAATTTCTTCGCATGAAATGGTTCTTTTCCAATATCAAAAACATCTTATACAACGATTTCTTTTGGGTCTGGATATGCTAGTGTTTGATTCACCGAAAATACAAGTATTTTACCTTACCTGCCTGCTATTGCCATGCCGGTGCACGGTTGTTGCAATCAATAGCTATTACAGAAAAAAAATTATAATTAATTTAGTTATTATTTACATTTTTTCGAACATTTTTCATGCATTTCATTTTCTAAGAAGCTCAGTTTTCATCCGAAAACTATTTCTTTATCCCTAGAAAGTTCAGAGGAAACTTATTCAAATGAGCTCCTCGTCACATTTAATTTTTGTACGATTTTTAAAAATATTGGCAGAAAATTGTCATTTTCATGCATCGATTTGTAATCCTGCTGTTACCTCATTTGACAACATATTGTTATAAAAAGTTGAGGATTATTAGGAATGAGCAGCTCACCCGCTAATTTTATTATTATTAATACTATTTTAAATAACGATTTTCTTTCAGTTTTTTAAAAGACGACCAACTATGAGACGAATGTAACTTAGATATTACAAAGATAATTAGTTCATAAGATTGAAAGACAATGTAAGAAAAGTTTTCCATCTTCATTAGGTTATCTTTATTCATATAATTATAAATAACAATAAGTAATAAATAAGAATTAGAAATAATAAACTGTTAACAAATCAATGGTATTATCAAAGGCAGATTTTTTTTTTTTTTTTGTTGACTTCCTAAAAGTTTCAAAAGGTACACTTATTGGGATTCTATTTGTAAAATAAAAGATCCAATTACATACTACTGAACGAATATTGATGTAATAGTGACGTAGTTGCTTTCGTTTCTGACGTTATATGTCTGAAACAATCAATAATGAGTTGCATTTTTAAAAAATGGAAAAATGAAAAAAAAAGATAATCAATGACGTAATAGGAAATGCCACAGCTGCTGAGAAAAAATGAAATTAAATTATTGGCTAATGCCACTGTTATTTTGAAACATTTTCCAAAAACATGTTACATTAAAATTATCTATATTTAGCAGAGTTAAAAAAAAAAAAAAAAAAAAAAAACATAATACGACTTCAAACCATTCCCCAAATTGGTCAATTTTAAGGTCAATGAAATTGCACTTTGGACATTTGGAATAAAGATCTGTGAAACAGATTCCTTATTTTTAGGCTTTTCATTGTGTGTTTCTGCTTTATGTTTAAAAATTATTTAAATTATAATTTACTGTAATCTTTCCTTTACAGATTTAATATTTTTGCCATTCCTTTATTCTTACTGAAATATTTTCTTTCATTGTGATTATATAAAGAATAGTTTTTTTATCCATAGCCTTTCTGGAATATAACCAACCACTTTTTGTAAACAGTGCTTTTTGGCTTAGCATATAGCAAGGTGTCGGTGCTCAACGGACGACCAAATTAATGTTTTGAGAAATATTTTAAAAATATTCTAATAATAAAAAGCGGTTAATTGTATTCCGTAAAGGTTGGCAGGTAGGACTTATCTCATTTCCGTGTTATGCGGCTTCATATATTCATTTTTTCCCCTCTGTTATTTCAACCTTTCAATAAGGGTTCGTTCTCAAGTCTGTATGTTACGTTTTAGTAAACGGCGTTGCATTCTCATTCTCAGTTTCACCGTCTGGCTGTTTTCCCATAGGTTTGCTGAGATATGGTATGGCTGAACCGTTTCTCCAAATTAAGAGCTTTCGTTCATTTCTGATAGCTTGCTTTGTAAATCTAAATATTGTTTACTTTATTTTAATGTACTCATTTTGGAGATATTGAGTTTGTAAAAAAATATCGGTTCTCCGTCTGTCAAGAAGTGGAAATTTTCTGTGTGAGCCCTGCGACCACAACTTCATTTCACTTCTGGGACCAATTACTAAGATAAAATATTTTCCAAACACCCCTTAAACAAAGGAGTAAATATGTATCGTATTTCGAGTAACATAAAATTAATAAAAGACATAAATTGAGACAAAATTCATAAAAGAAAGTGTCGAAATTGAGTTTAGAGAAAACATAAATATTGTTACGAATTTTTTTGTGTGACCTGCTCTTCAGGGGTTAAATATAGTCTAAAATTCGTCTTCTACGAGTCAAATAATTAAAATTTGAATTTTATTGTATGAAAATCGGTTAGCTAGAACGCGAGACAGGGAGTTTCGGGTGTCCGCATTGTTTAACATAGGGTTTTCTGAAATTCTCGAGAAAAAATGGTGATATCGCGAAGCTGTTTCAGTTCTGGGGACTTATATTTGGAGCCAAATTCGACGATTTTTGCGAAGAAGTTGCTACGCGTAGCGATATTTGACGCGATTTTACTAGGGTTATTCCGGAGAGCGCCAACTATTTTACCCCGTTTTAAAAAGGGTTCCCGCGACCTAGATAGATCTAGACAGACGGGAAATATTGGGAAATATGAGGATGGCCCCTGTTCTAAAGAGAGAATACGAAAAGCGGGGAAAGACAGCAACCCATAAATTACTTTAGTCAGTGTCATTGTGAAAGCCGCGTATGGTATAAGCTTTGAAGTGCAGTATTTTGCAATGAATTCCATGTCTATTAGTATCAGTAAGAGATATCTAAAAAGTGTATAATAAGAGCTCCTTTATCAGTGGTAATAATTAAAAATTGCGTTTAGAAAGGATATGTAAAAATGCTAGAAATATCGTACTTACTGTCGCATGTTTTACAATGCTGGAAAAAGTTCTTTTCTCTCTTTTCTTTTTTTTAATATAGGAATCTTTATCTTTTTTTTCAAAATTTTAAAGTTCACTGATTTCAATTTAAAATGTATGCTTATTATCACAAGAAGAAAAGAAAAGACAAAAGAAAAAAATGAAAATAAGGGCAATTTGAAGATAAAAAAATTGCATTAACTATTACCAAATATTTGACTCAATATCTGCTTATTCATTTTAGTTGTGGGTACTACTAAAACGAATAAGTAGGGGACTGATTTTAGGCAGGGTATTCTAGACACGTGCCCTGGGGCCCCCATTTCTTAGGTGTCCCAAAAACTGTCCAGCTAGTATCAAAATCTGTGCTAAAATTATCTTCCATACGCTATAAAGTAAACTGTCTGATTATTTAATTCAATCCATAAAAATTATTCGGAAATTTTAGTTTAGTAAATTTATATTTATTTTTTCTTATTTTATAAAGATATTTGCAAGTTATGTAAAAATGTATAAACAAATAAGGGGACCCCAGCGTGCTGTTTTGTCTAAACTCCTTTTCCTGGAAAGATATTAATTTTGCAAAAAAAATTTAATGGCTGGACGTTGAGGCCTCCTTACTCCATAGCTAAAACAATTCTTGGCATATAATTAACCACATTTTGTAAACAGTATTTTTGTCTTAAAACATAGCAAAAGTACTGTTTTCTTAGACAAAAGTACTGTTTCAAAAATTTGGTTGCTTTATTGAAAAAAAAAAAAACATAAAATATACTGTTTACAAAAAGTAGTTAATTATATGCCCGGAATGGTTGCAACTATATTATTCTTCACCCCTCTCCCAAACACACCTTGGGATCTTCGATAATTTGCACTACGCCACTGTTTAACATGCTAAGATACAAATTTAAGCACTTCACGGTATTTTTTTCAAATAAAAATTTTTTATTAAAAAAAATTTCCATGCGCGTTCTTTTTTTACTTTCATTTTTTCATTATTTTTACGGAAAAAAAAAGAATGCAATAAACAATTTTGTGTATGCTTTTAAAAATATGTGAAATTATTCTTTTAATAATTTTTTAATAACAATATTCACGGAATCATCCTTGATTACATAAGTTTTTCGCTTTTCTTTTTATTTTAGCAACCTATCTTTTTATTTTAGCAACCTATTAAACTATCGAAGATGTGTTACACGTTTTTTTATGAGGCCCTTTTAGTAGAGCTGTAGCAAACCGTATGTATTCGTTACTGAGATGCGGATAATCACTCAGACTCGAAGTAACGAATTGCTACTTTGGACTGTCAACCGTTACTGCATCCGAATAGATCAGTTTCGAACTTCGAATACAAAACTGCCCGGCGAGCTTTGAAGGGGGAAAATGAGTTCCGGTAATCGAGTACGTTGCGTTATTTTTAATGGATACCGGAAGTAACAAGGTAACGTATAGGTTCGCGGTTTGAAGGGGAAAATGAGTCTTACGCCCGAATTCACTTAACTTCAACTGGCGGTTCAACCGGCAGTTCAGTAACTCCCGGTTGGAGAACTCGACTGGACAGTCCAAAACCATATTCACCGTTAACTGGCGAGTTACTGGACCTGTGATCCTCAACCTAGGTTGAAACTGGGCCTATTAACGTGGTTGAAAGGAGGCTCGGTTGAAATCGAAACGCTCATTGTCAAGTGTCCACAAAGCATTGGGAGTTCGCATCATGTGGTAGTTGATCCTTTCGCGCCTCTCCAAGTGGCCCCACAATCGCCCTGCCTTTCCCCTCCCATCTCCCCTCATGTCTCTTCTGTGTCCAGAGATTCTGTAGCTCTAAAGAACGGGATGTGAGGGGAAAAAAGCAATAAACTTTAGGGTTGATACAGAGCCACTCGGGAAGATACGTTTTATTAACGGGGCCTGTAATGTTTGTTTCCTTGCATTAGTACTACGCAATAGCCTATTATTACTCAGTTGCACTTCTATTACGCAATCAAATAACTTGAGACTTCTGGGAATTACTACTCTACGAGAGCCGTAAAATACTCGAGCAACGTCGGCTGAAGATATAAAAGAATACTGTTGCTCCAGAGAAGTGCAGTCGTGATCTAATGTCCGTTGAGTTCACTGCTTTTAGATCTGTATTGTGTGCTTTTGTAAGTGATCGCTCGCTGTTTGGGGAAGCTTATTTTTTAATGCTATTTATGACTACTTCATTGTTGTATGGTGAGGAATAAACGACAGTTTTAATCGATAATTTATGCTGCATTTTAGCCTGTGGAAGGATTTTATTGTGTGAGAAATAGAGCATCTGATAAAGCTTCTGTGTTAAGCAGAGTGTTATAAAACGTGTTACTGCTTATTAATTTCTGTGATCTGTGAACTGAAGATTGTTTGTCGACTTTCTAGAATCAATAAAATTTGTGTTTCTTTCTGTCAACTGGACTGTTTACTGGAATTTTCCATATACACTGGACTTTTAAGCTACGAAACCGGAAACTGCTCAGAGTTTTCCGCAGCAATATATTCTTTACATTGCGTAAAAAGCTGCCAAAAACGGTTTGAGATAAAAGCAACCCAGGAAACAATTTCAGGGTGCCCAAAAGAAATCATATGATCATGTAATATGTCGGATATAATCAAGTGATTTTGTATTTTATTATTATTATTATTATTTTCGCAGGAAATATGCTGTTTATAAAAAGTTTGAAGAGCAAATATTTCGAAGGTCGCAACTTCTGGCACGCAAAATTTATTATTACTCCTAAGTACCTACCATTGACTATTTATCACCAGCGATAGATTAAAAATGAAATAATTAAA
Organism: Cheiracanthium punctorium; assembly: GCA_038373885.1. Lineage (NCBI taxonomy): Eukaryota > Metazoa > Arthropoda > Arachnida > Araneae > Cheiracanthiidae > Cheiracanthium > Cheiracanthium punctorium. Next base: position 401,393 of record JAWZYV010015093.1, on the reverse strand, counting down.
CAAATAAGCAACTAAGTAGAAACGATCGTGGCATGGTACTGCGTATTCATTTTGCTATCTAAAGCGGCAAAATTGGATTTTGTCTAGTCATGTTTATCGCGAGCAGCCAGATATAACGTCATTACGTTATCGCATTACGTTGCGAAGCATTTTTTTCGTTTAAAGGTTTTTATCGCCTCTTTGGTTTTCGTTTATCGCTCAGTTTATCAAACCCATTGATCACGAAGTCAAGGTGACAACGAAGAGCGGTAAAAAGGAAATATGATTTGTGACGTCGTGCATTAAATGCGTGTAGTCGGCCTTGGCAATGTCGGCCAGATCAATATAAAACGTTTCCTTCTGTAGACGAGTGGAAAGGCGTCAAAGTTGAAACAATTTAGCGAAGCTGTTATTATTATTTAGAGTGTTTCCTGCTTGTTTTATATTATCAGTGTGATTGAAAATCAACCCGTAAAACAAGAAAATAACTGCATTCTCGTAAAATAATAATAATAATAATAATAATAATGAGAAAGCATTGTTCAGTTCGTTTTGTACAGTAATAAATGATATAGAATTTTTTCTTAAGGTTTCAGTTTTAAGGAATTTAGTTTCACGTGACGAAATCATAGCAGAGAATTGCTCACAGTAATCAGATAAGGGTGTTAGTTCCCAACGGTAATTTTACCCGTTCTTCGCACCGAAAGGAGCAGTTATTTTCTTACATGATAGGAGCTATTTTTTAAGTATATTAATTTAATCTTAAAAAGTTGTTTTTCTTATCATACAGGGTGTCCTGGACCTTCGTGTATAAACTTTGAGGGAAGGTGCACATAGTTAGGAACCATAATTACACAGGAAAGCATGGGTGTTGATAGATAGGTGGCGCTGTATGCGAGCTCTCAAGGTCGACACGTCTGACTTCCTCATTGTCATACCTATCCCATTTTGGTCGAGTGGTTTATACACTGAACATGGTAGAAGGTCGGGGTGGAAAGGTTCCAGGTTCGGGCTTGTCGTGCGGCTGTTGAGCTAACGGTCTGGAGAAATGAGCTGTTTTCTCCAGATGTAACGTGAATACGCGTTAGAACCCCTTAAAATGTCCTCCGCTTAAGGACCCCCCTAGGCAAATGCACCTGGTGTAGACTTGCCATAATACAAAATAAAACGAATTTATCTGCCACGCTTTACAGTTCTTTCGGAAGATTATCGACTATAGAACATTTCAAACAGTTTCATTTTACATTAAAAATTTGGATTTATTCAATCATGAGATCACTAAAAAAAGAATTAGCGGTAGATAATCTTCCGAAAATAAACGTAAAAGTTGGCAGGTATGACAATGAAGAAGCCATACGTGCGAATTTTGAGAGCTCGCGTACAGCGCCACCTACCGATTTGCGCGCATGCTTTTCTGTGTAATTATGGTTCCTAACGATGTTGTCTACCTCCGGTCCAAGTTTGTACACAAAGTTCCGGAACAACCTGTATAACAATTTGCGTCATAACCATTAACATACGCTTCGATTAAATGGGATTTTAAAAACATTACGCAAATATTTTTTAATGCGATTTAAAAGAAGGAATCCAGAGACTTACAATAAAAGTTTTTGAAAGTTATGTCAAATACACACAGAGCTGAACTATGGTAAAAGGATCCATAATGATATTAAAACTATATATTTAAATGATCAAAACTACATTAATATAAACGTTTTTGTTCGAGTTCAATCTTTTTTCCCTTTCTCTATTGAAAATAACCAATACAATAAATAGCAATACATAAAATTTCATTATTTAAAAAATCCCCTTAAAACTTATAGTTCTGAAATTCATCCTCTTGAGAGGGTGTACAGGTAAGCTTACTTTTTTATATATGAAAAAAGTTTTGTTTTTATTTTAAACAATTTAAAAAAATGAAAAAAATTGAAAAAATTAATGAACATATTATCTGGGATTGTGATTGACAGAGATACGAAAAGTTTCCTTCGTTATTAAGTTCACTTTCTTTACTCTATCGGAAACTCATTCAAAATTTAAATTGCCGAAAAATCGAGAACTTAATTTTTAACGTAACCAATATTTTTTTTTCTCTGTATTTTCTTCTTATCCATATAAATTTTGAGCCTAATGGTTCAATGGTACTGAGAAACCTTTCAGAGTAAAATTCAGAATATCCGTATTTCTAAAGCTGCTGATCTTTTCTCTGAATAAATTGTTTCAAGGCGATTATTTTAATAGTGTGCGTTTTTATACAACATAAACAATCTAATACGCTGTTGTTTATAGATTGCGAAAATACATATGACCAAATGCATTAATATAAATTTCCCGTTATTCCAGGGATTATTGAGTTTTATTTTCTAGTTAATAGATACGTAGGTGGTTCAAAAACTAAGGTAATAAGAGCTCTCGCGGGTGTACTTATGTCCCGAATGAATGAAATTCCACGTTTAGGTACAACAGAGGATTACAGTAATCAAATGTCATTCGATAAAGCTAGTCGCGCGGTAAAGCACCGAAATTTCCTGGAATATCCTGAAAATGAAAAATGGAACATCCTTCTTACATCCCGGATCTCGCAACCAGTGATTTCAAACTGTCAACGTTTGATAATTTTACCGTGGCCTCTGAGGGGTCGACGTTGTGCGTATTTTATATTGTTTTGACTTAATAATTTTACTTCATTTGTGTTTAAACATGCCTTCAAAATCAAATACAGTTACACAAAAGTGAATATAAAGTGATTTAACATTTTAACTCTCTAGAGCGCTAAATCAATGAAAACCTTGAGCTTGTTTCTTTGCAACTAATCGATGCCATCGGAGGTAATAGGACACAATGACACCTGAAGTGTGTTGCTTATGTCCAGTTTATTACGTTTTTTTTTTTTTTCTGACGGAAGTAACGCTCAGTAAAATAAATGACGTATCTTTTTCCCCCTTGCTACCTTCATTTGCGGAACAGCTCTCGGGCATTCGTTCCTGCGAACGTTGACTGTGCTCCCTACGCGTCGACATTACTCCCTACCTGTTTTGAAGCAAGATCTTGTCTGATGACTCTGTTCAGTGGATAAGTGGACCGGCTCTTGTCAGAGCCACTGTGGGAAGCCTTTCGCTGAACAGGCGACGATCCTGCTGACTGTCTCTCACTGTTGTTACAGGCGGCGACCCAACCCGTCACCTCCGATAAACAAAGCCTACGCACCGAAAACAGAAAGGGACACAATGGTGCATTCCGTGGTCCAAGCTCCGTTGCTTTACTCACACGTTTTCAATGGCATTATCATATATATTAATACGCTAAGGTTAAGATGTTTGCCTCCCTCTAAAACCTCAGAATTACTCCACATAAATTTTATATCATTTTATAGACAATTGCTTGCTCTACCGGCATCAACAACTAAAAAATTTGTTATTGCTTTTGGTTTTGTAAATTAATGGGTGGAATACAGAAGTGGTGCCCATGCCAAATGACGGCGATAACGCACCGTTTCTAGCAACCGTTATTGGTTTTCTTCGTAATGAAGAGAAACGTCATAGCTGCTGAATATTGCGATTTGCGAAAAAACTTGCGTGAAGAGGTGATATTCTAGGAGTTACGAAGTAGTGGTTTTTGTACATTTAGCATTAGTTTACCAGTATGACGTTAATGCGGGATACGTGTGTTACGCTTTGCAAGTGAAATCGCTCGTGCATGTAGAACCGCTCGCTAGATGGGTGCAAGAGTATTGTTTGTTGCGATTTGCGATTGATTTTGTTACTCCAGAATCCGGCCAGCTTGTTAAAAATATTGTACTTTGTACTGAAGTGAAGTTGAAGTCAGTCACTAGAAAATCAAGCAGAAAGACATCCAAGTAAGTCGGCCCATAGTCGCGAAACACCTGAGCAACGAAATATAAGACTCGCTAATTGCCGTGAACGAATGAGAAAACGCCGAGCGTCAACTTCGAGAGAAAACTCATCTGTAACAGAACCACTTTAACAATCTTTACAAAAATGACAATGTCAAAGACAATCACGACGTCGTATAACATCATCCAGTACATATAACGCAGTGCGATTATTTAAGCATGATCATGAAGTTATTTCTAGTAATATTGGTCAATTAAATAATTTGTGCATACATTGTAGAGCACAATTATTTCCTTCAGAAACGAAGTCTGGAAAGTGACAAGCAAATTGTAACGGATGACTTTATCTATACTTCAAAAATTGCTTATAAAGAAGTTTTGAAATAAAGAATAAATAAAATAAATAATTTTTGTAATTTTGCAAAGTGATATCACACATATTTAGTGCGAATTATTCGCACGGGTACCGCTAGTTACAATATTTAATGGAATTATGAGTTAAACCTTGACATGATTGGTTACCATGATACATAAATACTGTTTGTCTGTACTTAAATAGTATGTAATCTTGCTTTTAATATTGCTCGCATGTTTTTGAGTTATATATAATAATGAGCCAAATGTAAATTTTTAAACAGAATAACACTTCGAACAAAACCAGCAGAGGAAAACAAAGGTTTAAGAACACTGCCATAGAAAAACGCAATAATAGACCCTACATGCATTCGATACCAACCGACAAAAGAAAACACCAGTTTAGAACACAGTTAAAGAAAAATACCACAACATTCTCTCGATTCAAACCCTACAGGAAAACGTTTTAAGAAAACAGTGAAAGAATAACATTTCAACACGGACATTTCCTGGATGCTAACCCGATATCCAGACGGAACAACGGTTTTAGAACACGGGTATGTCACACCGCAAAGAAACAAACACTGGCTGCAAAGGGTTTAAGAACAAAATAAAAGAATAACAAATAAACACTCCGTGGATTCTGACCCAACCCCAAGACAGAGCAACGGCTTAACACGAGGAGAGAACACCACAAAGAAACGGACCCTGGCTGCAATCAATCCCTAACAATAGACAGAACCTGCAGTTTAAAAACACGGATACAGAATAATAATTCGAAACCTACCAGCAGACGAAATGAATGCTTAAGAACACTGTGATAGAAAAACACCAAAAAAATGTACACTACCTGCATTCGAACCCACAAACACAGGAAACCATCAGTTAAAGTATAATACTAGACTACGGACATTCGCCCCATTCAAACCCAACCTCCAGACGGAACAATGGTATAAGAAAACAGTTAAAGAATAATACTACAACTTGGACACTTCCTAGATCCTAAGTAATTACCATGAATTACCCATGATTCTTACTGGAGATTTTAATGTTATGTTCGTATGTAATGTTAGTTTCGCTATCAAGAATCTCAGCCGTTAATTGATTTTTTAAAAGAAAAATTTGATCTAACTATGAATACTCCTCGACTTCAATTTACAACGCGTTTCAGTATAACGATAGATGCTGTAGTTTCAAGAAAATTAGCAAATTTAGAGAGTAAAATTTATGTTTCACATTATAGTTACCATAAACCTATAATTTCATACATAAAAATTATGATGACATTCAAGTACCTATTTCCAATGAATAATATGAATATAACATTTATATAATCTTTGTAAAGTACATGAATAATAATATAATTAAATTATAATATGATATTTATTTTAAGTTAAGGTTTAATCATTTCAGTGATATGTGTCGTAAACGTCAAAGAAGTTTTACTTCAATCGCGCGTAAAGATTACACGCACACACTTTTTTTTGTGTGTATGGATGCTGTCGCTGTAGAAAACCCCACTTCACAGAGATAGATTGTCGGAAATGGCAATAGGGATTTAAGTAATTGGAATTTTAATTGATAATCTTGAAATGTTTAATAAAGAATAAACTGTTACAAGATTTATTTTGTTACAATGGCATAAATTAGTACAAACATCAAAAAGTTAAAAGCCCAAAAGAAATACACCTCAATAAATAAAATAGAAATAATTTAATATTCCTTGGGCGGCCCGATACCCTTTGAATCAAGGGTACCCCCTGACCACTTGATACCCTTTGAATCAAGTGGTCCCCGACCGGGGGTCGGGGACCACTGCTTTAGGCCATTGAAGAAACACCTGGCATGACGGTGTTTCAAAACCGATGCACCAGTTCAGAATGCCGTCGTTCGAGGGACGTAATTTCTTCAACGACGGTTTCAATAGATTGGTATGTAGATGGAACAAATGTTTTCATGCCTATGGAGGCTATTTGAAAAATAATCTGTACCAAAATGCCTCGTTATGTGTGTGCATCTTATGGATTTTGTGGGTAGATTTTTTTAATTAAAGGACTCGCTACCTTATTTTTTGAACCAACCTTGCACTATCCACCGCTACAATAAAAGCATTTTAAATCCTTAACTCCCTGAACGGCTGATACGTGAAATTCTTCTTTTTTAGTTCCACTTCTAGCTGCAGTATATAACTAGCATTTTGCAGCTACATTCATTGAAATACACCACTTATTTTGTAACAACAGTCACTGCAATACATCACCTACATTTTGTAAAGGTGTTCATTCCAATACATTCGACATTTTAATGCGATACCCACTTATCACACAGTATTTTTCAACCTTTCAACCTTGAAATTTGCTACCTACTTATATTTTCTACTCATATCAATATTTATTATTTATTTTTATTTAAAACTGCCAGCCACCAGATTGCGTGGTGTGTAACGCACCGTACTACGGTTTCGGGTTAAGCTCTCGGGGTTCGATCCCCGACGGGGCATGGCTTTCAATGTGTCATCCCTTCATAGGGGGCAACGTTGGTCCACCTACTAGGTGCCCCCATAATAAAGAGATCAACAACTCCGGCCATAGTAGAAGCCAAGTTCTCTAAGGCAGATGCCCGCCATAGGGGGAAAAAATCAAAACTGCCTGAACATAGTAACATGCGCAGCTATAGCAAAGAGAAATGGATTTTATATTTTATTCTTTTACAATACTCTCAGACGGTTAAAAAGTGTTGTAATTCTAATAAATATTAATATGCACTTTTTTCGGAAAGGTAAAAGTGTCTGCTAGACAAATTGCGTCATTGCTGTTGTTCTTAAAAATAAAGTGAGATACATATGTCGAGTTGTCATTTTTTTTATTGCACAGCATTGTCATACTGTTCGAATGGGCTATTCTTTTATTTTATTATTATTATTATTATTTGTATAACCCAAACGGGTGTATTCCCTTTAAAAATTTGTAAGTTGTCGAGAACTTTTGGGCCTAAAAGCATGTGAACAAACAGTATCCGGATTAATGGAAGTGCTACATTCAATAATAAATGACCATGGAATAATCGATTTTTAAGTCATGCATTTCCTACAGTTAACCACCTTTTTTCAGGCAGAGAATAAATTCATATCACCTTTTTTTCAGAAAGATAAGTATTTGATATAAATTATATTTATATGTTTATGGCCAGGCAAAAAGGAATCTTTAAGCCTTTTTGCTATATTTAAAGTCATCTGTTAAAATAGGAGACTCAGAAAACAAATTGAATGTACTGTAACGATTCTCAATAACCTGAAACAAGCAGATAACTTGTTGTGAACTTAATTTAGAGTTTACATAACTATTTGAGCTCAACTCAATAAGCAGATAGGCTTCTATATAATGATCTTTAGGGGGAGGGGGATGTCTCGAACTGTCTGCTTTATCTTTAGGAAGATTTGGACCACTTACGTAATCATATTCACATTCGCTGATGCTAAAATTAAGTGGAGTGAAACTCTGAAGAACCGTCACTCTGTCTTCTTGAAAAAGATACCGCTACCGCACTGGTTTTCCCTGTTATTCAGATGTTTGAGAAACTATGTCACAGGAAATAAGCATTCCCCCCCCCCCACAATTTTCTGGAGAACACTACATCTTCAACTAGGAGTACACGGGACAGCTGTGTAAGATCACACCAGAAGGAATTCTGAATTAGAAATTTTAGCAAGCGTTCATGTTTTTTGTAATTAAAAACTATGCATGGTAGAATAAATTATGATTGAGTAATTTTTGTATCAGACGCAGGTTAAACTAAGTTGGGCAGTGAGTTTGGAAGGTTGTAAGAATATAACACATTGACAGCAGATTCTCATCTCGTTTAATTAACGCTATTTGGATTTATTCCTTGCTCAAAGGGGTGTAAAATTCTGTTCACTAGTTTGTAGTTTTTACTGCTATAGAGCTACAATTTTCTATGTAAGTATTCGGATACAAAATTATTTTCTGCTTGAAAGCTAAGTGACGACGAACATTCCCTTTGAGAAAGCTCAACGCTAAGCCCTAGTGAGGTGTTCCAAAACGAATATAGGGAATCAACACTTGCCATCACTGAAGATGGAATCTTCCCTAACACATTTATAACCATGGGAGTAAACAGATTAAATACAAGTTTAAGGAGGCAATAAAAATAACATAACTTCTCTTCTCTTTGGAGATGACTCAGTCTTTTATTATTTATTTTTTAACCGTGAACTCAGGTTTCAGGCTTTCATTACTTAAAAGATGCAGATGTGAAGATTCCCTTTCTGTAACCATTGTTGCTTTCTCGCATGGATCTTTAAATTCTTCAATGAGTCTCTACGATGCTCGTGAGCACGGCGATCACGTGGCAGCTAAAGAAAAAAAATCATATCAAATACACATTGGCCTGCCATTCCATTCATGAAACGAGATAATTTTACGCGAAGTGCGTCACAGTGATGTCGCTTGTTGCATGATAACTTGTAAGTGCCAGAATAGTTTTATTACTTGACTGATAAGACATCATTCAAGAAGAGCTGATTGTTTTTCTTTTCGAAAGTTTTGATAAAAGAGACTCTTCGCATAACACATGGCTACAGGAATTAACATGCACAGAAAATAATCTCAAGGACTAGTGGCTTCGCCGTCACCAATGTGAGTGAGTCCATAACGAAACGAAAATGCTATAATGAGTAATAAAAATTCACATTTCATATAAATATCAAGGTTAATTTTAGGTTTTTATTCCCGCATTAAATTGACTGTTGGAATTCTTAAAAATTAATAATTTATGAAGAAGAAATAATTTAAAGTAGAAGTGTATTGAGAAAAAGTAAGGTGAGAAATAAAGAAATACTTTAAGAGAAGAAATAACTAACAATTCGTATTCACTATTGCATCAAAGATTTTAAGTTTGATTTACGGAAGTGCAAAGTTTAAAATATCCGTACAGTATTTTCATGTTATTTTATAACTTAAAACACACTTACGCACAGAGAATCATTCATGGCATTACTATTCGATATTCGTGTTACCTGCTACCGTTAAAGTGCGAAAATCCGTTATTCTGCAGATTATTTAACTACTCTGCAAATTAACAAGGGTGATCCGTTAATGTGTTTAAAATATATTCATTTCTCAAATTACGTAGATAATCTGCATATTACCAATTGGCACTACTTAAAGTGAGAAAAAGATCTTTGATGATTATAATATTATTTTCAAAAAATGGTATAACATGTTGTTACAATAACAGAAATTAGCGTATGTTATTTATTTATTTTTCGATATCTAAAGAATCGAGTTAATACAATCAGTCAACAAATTAGTTCATAGAATTAATGAATTAAAATAATATACACTTTCAGAAAAACTCGTCTTTATACTCAAATTTATTCCTCAATTTTGAACGAATAACTTCCGCACTCTGTGGAAGCGTAATATTTCGGTGAATTCTTCTTCCCGAAAATCTGAAGAAGAGGAAAAAAATTCGTTAAATCTGGTTTTCAATGGTTGGAGATTGGTAACTGGTAGGAGAAAATGGAAACGGATATTCGTCAAATAACGGAGATATTACGGCAACACTGCTGCCACAAAAATTTCCGTGTATCGAAGAATTCATTTTTGAGAATGCATGCATTTAATACACTATTTATTCCTTATTTTTCAAGGAATAATTTCCGTACTCCTTGGAAACGTTATATTTCCGTGAATTCTTCCCGAAAATCTGAAGAAGAGGAAAAAAATTCGTTAAATTTGAAAAAAGTTTCTTCAATTTACAGGATAAAAAAGAAACGGATATTTGTCAAGTAACGGAGATATTCCAGCAGCACTGCTGCAAGCAAAATTTTCATCAATTGGAGCAATAATTTTTGAGAGTGAAATACAAAGAACCAAACGGTTTAAAATAATTTTACAATTAAGGAAATGAATTTGCCAAACATATAATAAAATTATTCTTACTTATACTACTGTTATAAATTAACAGAAACAAACTTTTGAACATTAACGATACGAAAGCCGTTAACGTGCACATTACCTAGATAAAGTGCGGAAAATTCTTGAATACGCACTTTAACGGATGAAATCAGTTAATCTGTAGATTTCTAGGTAATGTGCACATTAACGTTTATCGAGCTTTAGCGGTAGCACATCTATTATCTTTAATCATTTGCGCATCAGACAAAATTATAGACTTGCGCTCAAGAGCACCCTACTTACATGTCATTCAAGTGTACCTTTGTGAATCAGAAATCTGAGAGGAATTAGCAACCGCGGATATGTTTTATACCTATTAGATATGCAAGTATTGGACACATAGGACTTATCAGGTAAGGGTTTATACTGAAGAAAGCCAAGAAAAGACGGAAAAACACCACAACTGCAAGGGTTGCTGTATGACGATCCTTGCCCAACCCCTAAATTAGTTAAGTATTATATATATATATATATATACAGTGGAACCTGCTAAAGTGACCACCTTGGTAAAGAGACCACCAGTCTAAAGTGAACACTTTTATGAAATTTCATTGTAACTCATAAAAAATGTATGGAGAAAATATCCTGTAAAGTCACTACCTGCGAAAACTGTATAGTGACCAGATAATCTGCCAAATTTAAGTTTTTTAATCTGTCAAATGTGACCACTTTCCACTATAAACTGCCTCTTAAATATAAAACACATTCAGATAATATAGAATGCTATATACATTTTTAGTTGTAACACAAGATTACCCTTAACACAAGATTTGATCTCAACACTGATTCGCTCTTCTGTAACACTTGTTCTCAAGAGATGAATAAATAAAACAAACAAAAAAAATTATATAAAGAAATTAAAAGGAAAATTTGTTTTAGTCTAGATTCTTTTATATTTCTGTTGATGCTAAAATTGATTCAGCGTGGTTTCCGGTAACAGTTGTGTGGGATGCATTTAATCACATATTTACAATTACTTTTGATGAAGTTAATCACACATTTATTAGTACTTCTGATTTCCCTTTACCTATTCTAAGTGTAATACTCTTGCCATTTTAAATCTCCCATCTGTCAATAATGATATTTAACTATTTCTTAATTTACTTTGGTTTTAGCCTTTGTAATGCATTTTGTTGGCGTCTGTAGTCTGTGAATATATTTAATTTTCTTCTTTTCCCACAGGATTACAATAATTTTGTCTAGGCTACAAAAACTATATTCTGATCACCCCTGTGGCGAGTCACATTTAAATTTTGCCAAACATGTACAAAACTAACATTTCTTTTCATTTTTTCAACCTGGCGATTTATTTGGCGACCGACCCTTTTATAACTTTGCTGTTACAGCACAGTGTGTTACCTAAACAATGTGTTCTTGATGTACACTAGTGAAAATTGTATCATGAACTATATTTGAGCAAACATGTAAACAACCCAAACATTCAAACTGTACTTTAGTAATATGTCGAGCTGCAAAATGGAAATTTATATTTTTTATTCATATTTATTACTTTTTATTATTCATTGTGACCAAGAAGTATTAAAATACATATTGAAAGGTAAGTATAAGGAAGTCGCACACAATTTGTATGCAATGTGCATTTTAATGTTTCAGTATTTTACTCCCTACATTCCTCTTTTTTGTTCATGTATATTTATTGATTTTGAGATCTTGTTATAAATAAACTGTAGAGTGTTTGCGCAAATGTTATTTGAATTTTAAGCATAAAGAAATTTATTAAAGTGCTACCCTTGTAAGGTGACCAGTTTTGTCGTTCCCGAGGGTGGTCACATTAGGTGGGTTCCACTGTATATATGTATATATATATATATGCACAGTGGTTTGCCCTAAATGAATCGAAGATTTATATTTTATCGGAATGAAAACAACTTTAGAAAATGACAAATGTTTATTTGACACACACACACATAAACTTTACTCTGCAACACTTCCTGCACAATTTTTTATAAGCATAAACTTTGTATCGATGATTATATACTCCTTAGAGTACTTGAAAAAGTGCAAATGGTTCATATGAAATTACAATTCAGGCTTCATTGTCACCTTTTAATGAAAATGAAAACAGTTATTTAAAAAAAAAAAAAACATAAACAGTGGATTACCAGGACAATTTTTTACTCTTGTCTCACTAATCGACCATGCAAAGTGAGTTGGCTGTCTCAAGGGAAAAAATGTATATATATAGCTCAATTTCCTTGATGTTTAAAAATTGAGAAACAGTATTTCGTGGAAGCATAGCGAAGTGAATCGAGAATATCATATCAGCATGCAAATAGATTGAAATTTCACTTACAATCAATCAGAAACAAAATTCAAAAAATCATTTTCCACTTTCGTCTGTCCTCTTTTTTTCTGATGCAACGTTTCGTTCAGACACGTGCACCGGTTTCCCTTTCAGAACTCACGTGAGAATTTAAACCTGCTTTGGATAGATGGAATATTGCCAAACAAAGATGACGTACTCTAATGAATGAGCCCACAGCCTTCATCTTGACCTCAAATCACCGTTTTTACGTAGGCCAACAGTGGATTAGGTGAGAGTTACGTAACCCAGTTTCCAAGAAAACACATTGTTTCATATAAGTCCATTTATAAGTTTATTGTATAAGTCTGTACTCTTGAGAATTTCTATTTTAAGAACACTCGATTTTTTTCTCCTCAGCAGAATCGTAACTCTCTTAAATTATCCTAACCACTGTGATATACTGCTTTTTTTCTGTATCACTATCCCATGACTTCTTCGTAGGCATGTAGCCCGAAAAAACTCGGAAAGAACAGTTAAAAATAAATAAATTAAAAAAAAAAACACGATTTTCAAGCTTTTAGGCACGAATTATTAAAGAATTTAAAAACAATATTCCTATTCTAAACCCACGAAATTCTACCCTGAAAAATTCTGTCTATGAACAAGGGTTTTGAGGTTAACCCCTTGAACCTATTTGTTTCACCATATGAATGCTCTGCAAGTGTTTAGCGCTGGCAAACTGTGCAACGTTGTGCATGAGCAGTACTGATCCGAAACGGAATCGGTCCTACCGGTGGCCGAGCGCATTTGCGCTCTCAACTGGGAGATGGAAGTTGCCTTGTTCAAAACCAGGTCGCATCCGTCGACCTAACCGTTCGAAGCTTTCCGCGGTTTTCTCCGAAACTTCGCGTGAATACAGGACCCCTTAGAAAGTTCCCCACGGACGGCAGTCCTCCCTTGGCCTAGATCCCTCGCGTAAATAATTATTCATACACCCAGTGGCGGCTCCACCATTTGAGCACATGAGCACGTGAACCCCCAAAGGAAAAAATAAAAAATAAACACATTAACAAATTGAATTTGAAAAGAAATATTAAGTACACTTCTAGATTTTTGTGAATTTAAACGTGAGTTTTACTCTCCCCCCCCCCTACAATTTTTAAATACTCTTATTATAGCTAACGCACTACACGGTAGGTTACAACAGTACAGTATTTCATCAATCGCACGTGCGAGCGGAGAAATGGCTTTCTAAACCGGAGTCAGAAAACAGAAGCGGAGAGGCAGGAGAAGAAAGGCGCTGCTGATACCATTCCGTTCGCACATTTTTAGTGCGCGCAAGTACGATTTTTTTTGCAGTTATCTCTTTCGGATCCCTTGGTTTATTTTGGTCTGTTAGTTAATCCTTTTTTTTCATTTTCTTATTATTTTCTATATTTTTATCATTTTTCACAACAGTATTTTTTACAATCTAGTGTAAATAATTAAGATGGGAGTAAAATAAGTGTTTCGGAGCTACACTTTTTTTACTTCCATCTTAACATTGACATTTTTCAATATTATCCTTTGAAAAAAAATGAAATAAAGTTAACCAAGATAACTCCTTTGCTACAACTTATCTCGGTGACGAAATAAAACAAAGATTACTTGTTTTCTTTCAGTTGCATGCATTGTTTTCCTTTAACTGTTGAAAACACAAATATATTTCAACGCGTAAGTCGCGTCGTATCTGTATATTTAATTTTCGAAATTTATTTTTTGTGAACCTCCATTTAAATAACCCACGAGCCGCCACTGGTAACACCACATTTCATTTCATTTCCAAAGCGAAATCGAACCGGGATGAAACCTCGGGATAGAATCGGAATTTCTACCACTGCCTCTTTGATACTGAGTTTTTGTAGATTTTGGAACGTTTTTGTAGATGTTGGAATATTTGCCAACTTTATCCTCAACAGAAAAAAAAATTGAAGTTTAGTCTCCTTCCTTTAGAAAAAGCTTTAGGTGTACCGGAAATTCGTAGTGTTTTTATGGAATTCAAACAATCATATTTTCAACAAGATTAAAACTACAAACAATATGTACCTAAACAATAGATTCATATTTGTTGCATTTTAGATTAAAAATTTATTAGATAACAAGTTTTATCAATACAAGTTTTATCTTATACAAGATATGTAAAAAAAGTTTTCTGCCCACTCTTCTTGCAGGGTGGATTTCAAAAGATTCTGATATTGAATTTTAGGTGCTCGTCCACCTTAAATTTCATAGCAAGAATTTTATGTTTTCGCCCCCTCCTCTTTTTTTAAATAGAGAGGGATGAAAACGTGATACGTGATGATACGTGAAAAGAACGTGCCCCCTACCCCCATAGATTACGAATTTTGTAAAATCCTCCACATTGAGTACCTACCTTGCAAACTACCTCACATACGTGCCAAATTTAGTATTATTAGCTTCAGTCGCTTCGTTCAAGCGGAACAGTAGCATATGAAAAGCGGCATTACTAACCGGTCCCCTAATATATGCTCTCGTCTGTTAAAGATTTTTTTTTCTTTTCGTGTCAAATTATTTGTGAGAAATCGGAAATTATGGACCCGGGGAATCGGGAACTCGGAGAGACTCCGCGATGGTTGAATTTCTGGTTCTTGGTATTTAAAGTTTGTCTTCGCACAATATACTTTTTATGCATATAGAATGGATGTTTCCCACAATGGCGTAGATTTCAAAATAAACAAAACCATTTTAAATATAATCACACTTTTAACGTGTATGTATGTTAACGGGCTTCTGCGAATGTAAGGGGAATTTTCTCTCTTGGTTTCGTAAACCGTTAAATCTAAATTACAATTCCTAAAAATTCGATTTGTGTAAGCTTGAAAAAGTAATTAGCTATTTTCAAAAATAAGACTGAACATTAAAGGATATATTTCATTAAAGGCAT
Source organism: Cheiracanthium punctorium (assembly GCA_038373885.1). Taxonomy (NCBI): domain Eukaryota; kingdom Metazoa; phylum Arthropoda; class Arachnida; order Araneae; family Cheiracanthiidae; genus Cheiracanthium; species Cheiracanthium punctorium. The sequence goes on along the minus strand of JAWZYV010015093.1, from coordinate 386,019 downwards.
ATTTGAAAAATACGAATTCTTTTTCAGGTGAGTATTCAAAAGATAGGGTCAGGTGGGAGGAAAATGGTGGGAAAATCGTTTATTCTTTTTTAAAAGGTCTTAAAATAAAGCTCTTAAATTTATGTTAATTAAATTATTGATGTATATTACATACATTGCTCTTATATAGATTGAAATATAGCAATATTTTTTAATGTGATGAAAATGCTTTTCTACTGTGTCATTTAGGCAAGTATTGATACCCTCATTTTCCCCCATGGTGAGGGAAAATGGGGTTAGTATAAAAGTACTTGTATATTTTTTAATAAAAGTCATATTAATGTTATGAATGAAAGAGAAGACACTCAATTCAATGTATACTTGATATAATTCAAGAAAAAGATGCACAGAAAGGATTATTTCCCAAAATATTTAGCTAAAGAAATAATGTCTACGAATATCAAACTCGGTTTCACTCAGCATACGGCAAATTTTTCTTGTTTCCACACAGGGGTGTAGGCAGGAGATGTCGGATGGGGCTGTAGCCACCCCCGAAATAAGTAAACTTAAGATATTAAAAAGATTGGGTATTTGTGGATAAATTTGAAAGTACCCCTTGAGAAATTTGAGGTTCAGATACAGACACCTAAGCTAAATTTAATATTTTCTCTAATGAATGTTTCTCCAACTGCAAAGATTTCAAATTCGATTTATGAATTCGTTTTTACTTTCGTTTTTATAAATTTATTTTTATATGCGAACCCTTGTAGGCAAAGTAAAGGAGGTTCCATTCCTCTCCCCCCCCCCTCCCTCCCCCAAAATATATGTTATATCGATTTTTATAAACTATATTGCATTCCAATTTTTTGAGTTCTCAGTCACCTCCGAAAAAAATTCTTGGCTGCGTTACTGGTTTCACAAAATTAATTTCTATTATAAACTGTTAATTAAAATGGCAGTTTCATTGTCATTTTCGGAATATTTATCTGAAGGAGAAATGGAAATGTCAGTATCATGCAGAACTTTGTTAAGTGTGTGGTTATCATACCCCCATTTTACCCCACCTCAGAAAAAAAAATGAAGAATATAGAAATTACCATTTTACTCTTAATTTTTCTGTATAATTCAGTTCTATTGAAGTCTTTCTACCATTATGCATCAAATATAAATGCCTTATATAATTATAAGGAATCCAGAAGAAAGTTTTTCAATATCACTTGCTATTAGGCAGTATGTTTAGAGCAAAAACAAGAAGTGTTGCTCACATTAATACCGTTGAAATATCCTAAAACTTTATTAGAAGCACTTGCTATATTGTTAAAATATATTTCCGTGGAAAAAAGTATTGAAACATCTAAATTTTCATGGGGGAAAAAGGTATTTTTCGATATACCCTCATTTTCCCCCAATACCACCATTTCCCCCACCTGACCGTGTCTGATAAAGTGATTTCGTTCTATAAGAATCTCATTACAATTAGGTATAATGAAATAAATAGAATTGTGGGTATAAAAATGGTGCATATAAGTTGGTGATTGAAAAATATTTACCTCAAGTCTTATTGAATGGAATGACAGATTTTAAAGTTACTTGCTCATCTAATAACTGTTAATTCAAGCCGACATAAATTCATACTTTACATCACTAGCATTAGATTTTGAATTCAATGGAGATTACAGCGTAAACCTCTTACTAGCACTCCAGACTAATCCGAACTAGTTAATATGGATTACTGACTGATCAAGAGTGCCTCTAAAGTCGAAGCCTCTCTGTATACTCTCTATTTCTAATTCTCCTCAGTCCGTTTAACCCTTTAACGCGCAGTGTTCCCGCTCTGGGAACACCAAACTCTAACGTTTTGACTGTTGCCAATCACGAAGAATAAATTTGATTTCTATTAAAATAGTTGCGGGTGACACAGCTCCACGAGAATGCTTTACTTTTTAGCACGTCATTTCCCGCAAAAAATTTCATTTCATAAGTATATATGTTACACGATTATTTTTAACAGCTGTGCGGCATAGCCAGCTGTTAAAAATAAAAGGGTCTCTAGATCTGTAGCACGCGATGAACATTACGATCGTCCGCCATCTTGCTGGTAGTTAAGTCGAGCGATGGCAACAGTTGCCCTTTTTTCAGCATTGGGAAAGGGTTGCGCCTCAAAGGGTTAAAAAAGCCTCAAAGGGTTATTTGATTTCTTTTTATAGCCTTTTTCCTTTCAGAAAATAGAACGAATTTTGAGAAAAATGCCTGTGCTCAGCATTCAATTGGCCACAAATCCCAATGTTTAGAAAATGTACCTTAATCTACGATCTATTATATTAGAAGCCATTTCATAAGTATATATGTTACAAGCACGTAATAATCACAGGAATTTGCGCTGAATGATTAAAACAGATAGATAATATCCACATCATGGATCGAGGACGTGAACTACACTACATTCAACTTCTGGACAAGGAAGAGCCCAGAGCGTTTAGTACAACCAACAAGTGCCTTTCATTAACATTGGAATGGTCCTCTTCCTCAAACATGAGAAAACGGAGGAATTAAATTATACGTTCGGGCACGTGGTGCGTAGGTGCTCAAAGAATCAAATGAAAATAAAAATGTGCGCGTAGATGAAATCTACTATTTATGGCTTCGAAATAAATTAAGAAGTATTTCAGATATTTACTATGTGTTTATGTCGAACAATATAGCGGATATTATGATGTTCCCTGGCTGAAAAACGCTTAAAAGTATTCAAGGGGATGTATGATACCAATTACAAGAAAATTTAGAGATTGAAGAATACTTAGTTTGACAGACTTACAATTTAAAAGTACGCTTCTATGAACATGTGAAGTGTTGTTTATACCATAAGGTATATTAAAATGAAGCTATTAACTCGCACTTATCACATGTGTATAAAGCAGCAGATTATAACTTTTAAAGAAATGTTTTACGCAATATGTTTTTCAGACGATCATTTTAAAAAACGAATGTAAATGTAGCTTATATTGTTACCAATTATATATTTTTCTTCGAAATGCACCCAAAAAATATTTAATATGTTTTATATTTGTTATTATAAGAAAAAGGTATCCGAAAGTAACCGGATACTTCAGAAAATTTAAAATCGCAATAAGCTAACAAATTATCTTTTCAATGATCCTTCTATAATAAATAAACGATTACTATTTTAGTAACGGGCTTGTCATTGAGAACTTACCAGATCATGCTTTCTAAAGTAAAATATAAAAATTTTTGGAGTAGCGGATTATTCTTTAGGGCATCATTTGCAAGGTTATCAGCAACATTTTCGAAGACGTTTGTTCAAGGTCCACAAGCCTTGAACTGCGGAGTGTTAGTTCACTGTCAAGTTTTTGACTTGCAGATATATATTAATATTGTCTAGCATTTATTTTATTTATTTATTTATTTATTTTAATTCTAGACACATCCCAAAGCATGTTTCAGAGATAAAAAAATTTTGGGAAGCGAAAATTTTTCTTTGCGCTTTAAGAATATTCTAAATTATATCATAAACACGTATAATTCTTAGAATCAAGGTAATTTGATTAAATGAAAAGTATAAACCGATATCAATTGAATTCAATAGCGTCTTGCTTTTTAATTTCAGTTATAAACTTTACAAAAGTTTCACGTTACAATAGATTCAACGCATTGTCATTATTAAAATATTATATTTATTTTTTATTTTAATTTTTTAGTAAATGCGTAAAATATAGAACTCTTATGAATGAAGAGATGGCCTAGCCACCTCTCCTTACATAGTACGCTTTATTTCTTTGTTGAATGAGGGCTTTAGGGCTTTGCTTGTGCTCTTCAAGTAAGAACTTGTGTTTGTACTTGAGTAGACGACGAGATCGTTCATCAAATTCTTAATAAAATTTGTGAAATCAAAATGATTCGTTATTTTTCATGAGTGTTTTTACTTGTGAAATTAAAATCAACCGTCAACTTTTCTATTTAGATTTTTACCATAATAGTACAGGGGTACGTGAGGTCTTAGTACTTAGTACGTTAGATCTTGGTATTTTCAGTGCCGGATTAGCCATATAGCAGAAGTAGCAAATGCTACGGGCCCCGCACCTTTAGCTTGAAAGTTTTCGTTTCCTTTGCCCCCACGCCCAAGATCTAGGGGGGTTTTTAGCAAATGATAAATATCGATATTAATTCCTTCTTTATTTATTTTAAGAGAACTTTGGAAGCACTATAATAGAACTCTAAATCAATTGTAGATAACTCATTAAAAAAATATATATAAATTTATAATGCGGCTGTTGCATGCCTGCATTACATATTCAACTGATTACCTAGGTGAAACTGAATAAGTATTATGAAGACAGCAATAAGAGACACACACAAGGGTATATTTCACACACTGTGGAACAAAAAATGCAGTACCTAGAAAAAAATTTCAGAGACGGTCCAAACGCTGGGAAAGGCAAAATTTAAAAGAAAAAAAGGCTTCATCATTATCTTTTAATTGACGAAAATCGCAACGCGGAGGAGGCGTTATCCATGGCCTTTAAAAAATGCATTCCTTACCAACAATGTTACAAGTTTGTCTTTATTTGAAGAATGAATCCATTAGAAAGAAAACTAAGTAATGAAATGAAAAACAGAGCCAAAGATTAAAGGGAGAGCGTCGAAGTCGGAGAATGCCCTTCCCGAGAAAAAGAAATTAAGGTAAAAAAGGTGGCATTCCTATTTCCACAAAATGGATGTGTATATGAATCTTCCAACTTACCACCTCCACACACAAAATTGCATTAATTCGTCAGTGAGCTGAGTAGGCTGTAGCCTATCGGCCTCGGCCATTTCAGAGACTTTGCAGTAACAAATCAAATGAAATTTTTAATGAAGTTGTAATCAAACTTTTCAAAATGATTCAATATACAGCAAATATATGTGGCTGTTTCTGAAGATTTTCTCTGGAAAGCGAGTTGAGCTCCTGCATTTCTCCGAGATCTGAGGTCCATATCACTGTAAAAAAAAATTCGGAAACGTTACCCCAAAATATGGGGCAGCTCTTGTAGTTTAAAATTGCAGAAACGTTTCCGAACCATGCGGGTAAAGTATTCAGAAACGTTTCTGCATATTTCGGAAAAATATTTACATATTTTCCTGCTTTTTAGGTAAGGTTTCTGGAAAAGATGTGCAACGTTTCTGTATATTTTGGTAAAATATTGAGTAACCTTTCGGTGTATTTCAAAAAGGTTTCTGAATTAACGAGGAACCTTTCTGTGTTTTTCAGAACGAGTAACATGCGCTAGATGTAGCGTTTCGAGTAACATGCACTAGATGGCAGCACCAAACTCTCACGTAAGGCGCGCTTAGTACCATCGAACTCTCGACGTATTCGCTCGTAGGTCAGCACGTTACCGCAGCTCTGTGATCGTCTTACTCTGATTTGCCTTATAAGTAAACTGACTGCTGCAAAAGTTAGTTCTGGTATGGCTTGTTTTGGAAACTTAATTTTTTTGGAGTATTTTATAAATGGAGGGAAAATACCATAATTAACAAATATAAATTAAAAATCTTAAATCTTTTTTTTCCACATAAATTATTTTCAGGGGATAATGTGCTGTTTTATTTAAGTATTCATCCGGCGACGTCACCTGGTGACTGGTCACAAATAAACTTTACAGTGACCACACAGTGGAGTCACATCACTCACAAGTCACAATGTGAGTATCTGACAGTCCTGTGACAATTGTGACCCCCTGTGACGTCACAACAACTCTTTTGTGTCCATCAGTGCTATTAGGGAAGATTCGTTCACTCTTATCCCTCTGTCTCTTGGCAGTTGGCGTATGCGCGCGAAGTCCCAAATGAAGATTTCCTTTCCCCGTAAATATTTTACGCCGAAATGTGGGTTATGTTTCCGAAATCGTAAGTTCGAGTAGAGCATCGGTAGGTTACGCTGTACTTTCGGAAACCTTTCTGCTATAAGTATGTAACATTTCTGAATTTTTTTACTGTGTAGGAATGTAGGAAAAAACTGCCTCATAAAAAAGACATTCCCTTACGAAACAATAACTTTCATTTAAATATTGGGCATAAACATGTTTTGTTTTGTAGTAAATATGAGGATGGCATTTAATCGGATGTTGGGCCGTTCCAAAGTTCTTTTGTTTTAGAATAAAGGGGGTGGCTTTGGTGAAATTCGAAGATGTATGGCAGGTATGGGCAACCTTTGAAAAGTTGCAGGACAAATTTTAGGATATTAGCGAAGTCGCGGGCCAAACTTCAGAATGTTAGCGAGGTAGCGGGGCGTATAATTGGGATTTGTATGGGATTTTTATTGGTTTATATGGGTTTTATACAGGGTTTTGATTTGTTCCGCGCCCGGATGAAAATCCGTGGCGGGCTACATCCAGCCAGTGGGCCGGAGGTTGTCTATTTGTCTATATGTGATGTAAGCCATCTTTAGAAAGCTTTTGGCATTTGGCTTTGTGATGAAGATCACACATCTAATTTAATAATAATTTAATTTGGCTTTCTTTAATTTAATCTATTCAAAATCATGTATTCTCAACCTCTTCTGTTCTCATTTTTCTGCCATTTCGGCTTTTAAATCTGTATATTCGCTTCTCCCATATGCATTATTCTTGATTGTTTTTTTGCCTCATCAGACCTGTTGGAGCCGTTGTGCTAAAAATAGATTATATTACGTCCGTTAGCTTTTTGCTTACCCCCTCTTTGGCATAGTGTTGGCGTTTGTTATTTTTCTGTTGCCCTGCCTCTTCATCAAAATTATTTGCTCGCCATTCCGTCATTTTAATTTTATTGGATTAAGCTTTAAGGTTGCTCTGGCATTGGCGTAATTTATCTCAGCCAAGTTGTTGTTCTCGCCGATATGTAATTCTCTGCTGGCATAATTTTTAATTCATTCCATCTTAATTTCAGTGTCCACATAGGCCGTACTTTTATTTCGATCTATATCGATATAGAGCATTTCGAAGAATTAAAAATAAGTTTAAATTAATTTATACGAATGTAAATTTGAATTATTTTCATTGTTCATACTTTATAATTAAATAAAATTATTTAACTTCTGAATTTTTTTTTATCCTTTGTGATTTTATTTTAAAACTACAAAAGTGTAAGATGTAAGATTTTTGGGCCCTAAAATCTGTAGGCCCTGGGCAGTTGACCCATTTGCCCTGCCGGTAATATGGCACTGGTAATAAAACAAAACGTATCTTTTACGAACTTTCAGCAAATTTGAGAAACGCTAGAATATTAATGTCCATTCTCTTTCACAGATGGCGCCAGCACTGCACACTGCAAGCTAAAATCAAGCTAAAGTCAAGCTTGATTTAAGCTTATGTGCTGTCTGGGAAGATTATTATATCCTGCAAAAACATTTAAAAGTAATACGATAATGAATGTTTTATCCAAATTTTTTATTATTTATTACATCGATTATTCAATTTAGAAAAGATACAATCCTCTTATTGAGATTTAAAAATATATTTCATGTCATTTTTACGAGGGTAGGTAGGAAAATGTACCCATGCATGTATAGAACACGAATGAAATGGCCTTTAGAAGTGCTCCAAACGTTGGTAGAAGTAACAGTTTCCCTCTATATGCATGTGCAGTTTGAATGCGTTTCGTTCATGCAGTGCATTCTGATTAACAGAAGTATAATTGTGCTAGATCTACCGGTCTTCAGTTTGATTTCTTATGAATTAACCTTAACCCATTAAATAAATGAAGTTAACAGAAATTACAAATATGTAACCTAGTATTAGTAAAGACCTTCCACTTAATGGAATAATTTTACAAGTATGTATTTTTAGAGGGGAAAGAACTGTGTTTAATCACACAGTTCAAAATATATTTTGTTTTCGAAAGTTCTAAAATTTTTATAAGAGACAATTATTATTTTATGTATGTAAACTTGCCAAGTTATATGTTTGCGTATGGGAAAGGGGGTGGGTGTTAGAAACTAAAAGTTGTAGGCATAAATATCTTAAGATAAACATCGTCAGTCAGTCAGATAACATCGTCAGTCTCACTATCTATTTAGCCCGGTCCTCCCCCCCCCCTCGAACAACAACAAAAAAACTTTTTATTTTGAGGGGCATTTTTTTCCGCACACCAATTTAATTGGAGAAATTGATTTGTCTAGTGTCAGCTCAAATTTACCCATATTAAATCAAGAAAAGTTCGTAAAAGTTGTGATTTATTTTATCATCGCACAAAACCTAAACATTAGCGCACCCAAGGGGGACGAAGGGTTGGGATAAACCCCTCCCAAATCTAACATGTGGGGAAGCTCTATTTTTATTTACATCTAATTAGCATTAGTAATCCCATTAACTAATTAATTAGCACAAAAATAAATTATAATATAATCAGCACTATTTAATTTCTCAGTTAATTTATTTATACTACTTTAATGTGAGGGTGAACTCCTCCCCCTCAAAAGAAAAAAGCTTTCTGGGTCCGTCGCTGAATATAGGTGGCCTTGGTAACATTTGTTTTCTACAGGCCCCGCGCTGTCTTAATCTGGCATTGAGTATTTGTGACATAAATCGGAAGTGTAAACTTAAAATAAAAATAAAATAAAATTTTGATGTTATTCTATATACAGAGGCTGATAGCTTAAGCTGCACTAAACTTAAAAAAAATGTTAACTCTCGCAGTGCTCCACAGCAGGAGGAATTGTTGTTCTCTATAAGTTAGAGCCGAAAAGAATGTATTTCCCCGTCTCCCTCTTAATAGTCTCCCATAAGTGCAGCCTAGCTGATTTAATTAATTAATTAATTAATTATTTTTTGGAGGGAGGCACATAACATATCCATCAGTAGAAATAGCAAAGTTTCTTCATATTTAAAAAATTTTATAAAAGAGGTTTTTTTAAATGAATGGTTTTCTAAAGTTAAGGGGGGCACGTACGCCCCCCCCCCGGATATCCGATATTACGCCTATGATTTCTTCCATCAACTGTCTAAACCAGTGAGGAGACATACAGCTTCACCGATTTAATGTTCATATTCATTGCATACACACGGTTATATTTGATCATCCTTTGTTTGAATCCAGGTCTTTTGTTAATATCAGTGGTTTTGTAAATGAATATGCACGTTAAATAGGGATGGACGCGAGACGCGATAATTCTCACATTGTCTCGCGTTCTCGCATTGTCTCGCGAGACGAGACAGGCATTTTTTTGCGAGACGAGATGCGAGACGAGAAAGAAAATATTTTGCGGGACGAGACAGAGTCTTGTCTCGCGCGAGATTTCTCGCGAGAATTCTCGCATTTTTTTCCGTCTCGCATAAATACGATCTGAAAAGCGACAATTTTCCTGAAGCCTCTACCGTTTAACTTGCGTCTCCTTCGTTTTCGGTCCTGGTATACTATCAGCACTCTACAATACGCACAAACACGTAACATTTAAAATTAGAACAGTCGAGAGATATACAAAACACACAAAGGAGAGGATAAAGAAAGAGGCGGAAAAAAAAGAAAACAGAGAAGAGTTGAAAGAAAAATAATAAGTAAATAGAAAAGGCGGTACGGTATGTTCAAATCTGACCACTTTTAGACGGGGCCCGGGGCATTAAGTTTGGGGCCCCCCTTACTATCCCCCTTTTTACGCATTAAGCCCCTTTACTGAGCCCCCTTTTTTAATCATTTTAACCCAGTTCTGACCGCTGTTGTACTCGAAAATTGCATTTCAGTTAACTGTAGTTTTTGTACTTTAATCAAATCGTATTTATCACCCCAAAAAAATCTCTAACTTGATCTAGTGATAGACAATTAGGTAATACCTATATTATAGAGGAAATTCAGTTTTTTCCCCCACAATTACTATTTCAGTACATATGAATTAATAATTTAGATAATCGGGATATATATGGACCCCCTTTTTCTTCAGGGGCACCGGACTACCGCCCCCCCTTGCCCCTGTGATAATCGGGTTTCGGGTATATCAGAGAGAGATTAGAAGTAGAGCAACTTGCATTCGCATTGATGCTTAGTCTGAGTAGGTTGAAATATGGTTGAATATCCTTGGTTGAAATATCCTTGTACCTATATTATCCTCAAACTTTCCCGCACGTTGCGACGTGCGTAGGGGGGGGGCGCCCACCCTGGTAACAACTTTCTAGGGGCGGTTAAATCCCTATTGTTGGCCGATTTTAAAGAGATTAAAATGACATTTTTTATTCTTATATATTAATATCGGACGGAAAGAAATGCAAGCAATTTTTTAAAAAACTATTTCTCTTTTCGTTTATATTATCATGTTTTCCCTTCCTTCGGCTTGCAAAACTTTTATAAATTTTTTTCCTCCCCATCATTTTATTTTGCAGTTGGGTTCCTATTCTAAAATTATCCTCGCCTGTTAGATGTCTTTTCATTAAAAAAAAAAAATCCACACTGGATATACATTAAGGGGATTATGGTTTAATTTTTCTGTAAACAGGGCGCCCATAACGACTGCAGTACTATCGCTAAAAATTATTGTGGAAAAGTACAAACGGATAGTCGTCAACAAATTAACTGTTCAGTAATTTAAAATATAAACAAAAAATAAGACGTCTATTAACCAACTGAGATACTATAATGAAATCTGAAAATGCACACACGATAATGTTATTGGAAATATTAGGCAAATAATTATAATTATCGTTAATATAATCTTGTTTTCATTAATATATAAAAATGACACATATTTTAGAGACTTGAAATTGACGTAAAAGTAAATAGTAGAGATTTAATAAAGACTAAAAGTGTTCTGTTTATAATTTTTCAAGGGTTATCTTACAACCAACTGAACGATAAGTAATTCTAATTTGTGTTAATATATCCCGCAGTAATTTCAACAGAGGAGATTACTTGAACTTAAAAAAAAAAAAAAAATCTGTTTTGTCTCATGCAGATATGATTTTAGTAAAATATTCTCTACTTCTCGTATGAAGAGCGGGTGCGCAGCTATTTTAAAACAAACGGTTGTCCATTTCATGTAGTGTCTGAGGTATTTAATGCTACAATTTGAACAGTATGATGTAGAACTACAGTATGATGTAGAAATAACACATTTTGAAAGTCGGGAGTTCTCTGCAAACCGCTAAGCTTTTCACTTTTCTGATCGCGAATGACACTGACGTAGTTTTTTGAGTCATTATATTGCAATGATGCCAGGTTAATACTCATGACGCAAACTTTACATCAAGAGTCAAATAATTTTGCTTTTATTTTAGATTCCACATCACTGGAATTAATTGAAATTACTCATGTTAGGAAAATTTTCGTTTACTACAGTGCGAAGAACGGGCACGCAGCTAGTAAATTAAAATAAATACTATATTTTCGGTGTGACATTATATATATGGATTAAATCTCAATTTCTTTTACTTCAAATGCCGATATATGCTGATATAGTTATTAATATATCTACTAATGTGGCTATATGTAAGTAATTGTTATTATTAATATTAATTTTCAATAAAATCCCAATAATAAGTTAGTATAAAATGGTAACGAAATCGGAGTCCTTAATTTTGCGAGACTCGCGAGACGTCTCGCGTCTTGCGCGAGACGAGACAGCAATTTCTTTGCGAGACGCGAGACGAGACACAGTGTTTGCGAGACGAGACGAGACAGAGGTTTACCACTGCGAGACGAGACGAGACAGCCCCGATTCTCGTCTCGCACGTCTCGCGTGCATCCCTAACGTTAAATCGGTGAAGCTATATGTCTCGTCACTGGTTAGGACAGTTGATGGAAGACGTCATAGCCGTAATATTAGAGGGGGCACATGACATATCCATCAATAAGAATAGCATAGTAATATTTAAGAAGAAAAAAAAAACAGGTTTTTAAATGAATGGTTGTCTAAACAAAGTTAAGGAGGCACGTGCCCCCCCCCCCCTTCCTCACTCCCACGATATGACGTCCATGATTTCTTCCATCAACTTCCAACTTCTTCCAAAACGGGGGAGGGGACACATCGCTTACAGATTTAACATGCATATTCATTGCATGCACTGGACACGATGTTATTTCATCAGCCTGGGTTTGAATTCATGTCTTTTGCTAGATTCTCACGTTGTTCTCTGGAATATTTTGATGTTTTCTTTGAATGCTAACTGAATATGAACTAAAGGTTTCCATCTCCTCCTATGAATTCTTATAACTTTTTTTAAAAAGAAAATTGAAGGACTGTTATATAAGAAGGGTGGAAGGACTATTATACAAGAAGTTTATTACATAATAAGGGTGGCTCATAACTCCAAAGTTGTTCTTTATCTTTCTAGGGGATATGGGAGGGGGTAGGGGGGAGATAAATGCCTTAAAACTAAATCAGTCCCGCATTTAAGTATCGAAGAAAACCGACAAAACTTCCATTAAGTAGATTGACGAACAATTCCAAATTTATTCCTTTTTAGGTTATAAATATTTATTGCATTTATACGGATAGATATGAATTCGAAAGTCTTTTTGCAGATCGGATTTATCTGACCTGTGCAGAAAACAATGTTCGATTTTACAATGTAAGATTCACATCGAATAACAAAACTAGAATGCAGCAGTCTGAAAATATCAACGAGTTACGCAATAGGTTTCTCTGCATAGAAAATAGTGTCCTTGAATTCAAAACAGTAGTTTCAAGACTGCACATTGTCCGGACAATACCTGAATTGAATTGATTTGTTAGCACAAAATTAGCTTTTTAACAAACAAAAAAAAGGACCAGAATCCATATTTTTTGTTCTTTTTACCATTATATCGCTGCAGTGGATTATCAAGCAACTGCAGGATAATGCATGTTATTTACATGGCAGTCTTTTTATGAAATGATTATCAATGGCCTCATTTACATATGGTTTCTTTGCGTATTATTGAATTAAATGTTGTTATGTCCAAATAAAATAATGAACTCGTGTTACAGCTATAAAAAAATCAGGGTTATCCTGAAAGGTCAGATTTTTAGAAAATACGTAAATAAACAAATATGAATAAATTAAGAAACTTTTTGGTAAGAAAATTATCAAGTATTTCTAGAAAATGTCATAGATCCACTGTATAACCGTCGTCAAATTTTTGCAAAGCAGAATATTATACCTAAGAGCATTGGCGCACCCAGATTTTTAGTTAAGGGGGGTGATACAAATTAAGTAGAACTTGATTATAAGGATAGCTTCCTTATCACTTGAAAATAATCTGTACCGTTCGATCACTCGCCCATAGAACACAAGTTCGCTTGCAACGTGGCTCTATGTTTAACGACTTTCAATGAACCGTGAAAAAACGTCCTTAAACAGAATCATTAAAAAATTAAATTTCCCTTCACACTTTACAGGCGTAGGACTGTCGATATATTTCTTAATATATTAGAGTGTTTTAAAATGTTATTTTAACTATCTTTATATTATTTTATTAAAAAAATATTTTAAGTTACATTAAAAAAGCGTAAAAACAAACAATACAATAAAAATAAGTTTTAAATAAATCAAAAAGTGTTGATTGCTTAGTTTTTCGCCCCCCCCCACTTTTTTTTTGTTATTCTCTCTTCCAGATTTTCTCAAAAATTGTTCATTATGTCACTTTTCATGGTTGCTGATATTATCTATCGTAGGAGAACATCTAGAGCAGAAGTGGCATCTGTATAAGACGGTGGCAATGTCTATAGCGTTTATCACGTTAAAAAAAAAAATCGTCTTTAAAAAGAGGAGCAACGTCACCTTTCAATAGAAATTTTTTCCGTCGGAGGGGCCGAGACTGGAATATCGATTTTAGAGATCGTCGTTAAGTAGAACGTCGGTGCGTTGGAGGTTGGTTGGCATTGAGACCCTTAGCCAGGGGGCTGTCGTCTCGATTTTTCCGGAGTAGAACGTCGTTAGAGAGCCACTTATTTATTTATTTATTTATTTTGTTGTTGATGTTGCTGCTGGTGGGGTGCTTTACCCCCACTTTTACTTAACCCTTTAACGCGCAGTGTTCCCGCTCTGGGAACACCAAACTCTCACCTTTTGACTGTTGCCAGTCACGAAGAATAGATTTGATTTCTATAAAAATAGTTGCGGGTGACCTAGCTCCACGAGAATCCTTTACTTTTTAGCACGTCATTTCCCGTAAAAAAATGGTCACGATTATTTTTAACAGCACTGACATCTGCTGACAAACGGAAGAATGCGAGAACAGGCTGGATAGATTGCCCAATGCTGAAAAAAAGGCAGCCGTTGACATCGCTCGACTTAACTACCAGTAAGATGGCGGACGATCGAAACGTTCATCGCGTGCCACCGATCTAGAGACCCTTTTTTGACGACAGCATGCTGTGCCGGCACAGCCCGCTGCGTCAAGAAAGGGTCTCTTGATCTGTGGCACGCGATGAACGTTTCGATCGTCCGCCATCTTGCTGGTAGTTAAGTCGAGCGATGTCAACGGCTGCCCTTTTTTCAGCATTGGGAAAGGGTTGCGCCTCAAAGGGTTAAGTGCATTTTTTTTAAACAATCAGAAATGCTACTTACAACAGGTATGAATTGTCCCTCTACCTTAAATAAATTCCTTTTCACATTGGATTGCCTTGGAAAGAAAGTAAAACAATTTGTACTTTCTTTCTAAGGAAAACTTAAATGTAACCTTGTTTCATCTTTTTAGGTTCACCAGGTTCAAACAGGTTTCATATAAATGCAGACGGATTACAAAGTAGTAAAAATTTTTGAAGCTCACCTTTCACTATAAGTGTAAAACTGTCTGACTTTAGACGATGCTTGAAGGTCATGGTAATAGGAAAAGTTTGACTGTTAATGACTGTTAGAAGAATAAATACAAAACAACTAAAATAATTACCTTCATTAATGTTGAATAAGTCGGATTCACTTGTAAATCATTTCAACGTTTACATTTTTTTCTGGAATTACTGGAGTGTATTAAAAAATCATATTTTTGAACTATACAAAAATAATTTTTTTTCTTATTAATTATTCCCCCTTCACTGTATTTTAATTATGAAATCTTTTCGCGAAACACAGCTCAATGTTGTTCGATTGAAACATTATTTTTGATTCCGACATAAAATACCTAGTTTTTATTGAGATAAGTTAAGTTACCCATAAACATTTCCTAATACTGTTTAATAGGTTATTTTTTCATTTTTTTTTTTGTGTGTAACTGAAATACGCTTAGTAATTACAATTTAGAGATTTAGATGCTCAGCCGTTAAATCCTTACAAATAGCTATCTTTTGTCGACCTTCTAGTAAGGTAATTGGACTTTGTTTAATGTTAAGAATTAATTTTATGGTAATTTAAAAGTTACAAGAGAATTTATCAACTGTCATAAGTTGGTAGTGGAAATTTACTAAAAATCATTTGCTACGGCATACACTTTTATTTTTAGTTACGTAAAAATTTCTTAGTGTGTCATTAATATGATTTTAAAAATAATGTTTAAACATACATTAAAATCTTAATTTTAAAACATTTTTTACTTGAAATTGTTTTATGATTTTTATACTTTTAGCAATTTTAGTAATTCAAAATACAGTTTTAGAATCAATTGTAGTGTATAAATTTAGCATGCGGTTTTATATATAATGACACGCTGGTGAAGGAATTACAAACCTGAAGCAAAGTTTGCCTTAAATATTTAAATTACTAATTACTTTCTATTGTGCATATGATCAGTCGCGTAGCCAGGAAAATTTTTCGGGGGGGTGGGGGAATATGCGCCTGGAAAATTTTTCGGGAGAGGATATGAACTTATATGTGTATAAATAGACGGAATTTCATCACTAATCCAAAAATTTCGGGGGGGGGATATATCCCGATATCCCTCCCCCTGGCTACGCCCCTGCATACGATTACTACGTTCAATTAAAAATTATCATACTGCTTGCATTTACTGTATTTGCAATATGAAAGTAAAACAAAAATCATACTTAAAATTTTTATTCCATGTCATTTTCAAATACATTTTAATTTCTAAAGAAACATGTTTCTTCTCAAGAACTTTGCATTTCTCACAGTCAAAAAAGTACTAAAATATCATTTTATAAATAGAACTATTTTTAAGTGTAACTTTAAAAATTATTATTATGTACGTGGCATTGAAAAAAGTTAGAGTGCCAATGTGCATTTAGAATTGACTTTGATATACTAGACAATAAAATATGTGATTCAGAAAACTATTGTCTAAAATAAAATATTGAGACTTCATCATCTGACTTTTCAGCATCGTCACATACTGTTCCTTCATTTCATTATTCTGATTTGAATTTTAAACTTTACTTTTAACTTCAGATGTCTCACTTTCATCATTCAAAACTTCATTTTCGTCACTTTTTTTGTCATTACACTTAGTAATTTCTTTATCATTTAACGATGGTGCAGAGCTTCCGCTATAGCTTTCTCTGAATTTTCCATGTTCCTATCAACTTCGGATGTTTTAAAAGTATGTTAGTTTTAGAGTGTTAGGGTGTTATCTTTGAAAACCAGGGAATCTACATCTTATTTGGCTCCTGAAAGTTCTTCTTCTTCTGTGGGTTTAGGTACTGGGAACCTCTGTTTAGGGTAGCATTTTATGCCAAAGGCTCAAAACGAGTACTTCCCAGTTCCATTTACAGTGAAACCTCTCAGAGCGGCCACCCCTCTAAAAGGCCAATTTTTCTTGGCACGGATTTTTTGGCTCATAGACTTAATGTTAAAATAACCTCTATCAGCGGTCGCCCGCCCCCTCTAAACGGTCACCGAGTGGGATCGCCCATCTCATTTTTCGGGAAATTCTGCTCACTTCATGCTGTAATGCTTCACCATGGCACAGTGGTTAAGCCACTGAAAATGGTAGATGGCCGAAGTGTGAAGGTCCCGGGTTCGGGTCCCATCGCGCGGCTGTCGATCTAACGGTCTGGAGTTTTGGTAGGTTTTCTCCAGATGTAACGTGAATACGCGTTAGAACCCCTTAGAAAGTCCTTCTATCAAGGCACACCCCCCTGGCAGATCGCCCTAGTGTTGCGTTGCCATAATCACACACAACCACAACCTTCATGCTGTAATTTTGAGCGGAAAAACTCAAGATCAGGTTTATGGTCGAATATAAGTCCCAGGAATAACTGGAATTCAATCTGTTATCTCTTTTGCATTCTCCCTCCACACACTTAAGATGGGAATCCCTTGGACTATCAGGTGTTGAAGTTGTCCTACAAATGAATTTTTGTCCCTTTCAGGCGCTAATTCCGTCCCTAACGAGGAATTTCCCGATGTTTGTAATGACGAGCAAGCTAAACTTTCAACACAAGAGACTTTACGGAAAATCGATGAAATTATCGAAAATTCCGAAGCGGTTACAAACTAAGCGGTTGGAGATCTGCTTTTTAAAGTAAAACAAACTAGAAAAAATGGTTGTTTCAGAAAAAAGTAAAAGCTTAAAAGAGACACAAATTGTATAATTTTTTGAAAAAAAAAATGTAAGAAAGCGTTAAATAAAGTACTATTTTCTCTTTAGATAAATTTAAAATTTCATTTTAAATAAGGAAAATGTGCCAGACTTGTTTATATTAAGCATTATAGCAATTATCTCATAATAGCAAATAAAACCTTTGAGCGCAGCCACCCCCTCTGAGCGGCCAAATATTCTCGGTACGGTGGGGTGGCCGCTCAGAGAGGTTTCACGTAATTGGTTCGGCCATTTTTTTTAAGTGAAAACTTCTTTAGGCAAGTTGGGCACTTATGGCATTGGAATGGTGGAAAAGCACTGAATTCATGTGACCGTCACGCAGAGATACATATGAGGAAAAAGTGGATTGTGGAAAGAGTGTATTGTGACGTCTGTAATCGTCGATTAAAATAAAATTCCAACACAAGTCACAGCGGACTGTAAACACAACTTTCACTTTATTGGAGAGCGATCACTTCGCCTCCCATGGCACATACACAACACACTAGCGTTGTGCACAAAACCACTTCATTATAGGTGGCGCGGCAGTAGCGCATGCAAGCGCAAACAACGTCAAGCTACACCATCTCTTGCCTGCTGAGATTTCTTCCCCCTTTCTTTGAATTTTAGTGCTGCCATCTGTTATCATACATAAGAACATATACAAGTTACTTTTAAACTGCGTCATTCTAGCTTCCGCGACTGGTATCGAACTGTGGATCCAAGGCGTGGTAGGCGAGCGTTCTAACCACCGGACGGGTTCGACTCGGGTTAAAATCACTGAAGTTTGAAGTGATTGTTATTTCAATTTCGGAATGGGAACTATCTAAATAAATAAAATTAGACTTTGCCTGTATACTACTTGGTATTAAAAAAATTTGAGATTTCTATCAGTTTTAAGCATTTGGGACCCCAGTACATCCGTCAAAAAAAAGTGTGTCTGCTTGTCGTTCTGCCAGTGACCCTTTTTTTTTTTATTCGCACATCACGTAAAACTTACTGAAGCGAATGAAATAAAATTTGGTGACATGATAGGTGGTCACTCAACTTAAACTATAGGCGTCGAATTGAGATTTTCCGAAATTGTTTCAAACTGTGAAAATTTTTGTCCGCACATCACGTAATAACGACTAAAGAGAAAGAAATGAAATTTGGTGACATGATAGGTGATCGCACAACTTAAGCTATAGGCGTCGAATTAAAAAAGTATGATAAGATTTTGAGATTTTTCTTAAAATCGTTTCAAACTGCGTAAATTTTTGTTTTAGTATGAATAAAAACTGCTTATAATTCGCACAAGTGTATACTTTCAAAATATTCAAAAATATCCACTTTTTATGTACAAATTGTGTACAATCTATATGTTTTTGCGCAAAAAAAAAAAAAAAAAAAAAAAAAAAAAAAAAAAGTGCAGACTTTTTCTACCGGGGTAGGTGCAATAATTTTCCATTATTTATTTAAAAACTGCACTTAATTTGGATAGCTATAAAGTTATTGTGCAATAAAGTCAATTTGATAATGTGGATGGTTTTAATAATTATATGCTGTACATTATTTGAATTATAAGTATTATACTACAGTGCATTTGAATTTGAATTATAAATCCATCATTCATTACAAATAAATAGGATTACTGCTCATTACAAAAGTACAGAATTATTAAATTAACGTACATAATTATTAATTAAATTGAACAAAATCCAACACTTTGAGAAAAATGCCTATCGCTGATGTATACCGTACGCATACACCAGCTCCCTATCTCTTTTTAAATTTTAAATATGCACACAAATTGAGCGCGAAATTTTAAATGTAATTAAATTAAAAAATAAAAAATTTCCAATGCTAACCTAGTGCAAATTAGGTTAAAATGTGTACAAACTTACAAAAATATGTGAATTTGTGAGACTATCATAAATAAATGTGCGATACCCTTACATCCTTGAAAAAAATATATTTTTTTTTTTACCAAGAATTTCCAATGTATAAAAATGTAAGGAAAATTTTCATAATTGTTTGTTAATGAAAATACGATAATTGTGAAATCCTGTTTTACTGCATGAATATAAATTTTCGAAAGTTTGATTTGAAGTTTTCACTTCTAACGTGCAGTCCTATGCCCCCCCCCCTTTTTTTTTTAAACTGAGGGCAAGCTCTTTATGGAACTAAGGTGTAACTCTTTAGTGTTGATTATTCCTAAAATAGTAAAACGAATGAGGACAAGGCATCCTATTCATAAATGATGTGCTGCGTGCCATTTCTTCGTTGTTGTAGCATTTCCTGCATATAGGGATTTGTTGAAAAAGCCCCATTGTATGAAGGTGTTTTCTGAAGTAATAGTGTCCTGTGATGAAGCACACAATAGTTCATATCGTCAGTCTTGAATACATCACCTAGGAATTTCAGAAGCAATATTCACCGATGAGCTAAAGATCATGCTTAGCGTGTTTTTGCCCAGAAGAATTACACAAATTTTATTCATACCCTGTTTTTCCCATATTTGAGAAGGCTGCCTTTTATGGTTTTCATATTGATGCCACAAAATGAGGGCCAGCAGTGACATCGACTGGGTGTCCTCCTCCTTCCCCTCCACCTCCAGACGTTATTTCGATGTTAGAAGCCGTAGAACATCAGGGATGGGATCGGAAACGGTGTTTTCATCAGAAGAGTTGCCAGCTGGTTCCGCAGGCAGAACGTTGTTTAGGCGAAATGCCTCGGTCTGGAGAAGGCTGAAGGTGATGTTTAATCACAGGATCCGACCCAAAAATGTTATAAGCGTCGAACCTTTGCCACCAGGACTGCCAAAATCTGGTCCTGGAAACACTGTTCCATCGTGAAGTCCGACGTTACAAAGATAGCCTTAGGGTGGATATAGAGGGTACCGCCCTTAATTTCAGCCTTAAAGGGATACATATCCGCCCATATTTTCAAAAAAGAGCATAGCCAGTGACAATGAGATGGTTCTACGTCCGATATTAAAACATTATCTTGGCCGCAGTAACCATTCCACCAATTATTTAAGGGCTTCAAGAACAATGGCTTCATCTGCCGTACGGCAAAATCTTTTCTGCGCCTGGTGGTCCACAGACAAAACCCACAAGAGTTTTTTAGGTCGGAAACATCGTACCGTACAAGAGAATGAATGGTACTTTTATATACATGCCAGGGTAAGGTACAAGCCAGGATGCCAATCTTTAATGGCCTCGATGTCACCGGATTCAGCCTTCTCGAAGACGTCTTTGAATGACATGAGCCGCCTTTCTCTACTGGCAGGGTGCGTGTTCCTTGAAGTTGCCATCCTTCTTGCAGTAGTCACTAACTTCTCGCAAGCTCCCTCGAGCCCTCTCGAAGTGGGCCCTAGGAAGCCACTTTTTAACACTTGAAAGATACTTACGATTTACAAACACGACAAATCCCTGCCAGTGTTGACGCTGGTTCCCAGGGCAGGTCTCCATCCCGTAAAGCAGATATTCCATATCGGATGAGACAAACGCAGGCTCCTGCTCAACCTCGAAGGTGGTGAAGCACCACCTCTTGCAACAGGACCAGTGGCGTAGCCAGAAATTTTTCGTGGGGGGGGTGTTACGACTACTGCAACTTACATATATGTATACATGTGTGTGATAAGGGATTGAAGAGTATACATTTTGTATGGCAAAAAATTCCTCATGGGGGGGGGTGAACCGCCTATCCCCCCTTGGATACGCCCCTGAACGGGACATAATAAAACGTAGGCTAAGAAGTACAAAGACGTGAATACTGCAGAAGCTGAAGATAAGACTTTAATTTTTCAGAAAAGGCGGGCCTTTTTATATCCAAAAAAATGTGATTAAAAGAAAACACACGTTCCCTAACGATGCATCGTACGACACTTGAAAAGCTCCAACTAGCGAAATTTAATTTTGATGAAACCTATGAAATTCAACACACACCTTCGATAAAGTGCAACACAGCGAAGATAAAACTGGAACGTCGAACATCTCAAATTTACTTTTATCAATTAGACATGTGACTAACATCAGACATAGCCCAAGAATTATCGTTCGTCTACAAAAGTGGTTCGGTAGTCTGCAAGTTTTGTTTGATGGTTTGGACTTGCCAGCAACAAATGGATTTATACCTGTAACTTTTGATCTGTCTGTAACACGTCATTTAGATTGTATGCATTTTATGACTATAAATATGGGTAATGTTTTTATTAAAGCCGTGCAATAGCACTTTAAAACCTGACACCTGTGTCTTGTGCTTTAATTAAAAAATATGGACCTCGTTCCCACTACCCACCCATGATTTAACATGGAATGAATGGTTGCTCGATAATAAATAGCCGCCTTCCAACAGCCTGCCAAATCCCTATAAGCGCGTTTGCTTCGAAAATTCCTAAAAGCGCACAACTGTGGACCTCTCGGACTCGTTTAGCATTACCTTAGCGAGTCCGCCCGTCCAAGACGTCCAAGATTTTCATGTTTTTTAATGGATATTGCGCAATCTTGGACTGCTTATCGGGCCTGCCTAGAGATTCAAAAATCGATAAGCGCGCTTTGACCTTTGGTCTTTCAAGATGGTGGCTATCAGTCACTTGATCCGTGACGTCGTTTTCCCGCCAAAAGACTTAAGCCTGTCTACTTCTTGTGCCGGGCCTGTCTGGCAACAAAGAATAAAACTGAAAAAGGGAGCAGCGGGAGGGCGTTTCATGTCTGATATATAAAAGTAAATTTGATGTGTTGTCAGTTTTATCTTCGCTGTGTTGCGCTTTTTGGAGAGTGCGTGTTGAATTTCGTAGGTTTCATGAACATGCACCCTCGATTTCAGCAACACGCTCCACAAAAAGGTTCTGCGCCAATAGGATTAGAAGACGATCCTTGTTTTGTCAATTTATCTGCCTTTTCATTACCTTTAATTACTTTATGTCCTGATACCCATAAAACAGTTACCTTGTTTCTGGTTGCCAGTTCCCTTAGAAGATTTCTACTTTTCAGAACAATCCTTGATTTGTCTGGAAAGTTAACAGCTCGGAAGTTAAGAGCTTTTACGGCCGCTTGACTGCTACTAAAAATCAGAAACCGCTTACCATAGTAGCATTTTCTAATATTCATCATAAGACAGTCAATAATGACAAGAACTTCAGCCTGGAATACAGTGGCTTACTTCTCAGGATCTCTAAAGAGATTTATTTTTGGTGATACTCTTTGTACACCGAGTCCTGAGAGGTTATATTTCTTTGATATATCTGTAAACCAAACAATACATCCAAATTAAACGTGTTCTCATTCCATTCTTTGGTGGTTGGGAGTACAACCTTATGAGACATGTCTATGAATCACGTAGGTTTTCTTCATAGTCTTAGAAGGCATCAATAGATAGGGGGCCTATATTTTCTTGGTGATTCTGGTATGACCTTTAGCAGTAGGCTTGTCATACCATTGGTTTTGAAAGATCATTCCTGAAAGTTTGATTCCACTGAAGATAAATTGCTGCTTTTGGTAGAGGACCGTCTCTTAGAAGAGGATCTCCAGGCACTTAGCAAGACCATGGACCCAGATTATACATTATGCATAGTCCTGAGCTGTAGAATGTCGCATGGTAATTTCCAGTTATATCGAAAACAGGGCAATAAAAAGTAATTTTTTAACATTTAGGATACGAATAAAAAAATTAACGACAAAGTAAAAATTATTTGCGCAGCAAAAAAGTAATGTTTCATCTATAACGCAAAATATAATGTTATACATGGAATGGAAATTAAATATAGTGACAAACATATAATTAGAGCTGATATAAAATATATACATAAGCTTAATAGTTCTTAAGTGTTCAGCATTGTGTATATTATTTTTGCCTTTGACATAGATGTCGTAGAATACCTGAAGTTGTGAAAGTTATATTTTGATAGCTTGGATGGATTTGTATACCGTTTTTAAGAATCTAACTGTCCATTAGTTAATATCACGAAATCGTTCTATCAAAGTCAAAGGAATTTAAATTCTATGAGTACGGAGTGTGGTGAAGCATCTCTCAGCTCCAAGAGATGAAAAATTCAACAAGAGTGCTGCACATCTCAAGGTGATATCTGTCTGAATCTGCGAAGTCCCATCTTATAATATGGGAAAAAGGGCTCCACATAGGTTCTTAATCAGGCCTAGATCGTTATCATTTAGTTGCTGGCTCAAGAAAAAGTAGACATAAGATGAAAACATGAAAAGTTTTCCGGAAAGGAAGAACCCTAGAAAGCACATAAGCTTAAATCAAGCTTGACATTTCTTTGAATTTGACGTATTAATACAAGCTTGACAGTTCAATCCATTACCTTGATTATTGCTATTGTGCTGATGGCGCCATCTGTCGCTGTAGGCGAGAAGGAGAATGGACATTGAAAAGTCTAGCGTTTTCTCAAATTGGTCATATTAGATAAAGAAAAGTTCCTAAAAGTTGTGTTTTATTTTATTATCGCACAAAACCTGGACATTAGAACATGCAAGGGGAAGGAATGAATGGGATAAGCCCCTCTGAAGTGTAACATGAGGGGAGTTTTAGTTTTATTTACATCTAATTAACATTAGTAATTCCATTAACTAATTAATTAGCCCTAAAAATAAATTTTAATATAATTAACACAATTTAGTTAGTTAATATACTTCACTTTATGGGTGGTAGAATGAGGCGGTGTCCGGCTGCTACAAAATAATTTATCATCAGTCATAAATGTACTTGACCATAGAATTTAAAAAAAAGATTCTATATTTCCAAATATGGAAATTCTTCAAAATACAATACAATTATACTAAGAAATTGATTTCAAAATCAGTCGTTTGTCTCGATTTTGGCCAGTATTGCCCAACATGAGTGTCGTGATTTTAAAAGTTTTAAAACGTGTGCTGCTGTTAAGTTTATATTAGCTTATTTCCCTATCAGTAGAGTCTATAAATCACACATAACATTATTTTAATTTTGATGCATCCCATGGAAAAAAAAAACAAATAACACATCGGCCACTTATCAATCTGGCCAGAAAACGGCCTGATAACCCTAAGAGTCACTTCAAGCTTTACTCATATCAGCCCGACTAAGATTGGCGCAACGGTTAGGACGGTCGCCTCCCAACCCAAAAGTCCCGGGTTCTATTCTAGCCGCGGACACTTGATGGAAACAATTAAATTGAAATTGCAGCGTAGAGGGCAAAATGCGTGGCAAAATAAAATATGTGGGGCGAGTTCGCCGACCGGCGCCCCGTGTATTTAGGAAATTTTTTTTAGGAAAATTTTTTAAGCTTGAAATTAAGCTTGCTATGTCAAGCTTATTCAAGCTTGAAATGTCAAGCTTGATTCAAGCTTGAAATGTCAAGCTTAATGCAAGCTGGGCAAGTGTAAACTAGAACACTTGATTCAAGCTTGCATTAAGCTTATACGCTTGAAATTTTCAAGCTTAATTCAAGTTTGTTGACTTGATAAATCAAGCTTGCTGTAAGTTTGATACAAGTTTGCTGTGCTGTCTGGAACTGGGCAACTGAATGATAGTATTTGGCTAGTGATTCTTTAGGCAACAAATGTAATGCTGATACCGTTAAATACAATTTCCAGGGGCTTGTACGTTTGCATTGAAAAGCATCAAACTTGGACTAGTATATAGGATATCTCAAAAGAATCCATTCATGCGACACAGTGAAGTTGCTATGGGTAAAAGATGTTTCCATAATCTTCCTAAATCATATTACTTGTTCTTTTCTTAAACCTGGTGATTTCTTTATCTCTCCATCTTGAGATGAACAACAACTCACAACATTCAAGTATTCAGAGTGAATGCACTCGCCGGAAACAATAAAAGACAAATAAGAGATATCTGGGTGGGCAGCTATCCGTTGTATTACCAAGCCAAATCAAGAATATAGCCAAATAGTTATAACCAAATTTTGCGTGACTTATTTTCAGTGCCTCTTCCAAATGAATCTGCTCAAGTTGGTTTTCTTTGTGAGCACAAATTAGAATTATTGGTTCTCTTCTTTTGAAAGAATATGGACTCCTCCAGTTTGAAAAAAAAGTCAGAAAGAGTTTGTATCGTTCTTCAAGAAAAAATGAAAAACAAATGATGAAAAGCTTGCAGACCCTATATAAGTAAAAATCCAGTGAAAGACAAATCTGATGAAAGATCTAAGGACGTTGAATGTCAAACTTCCTCATCAGTTCATCCATTTGCTATTAGGATATACATTTCCATTGTTGCGAAATCTCAAAAAATGCGGTATTCATTGACTTGTGACATAAATTATGCCTTACAGGAAGGTACTAACTAGAGATGATACATAACGCAACTTGCAAAATAAGTACACAAAAACTATGTCAGCAATACTTGCGTTAAAAAAAAACTTAAAAAGTGTTTTGCAATATATATCTATATATATATTCAATTTCAAAATGCCTTATTTTTACGGAGTAAAATTTTGTCTTTTAGATTTAAGTTCTAGCATTACGCCTCTATAACAATATTACGTGATTTTAATTTAGCGTCTTGTGGACTTTAACATGTTCGCTCTCAACGTTGTATTATCCTGTTTATACCCATCGTTGCTTCCCGGCAAGGGCCTTTGAATGCCCCCGTTGCTATCCAGCGCATGCTCTTAGGAGCGAACCGGTTAAATTCTTATTTCGTTGGGTCATTCTCTCAATGGAAATATCTACCCCCTTTCAAGTGTCGCCCAGAGAACATGCCCTTATGGCAGTGGGGAATATTGATTGTATATTTGTAGGTGTATTACTTAACATATGATATAGTATATTATGAAGTGCTATAAATACACGATAACATGTATGACTCAATATGATGACACGATAACATGTATGAAGTAGTTATTATGATTGCATATATACAGCTTTGTGCTCAGCAAAAATGCTGATGGGTATTTCCTGTCGTTTTTTGTTTATAATAGATGCACGGAGAATATAATTTTTTTAATACAAACTTTTTAAACAACAAATAAAATTCAAAAATTTTTGTTTTTTGGAAGAATCCCCCCCCCCTAAAATGGTGACCCCCGCGCGGGCTCCAGTTTTCCTGGGGGTTCCCCTGGTTTCGAAGGGGGGGGGAGAGGAGGGCTCCTGACCCACTGGTCCATCCCCTTTGTTGCGGCACTGTAATTCACATCCACACACATATGTAGTAAAAAGGTTGTAAAACTGACTCAGAGAAAAAGCTTTTTGTGTCATCTTGTAAACTTACCTTTAAAAGTTTAGCAAAGCAACATAGGAAAGTAAAGATCGAATCAAATCGATATTTGAGCATGAAAAATTTTGATTAGGAACAAGAAATTCATCGTTTGGTGCTCTAAGTATTCAGAACTTGCAAAATAAGAATTGAGGTGTTTTTTTTTTTTTTTTTTTTTTTGTTGTTCTTTTTTTCCTGTCTTATTTTCATAGTCATGTATATAATTTGTAGCTTTTTTACTGTTGAATGGTTGGCGAGAAAAGTTAAAATTATAACCAAATAATGGTTTTGATTCTTGTGGTACATGTGTAGGTGTGTGGAACAAAAAAAATCGACCGTAAGGAACGTTATTAGTTTCAATACACGCTGGGGAAAAAATTCTTTACACCTCATATATTTGTAATGCAG
This sequence comes from Cheiracanthium punctorium, assembly GCA_038373885.1. Classification (NCBI taxonomy): domain Eukaryota; kingdom Metazoa; phylum Arthropoda; class Arachnida; order Araneae; family Cheiracanthiidae; genus Cheiracanthium; species Cheiracanthium punctorium. The sequence continues at coordinate 359,025 of JAWZYV010015093.1, read as the reverse complement.
TGCGCTTTTTTATGTAAATTTTATTTTTTGAGAGACAATAACATATCTATTTTTGAATCACTTTTTTAAATTTTTAGCGATCATTTTTTTTTCTTTCGAATTGATTACATTCGATTTCCATTTCGACACCATACAGCAAGTTTCATTGTACTGAGCTGAAAATTGAGCAAATTATTATTTGAAGGCTTTATCTACCAACATTTAGGTAAGCTATTGGAAAGCTACGTCTAAGAGTATGGAAAATGATAGGATCTATTATGCCTGACAAGACACAGGTAACTAGTATCAGAAGTAACTTTTCATAAAGTTTTGAATACCCTCCTATAATTTATAAGATTTTTTTGTGTAAGGTTGTGGTCAAAAGTTTTTATTTATTCATTTTAAAGGTAAATGTACGAACTGTGTGCATGTGGAATATTATGCAATTCGCCTGTTTATGTTAGAAATGTAGAATTTGGGAGAAAATTTTAGTTAAAATTATTTATTAGCATTTAATAAAAATGTCAATTTTTCTAATGTAAACCACTTTCTTGCTTGATATTTGGCAATATAAATATCTGTCTTGTAACCACAGAATTTTAATCTGTTTATAATTTTTTATCAGAGCTGAACAATGAATTGTAACTCCACCTTACTTCTGTATTTGCGTGAAACTTATTCAGTCTTCCTAAGTACATAAGCACCCTTCTAGAAAAAAAAAAAAAATATCAGTATTCTCTTCGTCGATTCTGCGATTGTAATATAGATTACAAATTTTTATACTTTGGCTTGAGATAATAGTGCAAACAAATTTATTCTCATTAGCAAGCGAATTTTATTCAGTTGTTGAAAATAAAATTTATGTAATACATAAAAAGCTAACGCACGTTTACTAATCAAAACGTGATATATCTAGAGTATTCCAAGTGCTAAAAAAATTCTTGATAGCCCACTGGGTTTATAGATAGGATGTGAGCTTAAGATAGATTGCATTTTAGGTCTTAAAGGTCAAGAAGCATGCTTCTTTCAAAATCACGAGTCTGACTCGTGTATCGACCATCTGCGAATTTCTTGAGGTCAGATTTTAGTACCTACATTTTTTGATTAAACACAGCTAGTTTTCCTTCAGAGCCATTACGTCAAATCTTCGCAAATATTTTTGTAATTCCAGATAACTTCGACGATAGTGGTATCAGCAAAGCATGAAAAGAGGTGAGAGACATCAGAGTCCCTAAGCTCAAAAGTACAAAGACATATCTAAAGATTACAATGTACAGCTGCGGAAAAAAACCGCCCACTTGTACTTTATTCGGGCGTCGTTCGTCGTACAGCAAAGTTACATATACCATTCGTTTACGATTGACGTACACTTTAATTTGCTATACATAAAAATTGCATAAGGGGCCATCTCCATATTAAAATTCGCACCAACTTTTTTTCCCAATAGCAATCCATAGATTTCACTTAATATTTCAAAAATTTAGCCCATCTTAACCCCGAATACCAATTTTCAATAAATTTGAACTCAAAATGAGTGATTTGTGAGCTTTCAAAATCCCCCTCCCCCTATGTTAAAATATTTTGACATACTTTATATTCATATCTCACATAATATTGTCTCACATATTATAAGTTGATTTTTATTCGTACTATTAGAACTAAACGACCCAAACATAATTTAGTATTATTATAATTTTTAATAAGATATTAATATGAATTATGGATTATTAAATTAATATAAAAAATATGAATAGCGACTACCCAAATTTCGATGGAAGTAGATGTAGAAAGTAATATTACATGGCTGTGAGAAATTGCAAATTGTTACATTCAGTAGTTTAATTTATAATAAATAAATTGCGTAGAATAAACGTAAAATAGATTTCTTTTGCACAAAATAGTAAAAGTTAGCGGTATTTAAAAAATAGCAAATTTCGAAGCAAATAAAATGGAGGGTTGCACAGTTTGACGGTGATTCTATAAAGCATCTATTGTTTCGTCCGCTACTATTTCCACCAAAATGAAATATTTTCCATGTTATATGCAGTAGATGTTTGTCTTCCAGTACAACTTCCTATTTCTGAAGAGCTAATATCCTCAACATTGGAGGCATGAATTTGATTTTTTTAAATATCTGAAACGCAGTGGTGGCTCGTGGGATACAGCAAGTACTGCCGGGCAGCACTTGAAATTATCAGCACATACTTTAAAATAATTTATTCTATAAATTTTCTTAAATTCAGATTAGAATTATGGAATTCCTATGGTAAATTTTAAAAAAATCTCCCAAAAAAAAGTATTGTAGTAACGGCCGGATCGCTCATTCAGGAAAAAAACCTTTTATCTTTCCGCAATTCAACTGCGAATGTCGTTGGTACAGCCCTCAGCGCTGATTAAGAAATTGGCAGCACCGTTGCCATGGTAACGACTACGAAGCAGTTTCTCCGGCTTAGGATACCATAGGGTGTTTTAGCTAAGACTCAGCTGAAGAAAGGCTTTCTGACTTTTGCTGCACTTGTGAATTCGACGAACTGATTGGCTCGGACGAGAAGTGAGGGAGAGAATAAAGACACAGAATATATGTTCTAGCCCAGCGTTTCTCAACCTGAGAGAGGCGCGCCCCCTGCAGAACGTTTGCAGGGGGGGGGGACGAGAACAACTATACAGCAAGTAGTGATGCATGTTTTTACATCAATTTTCGCTTAGAATGTTCATTATTAAAGATTAAAAAACTCACGTATACTGAAAAATGTGAGGGGGGAGCGCCACTGTAAGTTAGCCTTTGTTGGGGGGGGGCACGACGTTAAAATGTTGAGAACCGCTGTTCTAGTCCATTCTAACGGAAACAATAGTTTTTTTTTTTTTTTTTTTTTTTTTTTTTTGTCTGGGAAGGTTGAAACTTTTTAGCTTTATTTGTTACTGTGCCCATGTGTTATTGTAATCTATGATTTAACCGTTTACAAACCTGGAGCCCAATTATTATCCAGTTTGCGTCTTGCTTGAAACTCCGTTTAACACATGGAAAGAAGATGATAAACGGCAACCACTAAAAGAAAATAGACCGACACCAAAATTGCCCATTCATAAGAAAAAAGCAGGTTCGTCTCAGCATGGTCGTAGCTTCCGGGCAGTTTTTATTTACAAAAAAATGTTTTGTTGGCCGTGTTTAATCGTTGGATATAAAAAAAAAAGCGCTTGGAATGATACTGGAGAGGATGGATTAACCACCATCACACGAGCATGTAAAACACATGAAAGCTCAATCGAGCATTTAAAAAATTCTTTAAAATTTAAGGAGTTGATAAGAAGTGGGAGCTAAATTGCTGACGCATTAAAGGAAAACTCTCGACTTTATATTGCTGAATTTATCAAGAAGGTAAGCCTGAATAGACACTTCATGCAATTACCCATCAAAGCAATATTGTTTTTAAGTAAGCAAGAACTGGCATTAAGAGGACATGGCGAGCGAGAAAATTCTTTAAACATGGGGAATTTTAAAGAGCTTTCAAATTAATGATATCTGAATTAAAACAAAGCCTTTTTATGAGGACATCACTGACTGATTCGCAAGTTTAAAAGAAAGGAGGATTGATTTGACTTATAAAAAATAAGTAGGTTTTCTTTTTTTTTTACTTCCTTGTACGTAGTATAAGGAAGTAATGTGATCCCGAAAAATTTTGGGGGGCCAAATTTCGACAAAAAAGCCGATTTTGACTACCTCTAACCCAGACAGCACATAAGCTTAAATCAAGCTTGAGATTTGGCTTGGCAATGCAAGGTTGGCTTAAGCTGGATTTTGACTTGCAAAGTGCGGTGATGGCTCCATCTGTGAAAGAGAATGGACATTAATTGTCTAGCGTCCTCAAATTTGTTGAAAGTTCGTAAAAGATGTGTTTTAACGGGGATGGGTTTTTTTATTACCAGTGCCATATTACCGGCAGGGCAAACGGGGCAACCGCCCAGGGCCTACAGATTTTAGCGCCCAAAAATCTTACATCTTACACTTTTGTAATTTTAAAATAAAATTACAAAGGATAAAAAAAAATTCAGGAGTTAAATAATTTTTTTTATTATAAAGTATGAACAATGAAAATAATTCAAATTTACATTTGTATAAATTAATTTAAACTTATTTTTAATTCTTCGAAATGCTCTATATCGATATAGCATACCAATATATGTAGGAAAATAACTAATCACATTTGTAAAGAGAATTTTTAGCGTTAAAAAATAGCAAAATTTTTCAATTATTTGTTATTATAAGAAATATTTACAAAAATGACTAAAGTGTTTGTATTCCATACATGTTATGTTAGCAACTGTGATATAGCATTTCGAAGTAACGTTTAACTATCTGCTTCTTTGATTTCAGATTACTTAACACAAAATTTGTGTTAAGTAACTAAACCCATTCTATATTTCCAAATATGGAAATTCTTCAAAATAAAATACAATTATACTACGAAATTGATTTCAAAATCAGTCGTTTGTCTCGATTTTGGCCAGCGGCAGTATTGCTCATGAGTGTTGCGAAGGTTTTAAAACATGTGTTGCTCTTAAGTTTATATTATATTTATTTCCCTATTAGTAGAGTCTCTAAATCACACATAAAATTATTTTAATTTTGATGCATCCCATGGAAAAAAAAAATAACACATTGCCCACTTATCAATCTGGCCAGAAAACCGCTTAATAATTCACTTCAAACTTTAGTCATAGCTGCACAAGGCTCTGGTGGCTGAATGGATAACGCGCTCGGCTACTAATCGAAAGGTCCCGGGTTCTATTCTAGACACGGACACTCGATGGAAACAAACAGATTAAAATAACTTAAAATTACAGGATAAAGGGGGGAAATGCGCGGAAAAATAAAGTATGTGGGGCGGGCGCCCCGTGTATTTAGAAATTTTTTAAGCTTGAAATTAATTTGAAATGTCAAGCTTAATGCAAGCTGGGCAAGTGTAAACTAGAACACTTGATTCAAGCTTGCATCAAGCTTACACGACTGGAATTTTCAAGCTTAATTCAAGCTTATTGACTTGATAAATCAAGCTTGCTGCAAGTTTGATGCAAGTTTACTGTGCTGTCTGGGAAATTTAATTTTAAGAATTTTTTCGATGCATCTCATCGTAGGCTAGCATGCACGATCATATTAACGCGTCTGCAACTCATTTTGACCAGCGGCGAGTCTATTGTGGTCAGTTTTTCCATGCCGTCTGTACGTACGTACATACGTATGTATGTAACGCGCATATCTCAAAAACTATTGGTCGTAGAATGTTGAGATTTAATATTTAGGATTGTTCTATGATATAGTTGTGCACCTCCCCTTTTGGTTGGCATCGAATGTATAGTTTATGTACAGGACCGCCCAAAAGATTCGAAATACATTACGCTCTATGGGCCGAAATTCATTAAACTCGCCTAACTCAAAAACTATTAGGTGTAGAATGTCGAAACTTCATATTTTGGATAGTTGTAACATCTAGTTGTGCACCTCCCCTTTTGGTTCCATTCTACTGGATAGTTTATCTACAGGACCGCCCAAAAAATTCGAAATACATTACGCTCAATGGGCCGAAATTCATTAAACTCTCATATCTCAAAAACTATTAGGTGTAGAATGTTGAAACTTTATATTTAGGATTGTTGTAACATCTAGTTGTGCACCTCCCCTTTCGGTTCCATTCGACTGGATAGTTTACAGAACCGTCTAAAAGATTCGAAATACATTACACTCTATGGGCCGAAATACATCAAAGCGTTTTTTAGAGGTATTGGGTTATTTCAAACGACTCAGAAGTGATATATGCTGTAAAGAGTTAGAAAATGAATTTCTCCATTAAAAAAAGTGTCTTTATCATTTACAGTTCTGCTACAGGAACACTCAAAAGATTTCCAATACATTACGGTCAATGGCAATTTTAGGGGCATTCATCCATTTCAAGCACAATACCGTCCTACCACATAAGTTAGGTAATGGTCCGACCACGGTCACGTGCCTCCCTCAAGAACTATGCCAAAAGTCGCCAAGCTTGGCGACTTTTGGTGTACGTGAGTGCATATTTAACTCTCAAATCTCAAAAGCTATTATGAAATTTCATATATAAGATTGTTGTAACATCTAGTTGTGCATCTCGATTTTTGGTTGCAATCTACTGGAGAATTTATTTACAGGACCACCGAAAAGAATTTCAGTACTTTAATGTCTATGGACATCTTCAATATAGTACAATTGTAGACAGTCATTGTTTGGTACATGCCCAAAATCTCTGTCCTCGACCTTGGCGAGTTTTGCCGAAACGTCGCCAAATTTGGCGATAGTCAGTCATTTGGTCCATGCCCAAAGTATCGCCATTTGTCATCGTTCTTGGCGAGTTTTGGCGAAATATCGCCAAATGTGGCGATAATCTGTCATTGTTGGTCCATGCTTAAAATCTCGCCAAATGTCGTCGACATTGACGAGTTTCGCCGAAATATCGCCAAATTTGACGCCAAAAATTATTTCGTATTTTGTATAACTCTAAAACTTTAATCCGTAGAATTTTGAACTTTTGTATTTAGAACTATATTATAATATCTAACTGTTTTCAATATCTTTTTTGACAGCAATCGACTGGGAATTTATTTACAGGGTGAGCCAAATGACTTTAAATACATTAAGGTGTATGGATGCATTCAATTCGTTGAAAGTCTGTGGTCAATGACTACTTTGGCTATCCCCAAAATCTCGCAAACTATCTCAAGTTTGTCGGCTTTTGGCGAAATATCGCCAAATAAAGTATCAGAAGGAAATCTTTCAAATTGAACTCAGCTTGGCTATATCGAAATATTTGGCTAGAAATCGCTAAACCTTACTATTATTGACATTTTATCTCTTTCAAACAAATAATTTTAGAGGAAGTGCGTAGAAAACATTTTCGATTTAATAGACGTGCAAGGAAGTCATGTGTTGGACACATCAGATTTTTTTCTTTTCTTCTCAAGTTATCATTACAAAAGAAAATTCTCAGGAAACTTCGAATCAATTTCGAATCAATTCGAATCAATTAATCCACGGATTAATGCAATTTTGAGGATAGGAGCGGCTGGTTAAAATGTATGTCCATTTTATGGAAGTAAAATAGGATCTCTTACATTTTTAATGTAATTTCTTTCTTTCTTTCTTTTTTTTTTATCCTGGGTGAGGGCTTAATCCGCCAGCTTTCGAATTCAGTAATAAAGATTTTCCATTCCTGTCCGGAGGAAGGGGGGGGGGGCAATATGTTTCCGGCTGCACTAACATTTTTGACCACGGGCCGCCACTGCTGAAACGTCAAGTCTTTGGACTTCCCCATACTTTATCAAACATTCAACAACACATTTTTCTGTCTAAAATTTCATCGGAGTATAAATTAAAAGTCTTATAAACATATTGCACACTGTAGACAATAATATTAAATGAAGAAAGTGAAATAACAAACACCTTGATAATATTGGGTCTGAAAAAAAGTAATTGCTTTTTTTACATGAAATTCAAACAAATAAACTCTCAATCATGAAACCGTTCTTCAAGTTCGACCGTAGCTGAGTAACATTCATGCTTGTTGTCAGAAGAGCATAAAACAGATTCTCACTCCTGGCAACATTTCTCTCTTAAGTAGAGAATCTTCAGTGAATCTTCTCTCAGTATTGAGTAGAGAATCTTCAACTACTCAATAACAATTTCAAAATTTGAAAGAGATTCAAAATCGTTAGCATTCGTTTTTTACATTTTTTCTTTAAATCATGCAGTACCAGGTTACCGAGCCATGCTCAGAATCTAAGGGTTCCTTAAGTGCAAAATAATGAATACGTAAATGCCTTTGCACGTATCAATAATCTTCATGGTGACCAAAGATTTTCATCGCTGTCGGATCACCCATACATTATCAGGTAAGCTTTGGTCGGCATTCAATGTTACAATGGCATATACTTTGTTTTGAAGAGGAATGCTAAATATTCGATGGTCGGTGCCATCAAAGTTGAGCAAAAAGTAGTTTAACGTAAGGTGCCTCCTTTCCATCTGTAGCAGATCAGCGAGGGTATCAGCGAAGATCTTGGGCGATGCATTCACTAACAGCGTCTTCATTACTTCTGAAATATATCTGTCCATATTGAGGACGTTCAAATTCAGCATCAAGAATTTGAGTTGGTTGAACTGTCAGATGAATGAGTTTATAAAAAAAATTCATCAAGTCTGTTATACACTGTTTGCAACGTAGCAGTACACACCAAAATCGTTAATAGTTTCACTCGTCATATACTGTGAACAAAGCCATTGTAAAGTATGCTTTCAAATTTCGAATTCTTTGAAATGTGGGTGACATCGAAGAAACAACCACACCAATTCATTAGGAAATTCAGAATGTCCTACATCAATCTTACAGTCCCCAAAATGGTTTCGGTTAATTTTTGTTTTTACTCTTCAGAAAAATGCAAAGCTCCAGGGTGAATGCAATCCATGTTAAAAAGTTTTAAACTATGATAATAAGTACCCACATTTGTGGCAGCTTTGTAGATACTTAGACTGTTTACCCGAAGTATTTGTCGACGTCTAGCTGTTCCATGTCGTTCTCCTTCCAAATACTAATCACCTGTTCCATCTGCTTGTGTTTGACTTTCTCACATGCACTTTCACACATTTGGGCTAAGTGCTGCTGTCGGTGATCATATGTTTCCACAGCTCGTTTTTGAGCTACACTTTCTTGTATTTACGTCTTTATAATACATCTATGATGATAATTCTTTACGATTGAAATTGTAAATTTCTCTATAGTGCTTCAATTCAAACATAAAATACTTATTCTTTTCTAATTCAAAGAAAATACATCATGCATAAACAAATTCTACAAACGTAAATTCAATCTTATAGATACATAAATATAGATGCCATAAAAGTATAATCTTACATAAATATGCTTTAAACATAATTTTATTTTATAAACTCACGCTTAAGAAAATAAAAAGTGTAATGCAATTTAAATTATTAGTACAAAAGGACACTTCGAAATCATGAAATCAAAAACAGAATAGATCAAAAATATTCTTTTATAATAACCCTAACAACTACTTAAACGTTGACAATAATAGAACAAACGGATGGACTGAAGAAAACAGACTTCTAACCTCGAATAAATCAAAAATATATCGCTCCTATATAGTTACGCTGATCCCTGACTCTGTCACAATTCCAGTTCAACCACTCAAAATAAAACTTTTACCATCCAAACAGATTAAAAATGTATTGTCTAATAACTTAAAATTTACACGGTTCGTTGGTGCGATCAGCCTGAAAATTATCATAATTATGTAAAAAAAAAAAAGAAAGAAAAAATCTGATAATCCACCCGTTCCCTAATTTTTAAGCGTTTTTTTTTTTTTCTTTTTTTATTTTCAGCTCTATTTCATTTAAGAGAATAAAAAAAGCTAATCATTTGAGTGTCAGAATTATCTATTGCAAGTGACATTGACGTACATTGAAGTCACGGTTATCAGGCTTTGGAGGAAAAATTACGATTCCAATTCGCTTAAGATAGCTTTTCTAAATTACTACTCAGTTTAACTTTTTTTCAAAAATAAAACGGTTTTCTATGCATTAAGCATGGATATAGGAGAGGATGTTGATACCAAACGAAATGTTTCGAATACGAAATGTTTCTGCAGATTATACAATTCGAATTTCGATGTATAATAAAAATTGAAAATGAAGTTATTTGATTTTAAGTGGGTAAATATTAAATATTCTGAGTGTAGACATTCTATCGCCCGCTGTAATTGTCTCCACAAAGGGCTTTATCCTTTAGTTTAATGATAGTACACAACACGGTCTAATCCACGTCTAAATAAGAATTGAAAATTTATTAGAAAAAATCTTAGCAACCAGATTTCAGCCTCCCAATTTACTGCTTCCACATATGGAAAACTCCCAGCCTGAGGCCGGATGGGGCCCGCCATGGCTTTTGGACCAGCCCTTAGAACAAGTCAAAACCCTGTATAAAACCTATATAAAACATTCAAACTTCCATATAAATCCGAATTATACGGCCCGCGATTTCGCTAACATCCTGAAGTCAGGCCCAGGAGGCCACTATCGTAAAGTTCTGCCCGCAACTTTTAAAAGGTTGTCCATACGATGATAAAATAAATGAGTTGAAATCATCAACTGCAGTGAATGAAAACTAAACTGACGTCTGATCATCTGCAAAATTAATTTGAATATCGGCTGCGAGCCCAATTTAGGAATCGATCGTATCATTTTTTCATCGGAGTTTCGAACATCGTTTCATTATAAACGGTTGACCCATTAAAAAAAAAAAAAAATCGTCTGGGTAACTACATTTAAATATTTATCGTCAACTTGGCGGAATAAGGCAGTTAAAATAGAATTCAACCTAGTGCCGTTATTTAAAAAAAAAAAAAAAAAAAAAAAAAAAAAAAAAAAATGGAATTTTCATGTTACGTCACAGGATCTTTTTTCTTACTGTGAATGACTGAAAAGGGTGTCATTTTCATTTAAATTATTCGGCTAAGCTGAAACTTTTATGCACTTTTGAAATTCGCATCATATGGATCAATAAAATAAATGAAAAATATTTATTGTTTTAGTATATGCGCGAAAATACATTTAGCTTTACGTTAGTTACAAAAGGATAATTGTAATAAATTCAGGCAATTTTTCACATAAGATTTACGAATAGTTTTGTATTAATAACTATGAATTAAGAATAATTAAATTATTTACGTAAGGTGCTTGCGGGGATGGCAACGAAGACTCTTTTCTCTTTTTCTTTCGCTGGTTGCCAGGACGATATTTTGAAATAAAAATAACTTTTTAATTCTAAACAAATTTATGTAGCTGAATGGTGTAATATATCTAGTTACTAAAATATTTATTTGTCTGTGTACTGAATATCGAGTTCCATTTATTTTATTTCTTTGCGAAATTAATTTTTACTATTATATATCGATGGCGTGTATTTTTTAATCCGCCCCAAACTTATTTGAGCGTCCCTTTTAGGAAGATTGCATCAATTGTGTTTTTCAAACGCTCAATAGATGGCGCTACCGTCCAAAAATTTTAAACGTTTTAGAGTTGTTTCAATCAATTGACCTAGCTCAATCGTTTCAGGGGCCCAAAAAACCCCCAGGTACGAAATTTAAAAAGAATCCTTAGAGCAAGTTTTCGAGATCGTTCGGACATACACACACACAAACATTCCTCGTTTAATATAAGAGCGGATATGGACCAAGGAAATTCTGGAGTCACGGTTCATTTGGACCAATGACTAAATATTCTAATTTCTACCCCTGATATTCTCAGTACAGAAAACGTTGTCCAGAAACAGTATTTTTCCTGCAAATAATATTTATTCCTTTAGCTATCCTGCAAATAATATTTATTCCTTAGAGCGGAATTAGCTCAAGGCGAAAAGTTCGGAACCTACAAACAACGTTTTTCAATTTGCAGAAAGTCCCTTAAAATCACGCAATAAAAAAATAAATAATTCGCAATATCTCCGGAAATTGTCGTAGAAAATTGGTGAAACTCAGTATTTAAGGTAATTTGAAGGTTTCCTTTCGTTTAATAAAGTCAAAATAGAGTGTTGTCATTGAGAAAAGCGAAGTTCACACAGAATTAAATATGAAGACGGCCCCTTATGCAAATTAAATTAATAATAAATTAACGTATACGTTATTTTCAAACGAATGGTATTTATAACTTTGCTTCACGACGAACGACGGCCAAATAAAGAGCAAGTGGGCGGGTTTTTTTTTTCCGCCGCTGTACAGCTGTGGAAAAAAAAAAAGACCCACTTGTACTTTTTTCGGCCGTCGTTCGTCGTACAGCGAAATACCGATACCAATCGTTTACGATTGAAGTACACTTTAATTTGCTATGGATAAAAATTGCATAAGGGGCCATCTACATATTAAAATTCGCACCAACTTTTTTTTTCAATAGCAACCCCTAGATTTCACTTCATATTTCAAAAATTTAGCTCATTTTAACCCCGAATACCAATTTTCAATGAATTTAAACTAAAAATGGGTGAGTTATGAGCTTCCAAAATCCCCTTCCCCATATGCTAAAATATTTTTTCATACTTTAATTCATATCTCATATAATATTGATAATAAGAAGCTGATTTTTATTCGTACTATTAGAACTAAATGACCCAAACATAGTTTAGTATTATTATAATTTTTAATAAAATATTAATATGAATTATGGATTATTAAATTAATATAAAAAATATGAATAGCGACTAGCCAAATTTCGATGGAAATATGTGTAGAAAGCAATATTACATGGCTGTGCAAAATTTCAAATTTTTACGTTCAGTAGTTTAATTTATATTAAATAAAATGTGTTAGTTTCATGAGTTATGGGACCATATATAAATTTATTAAGTGACAATTTTTTGAAAATTGCTTAAAATAAACGTAAATTAGATTTCCTTTGTGCAAAAACATAGTAAAACAGAGGTATTAAAAAATATCAAATTTTGAAGCAAATAAATTAGAGGTTTTTACAGTTTGATGGTGATTCTATAAAGCATCTATGCGTCTATTGTTGCGTCCGCTGCCATATCCTCCCAAATAAAATATTTTCCAGGTATAGAATTAGATTCAGTAGATGTATGTCTTCTAATACAACGGCCTATTTCTGAAAAACTAACATCCTCAACATTCCAGGCATGAATTTGACCTTTTTTAATATTGGAAACATTAGGTCTTTCCCATATTTTATCAAACATTCGAAAAAAAATCTCGTTTTTCTGTCTAAATTTTCATCTGACAATAAATTAAGATACCGCCAAAAGTCTTATCGTCTGCACATTGCAGACGATAATATTAAATGAAGAAAGTGAAATAACAAACACAGTGATAATATTGGGTCGGCAAAAAAGTAATTGTGTTTTTTTCATGAAATTCAAATAAATAAATTTTCAATCATGAAACCATTCTTCTAGTTCGACCGTAGCTGAGTAACATTCAGCAGCCACTCACTCCTGCCGACATTTCACCTGTCTAAGAGAACCATCAAGGGTAATACTCAATAACAATTTCAAAATTAGAAAGATTTTCAATTTCTCGAAAGATTTTCAATCGAGCAGTCGTTTTGCATTTTTCCTTTCAATCATGTGTACGAACCAAGGAAGTTATGAACTCACAGGTCATTTGGACGACTGGCTAAATATTCTAATTTCTACCCCTGATATTCTCAGTACTGTAAACGTTAAGAGAGTCGGAAGCAATATTTTCCTTGAAAATAATATTTATCTCTTTTAACTCTCGCGAGCGAAATGAATGAAAGACGAAAAGTTCGGAACCTACAAATAGCGTTTTTCAATTTGCAGAAAGTCCCTTAAAAACGCACAAAAAATAATTCGCAATATCTTGGGAAATTATCGTAGAAAATTAGTGAAAAAGTATATATTTAGGGTAATTTGAAGGTTTTCTTTCGTTTAATAAAGTCAAAATACACTGTTGCCATTGAGAAAAACGAAGTTGATGCAGAATTAAATATGAAGACTGCCTCTTATGAAAATTAAATTAATAGTAACTTAAAGTATGAGTTATTTGCAAACGAATGGTATATATGACTTTGCTGTACGGCGAACGACGGTGACATAAAAAGCAAGTGGGTCTTTTTTTTCGCAGCTGTACATACTAACTTGTATTAGAGATTTAAACTTATCAGGCAGTCAACGATTTTAATTCCTCAGTTTGTTTTTTTGAGTGACTATCGATTGTCAAAGGTTCTATGGAAAAACTTCTTGATATGTATATAAAATGTAATTTATATGAAAATGACGTAGAAAAGAAAGATTTGACTAAAGGTATTTCATTGAAATTAATACCAAGTAGAGAATTCAAACTTTAACATATTTTAACATATAAATAAATAAATTTAAGTTGTTTTTAATACTGAAATTACTTTTAAACAGTAACATTAAAAGTATGGAGAAATAAATGGTTATTTTCAAAACCTTTAACGTTGTGTAGTGTTCTTAAACACTTAAAAGTTGTTTTTTTTAATATTGTTTTTTATTCATGAAAACAATACCTTATTGCGAAAGAAAAGTTGTAAAACTAATAAATATATCTTAAATGATAGTTAGAGATATATAATAAATATATCTATAACTAATAAATTTATCTCTTATTATGTAAATTTGATTAATTAATATAATTGAAATAAGCATAGGGTAAGGAAGAATAACTTCAATAAATTTTAATAATAAAAAAGCGATAATTAAGCATGTCACTCGTATATATACTCATTCTTTATAACGCATTTAACCCCAGTTACTATATATTTCACCCTTTTATATGATATGCTGATATGCATAAAACTTCTTATGAAACTTTTTTTCCCGTGGGTAAATTTTAAGTACCTATAAGGGAAAGACGATACTTTATACTCAACAAGACTCATACAGTACAGAAAACTCAGAATATACACCAACTGCTTATTGATTATACTGATTACTGGATATTGAGGAAAAAAGGAGAAAAAACCACAGCATTTATCCGAAGATTATCATTATTTTTCTAAACATAGAAAAGTTAAATAACTGTTTGAGGAGACTTTTAGTTTAACAATTAAAAAATGATTAGAAAAAGAAACTGCTATTTTTTTAATTAAAATCTTTTAAGTGTGTAGAACACTACACAACAATGAAATTAATGAGTCAATTATAATAATTCTCCATACTTTTAACGTTGCTTTTTCAAAGAATTTTCATTATTAAAAGTAACATACTTTTACCCATATCTATTTTAGAACACATAAAAGTTCGAATATTTTACTTTCTATTACGTCAATAAAATTAGCTAGCCCAATGTTCCTTTCTACCCCATTTGTGAGATTGAGCTAACTTTAGTAATCCTTTGTAAGCTTTAGTTCTCTGACTCTTAAATCTGTTACGAAAATAATCTCAAACGTTACCTTATTAGATGCTACAAGTTACCACAGTAGCATTTTCGCAGATACCAAATTTCACTAAAATAGGTCTTCTCTTCTTTTATATTAGCAGGCTACTCCAAAAATCCAATTTTAAATTTCAACGTTTATTTGTCAGGAGAGGATAGCTCACATCACTGAATGTGTCTTTTAGAGCTACATACGTCCTTGACGAAGTTTCCTTCCACAATTTGGATCCTCATCAGAAGTTGGGGAACTTCTGAATATTGGCAAAACTCGGAAACTGCTATCGACGGCCGAGAGGATTTTAGAACTACGGATTTAACGTGCACGTACGCCACATGTACACGGTGGTCTTTAGTAATACATCGAAATTTAACGCGCAACCTTTGTACAAATTTGAACACTTGCCCAAAAAATATAATTTTTTGCCCCTCAAATACTTTCAGTAAGTTTTCATTAATGACAATAAAAGTGCCTACCCACCAATTTTACCAAAATAGCTTCTGGCGTCTTTTATAAAGACAATCGAGGAAAAAATATGCACTAATGGACAAAACACGTGTTCAGTAACAGTAGGCTGATGGGAAAATTGTTTTCGGCATATCAAGGAAATTTGCAAGCATTATGCAATAAACGCCAACAAAAGGATCAATTGATTCAAAACAGCGAATAAATAGATGATTGAATAAAGGATATCCAAGATGTAATCAAAATATGCAGACCATACGCCGGACAAATAACCCTAGTCACTTAGCTCTTGAAAAGTTTTAAAATATTAAACCTGTTCAACGCTTCTTTCAAATTTTATTATTAACTGATAGATGGCAACAGCATTAAAATTCTTACACTTCCATTTGTTTTTGAGTCGTCTTGGTATACTCTTACTTTTATAAAAGTTACTTAAGAACCTTTACCTTAACCTTTTGAGATTTACATGAGTTTAGAGCTTTGTGATAGAACAAGCTAATTTTAACCTGTATGATGAAAAACTGCTTGTCTGATTCTTTAAATTAAAATCTCTGAGAAAAAGCGCTCCAGTGTATAAACAAGTTTGAAGGACACTAGCAATTTTGTGTTTGTTTTGTCTGAGGTTTTTAGACTGTTCAAATCCAATCTATAAACCAAAGGAAAAAAAAAAAAACCTAATTTTAATTTATATAAATTTTATTATCTGAGGCGATGAAAAACGAACGACACGCGATAAAATCAGTTAAGTGTTTCAGTAAAAGTATCAAATGTGTCAAAAATAAAAAAATATTTGGGCATCGCTTTCTTTTTTTTTTTTTTTTAACTGCACGATCCATATTCAGAAAGAAAGGAAAGAAAGATTATTTAAATTTCAAACCGCTTATTTTCATCTATGTTTTATCTTTTAAATTGATAAAATGCTACTGCTTGCATATATTAATTGATCCAAGTTTTTCTTTCGAATAAATAAATAACTTCCATAAATGGCAATCTCTTTTCGTCGACTATTTTTTCCCCATTAAAGGTGGGAGGGGAAAGTTCTTGGAGGGAGAAGTCTTTCGTTAGTGCCACTGAGATGAAGTAATGGAAATTTATAGAGCCTCAAATGTCTCTTTTACTTATTTTGACTGTGAAATTCTATTTTATAGCTATAATTTTCTATGGATGTTAGGAGTAGCCACCTAACTTTTACATAAAAGCAATGTTGTTATTGTTGTGAGATTATGTCCAATTATCTACACGTAGGATCCAGGCCGATGAGTGAGGTGCCCTCCATAGGGGTACTTCTTAGGGGTCCTAACCCGTATTTACGCTAAGTTTCGGAGGAAACCACGAAAAACTCCGAACGGTTAGGTTGGTGGACACGACTTGGTTTTGAACGAGGCACCTTCCGTCTCCCAGTTCAGAGCGCTATGCGCTGGGCCACTGGTGAGGCCTACATAAAATCAAAGTTTTATACAATGGTGTAACTGGATTGGTGTTTTGAATATTTCTAGGGAGAGAATAGCTCACCCTGAGGACTTCATCTTCTATTTTTCTTGGGTCCTAAAATCTTTGTAAGGTGGGCATAGCGCCCATACAGTTATGCTAATGGTCGTATCTCCCAAGGCCTGGTTATTTCAGTAGTTATCTTTTGAAACAAAAACATGAAAGCAATTGTGCAGAAAATTTATCGTGAAAAAATTTATAACATAAAGAGCTAAAAATGTCTTCATAAATTGAATAACTATTGATGACATCATTCGATTCATTTCTTAATAGTACTCGATTACAAAGTATTACATTATTGAAAGGACCCAATTATTACTATAACTAGCAAAGAGTACAAATTGTCTCTGACTGGAAATTATAGTTTAGGTTAGGCTAGTGATGAAGGCAAAGCTGCACGAGGGCTATAAACTCAAGGGGGATGCTTCAGGCGGAGGACTTTTTAGGGCTTAGTATGGCTTAGAGATATTCAACGTTTACAAGCGAAAGGCTACTCACAGTAATGACTGGGATATTGAGTACAATCATTATCAGAAAGCCAGCGAGTGTCAACTATTTACGTTTAAAAGTTTTGGTTAAAAAAAAAATAATAATAGGGATTTTTTAGTATATTTAAATTACTTTAAAATTATCAATTTTTGAATGAAATTTCTTTCACTGTGGTTAGAGTACAATTTCGATTTCCGGAACGCTGGTGCATTCTAAAATAATAGCGCTTCTGTGCTTGCAGTCTTGGTACCTTCGTGTCTAACTCTGATATCGTTATAATAAAGTTCAGATTATCTACTCAGGTCTTTTTTCTTTTAATTTATCCCAAATTCCATTAGAAAAGGGATGCTTGTATGCTTTAGTGGTATTAGATGATGTTGATTTGGAGTTCATAGAATAAATTACAGTACTAAACAGTATTTTTTAGCAGTTCCTTGAGGAAAGCTTTTCTATACAGTATGGCTCAGTCGGCCGGCGTTTTTAGCTGTTAACCGGAAGATTTGTCATTCGATAGTAACCGGAGGACAAACGTTTTTGTCACACGCTTTTTCTATTAGGAAAAAAAATGAATATCCAAGTCTTTTAGCCTTAAATTTTGCAAGCATGTGCTATAAGCATTGGTCTGAACATCTTTTACGTAGTATTTCAAAACGAATCTTTCTGAAATACATTCTCCATATTTTTAAAGAGCGAAGTTCGAGTGAAGTTCATTTATAGAATTTCCAAAAATAGTCGGTTTACGATTGTTCACCCGTCATGGTCTAAGGCCTAAGTTCCCAAGTCTAAGGCCTAAGATAAGTAGAGCTGCCCTCTGCTCCGGAATATAATTAACCCCTTTTTTTAAACAGTAATTTTGGGCTTAGATCAGAGCGGAATTTCGAAGCTAAACGTGTGAGACATATAATGTAGAATAGAGTAAGGGCACAAGTAATTGACACTTTAAGAGCAATAATAAGCATTAACTAGTAATTGCTAAATACTAAAACTATCTAGAAAGAATTTTTTTTGTTTTCAAAACTTAAATGAACTTTTAAATTCATGTAAGGTATAACTTATTACCAGAACATTGCAAATTTCTATTTTTCCTATATTTTATATGTTGTCATGGTGGCGACGCCAGTAATTGACACCAAGAACAAAATTTTGGCTCTAGTGATTCACATTTCCTGCTCCAGTAATTGACACCTAAAAAATGAGTAGGAAAACATGCTGATTTAATATTTAATGCAATGACGTAAAAATGACTCTAGAAAATGAAATGAAATATAATGACATGACAGAAGGTCACTCAACTTAAACTATAGGAATGGAATTTTTAAAAATGTTTGATCAGATTTTGAGATTTTGCGAAAATTGTTTCAAACTGCTTACATTTTTGTTCGCACATCACGTAGTAATGATTACTGCGAATGAATTGAAATTTGGTGATGTGATAATTGATTACTATCATACTATACTCAACCTATAACGGCGATTTTTTTTTTTTTTAATTTTATCAGATTTCGAGAAATTGTTTTAAACTGCGTAAATATTTATTCGCACATCACGTGATATGCGAAGCGGTTCTCAACCTTTTAACGTCGCCCCCCCCCCTCATATTTTTCAGCATACCTTCAGTTGTTTAATCTTTAACAATGATCATTTAGTCGAATTTTCTACAAAATAATGTTATCAGTAAAGTCTGAATGAACATTTTCAGCGAAAATGGATATATTTTTGAGTAAAAATGAGAATAACTAAGATGATTTTTTAAAAACATGCATCACTACTTGCTCTTTGGTTTTTCTCGCGCCCCCCCCCCCAGCAAACGCTCTGCGCCCTCCTTGGGGACGCGCCCCACAGGTTGAAAAAAGCTGCGCTAAAGTATCTGAAATGAAATTTGGTGATATAATAAGTGGTCATTCAACTTAAACTATAGCCGTCACATTTTTAAAAAGTTTTGATTAGATTTTGAGATTTTTGAAAAATATTTTTAAAATGCGTAAACGTTTGTTCGCACATCATGTGAAAATGACTAAAGCGAACGAAATAAAATTTGGTGGCATAATAGGTGAATGCAACTTGAAATATAGCCGTCCAATTTTTTGAAAACTTGGATTAGCTTTTCGAGATTTTGAGAAAATTTATTTAAAACGTGTAAATATTTGTGTGTCTATCACATATAAACCTTTGAAGGGAATGGAATAAAATTTAGCATCATCATAGGTGGTCACTTAAACTATAGGTGTCAAAGTATTTCAATTTTTTAAAAAGATTTTGAAATTTTGCGAAATAGAAAAAATGTTTGTTCCATTCCTAAAAAATTGTAATGGGATAGAATGAAACTTGAAATTATGTTATGTGGCAATTTAATGTGTGAAATATAGATGTCAAAATTGTTTTACATATTTTCAAGATTTTGCGATTTTGTAAAAATCGTGTAAATGTTTGTTCGCGTATCCCTTAAAAACAGCTTTAGGGAATAGAATGAAATTCAGTAACATGATGATCAGTACTTACTAAACAATAAATGCCTGATTTTATTTTATATAATTTTTTAAGTTCGAATAAAGTTTAAAACTTTTAAAAAATGCATTAAAAAATAGAATCGCTTTAAGGCGTCCGGAGTTAATATATTAGTTAGCTATATAATTTTTAAAAATGTCTTATTTTTTTATGTTTATTTGCCGTTTTAGATTTTTTGAAATATGTGCAGTTTTCTGGAGGCATAATATTAAAAAATCTGTAGTGAAACAAACAAAATTTAGTTACAGGAGAGGAATAACCTCTTGACATTAAAAGCTTTTCCACTAAAATAGAATGTTAATTTTGAATAAAAAATATTTTCTCTATTGAGAATTTCACTCAGCAGTTACTGTCTAACCTGGAATCATTTAACTATGGGCAGAAGTTATAACTTTGCTTTCTATACTTTTGCCAATACACTACTTCCGTTCTTTGTTCTCCTGTAATGCTGACAAAAAGTCAGGCTTTTTGGAAATCTGCATTACATACTAACCTGTCAACGGCTGGTACATCTAATTATTTGATACAATTCAATTTAAAGTAATTTCTAAAATGAAATATGCTTTAAATCGAAAGAGGTTGATAATGAACTTATCTTATTTTCAGCATTAAGCCAGCTACTCAGGATCGCAATATTTTTAACACTGAGTTTAAAATCTCAAAGTTTGATACCTAGAACCCCTGGTTATCACAAAAGTGTTGCAAAAAGGTGATGATAAATGCCTAAATTGTTACTTGATAGCACCATTTGATAAAAGTTCAATTGGCTGAAGAATTAAAGCATGTTACTACTTTTTGGGGATACCCAGTGTATTAAAAATTATCTAAACATAACCTTCTCAATAGCTATTAACTGCATTTACTAGAAATTGTATGCAATTATCATGAACTTGGCTAAAACACCAATAACTAACGTAAGTGTCAATTACTGGCGAAATCCATTTTTTTTTCTAGCCCAGTAATTGACATCCCATCTTAAATAAATAATTAATTAAATTAATTTCTTTAAAAATCTCTGTAGATTTACTTTATGCACTATTATTGAATACAATTCTGTTTGCATTGATTTATAAAAAGAAATGTGCTTCAAATAGAAACAGGTTGATAATGAACTAATCTTAATTTCAGGATTAAGCCAGCTACTGAGAATTAGACCTTTTTTTTTAGCACTCAATTTAAAATCTCAAATTCTGATCCCCAGATTCCCCTGGAGGTAAAAGAAAATGGCATAAAATTGAAGACAAATGTCAAAATGGGTACTAAATAGCACCATTTGATAACAGTTTGGAAATAAAAGCTTTTTATAATAAATTATCGGGCAAAGTGTCAATTACTGGTGCACCTACCCTATTTACTTTCAGTTTTTAATTGAAGATTACAGAAGGCCTTGTGAATTAGCAAAAACACAGGTTTAAACACTTAAGTTGCAATAGAAGACGAAGACATAAGAATACTTAAAAACTGTTTAATTAAAAGGACTGTTGAAGAATAAATATATTAAAGATAACGTTTTGCGGTGGGTTAGCGAAATAAAAATACGTCTTCTCTTAGCAAGCGATAAACGACGGAGTCACCTAAAAATTATGACAACATCAAACTTCACATTGGCGAGAACAAAAACTTGGCCGAGATAAACAACGCCAGTTACAGAACAACCATAATTTTTAAACCAATAAAATTAAAGTAATAAAACCGCGAACAAGCAATTTTAAACCTTGTGCATGGCATCAAAAATAAAATATGCTAAAACAAGCGTCAAGAGAGGGGAATCAAAAATCCGTTATGATTGTTAACTGGCGTAATATAATCTATTTTTAGCCCAGAACGGCTCCAAATTGTCTGCGATACAACATAATAAAAAGCAATTGCATGCGAGGAATACGGAATACGAATTTAAAAGCCGAAGTGAAGGAAAAATTAGAACGCGCACACACACACACACACACACAGAAATATACATTTGAATGCTTGAATTTGAATTAGATTACATTTAAGAAACACATAAACGAGAACTATTATTAGATATGCAATCTGCACAAGACATGACATGACAAAATTTTATTACATGGAACACCTCGGCCAGGGATGGGCAAACTACGGCCCGCCGGAAGGTTTTATTCGGCCCGCAGATGGAATTTTAATTCGCCGGTCCGACGGAAATTGAAAGAATGTGTATATTTATATATTATAAATCCATATTAAGAAATATGAAGAAGACTTGAAAAAAGTGCACTTTGAGTTCGAACACAGATTTCAAGATTTCAGTGCCATTCAAACAGAATTGGATATTTTGACCATGCCTTTCAACGTAAATTGTAAAGCAGTGAGGTCAGATTTGCAGCTTGAATTAATTGAATTGCAATCTAACAATCATCTCAAGCAGTTGTCTCTAAATATGCCAAAGTTAGAGTTTTACAAATCATTATCGAAAATAAGTTTCCCAAATTTAATATCTCACGCCGAGAAAATCAGTGCTATGTTTGCTTCATCTTATATATGTGAACAAGTGTTTTCAATTATGAACCTTAGAGAGAGTTCTTTAAGAAGTAAACTGACAGATGAGCATTTAGCCTCGTTCCTTAGAATCAGTGCATCTCACTTCGAACCTCAATAAGGAACTTTTGAAAATGAAATCGCCATTTTATTCATCTCATTAACATATTTAAATTGTAATACTTGTATAATGTTTTTAAAATTTTAGAAATATTTATCTTGGCCCGCCAAACTTTTTTTTTTTCGATTTTTGGCCCGCGACCGAAAAAGTTTGCCCTTCCCTGACCTAGGCCATTCAAGGCTATAATATGGGGCTAAATAAATGGGGCTTCCCTGTGAGGAGTGGTCTCGTCAAAGAAAAAAAAAATTTTTTTACAATGTAAATAATAAATCAGCAATGTGTACCTAGATAAAAATTAGATAACAATAGAAACGATTGGGGGTGAACAAACTTTAGACACAAAATACACAAAGGACAGTAATTAGAATAGCGGCTACAAAGTTCCTAGTTGGTGAGTAAGACAGCCTTGGGTCTTTTACAGTTTACTTCTCGGAAATCGTAATCTGGCAGCTCAGCCCAAGGGCGGATTAAAGGGGCGGGGCGGAGGGGGCGACCGCCCTGAGACAAAAGAAAATAATGTAAAAGATCCTATTTTACTTCCATAAAATGGATGTATATGTCAATCTTCTAACTAATCGCCCCCCCGACAAACTTGCAATAATCTGCCACTGGCTCAGCCAATAGTTCGTTCCGAACATTACCGAGATTGGTGAAGAAATTTTCAATCTGGTGGACAATTTTTCTAAAGGAAGGGATGACGTAATCTGCATCACAGGATGATTGCCATTTTTTAAAATTCGCTGTTTACAAAAAGTGGTTCATTATATTCCGAAGTAGTTGGCAACTCTGCATAAGTACTTGTAAATGTACAAATGGGAAAGCAGTTTAACTTATTTAGTCAAGTCCCCATAGTTGTGAGTGCTTTATTTTTTATGTAAGGAAACTTATACCTGCGTGTGCATATATGGCAGGGTAGAGCTGTTGTGTTGTAAATTTCAATTACAATGTAAATTTTGCACACAATTCTATGAAAAAAAGAAATAAGTGTGTAGTGTATGTCTAAGGGGAAGGGTTTACATTGTGAAACAGAATGTAAATTAGGTAAAATTTTTGTGAAAGCATCATAGAAATATTTATTTCATTTTCGTGTTTTTACATTCTCTAAAACCAAATACCACGTGTATGCTTCCTTTCGTATTTTTATAACAGAAACCATAGCTACTTTCTAAGATGAAAATACTTCTTAAGACAAATAAAGATTTCTTTTCTTCTGATATACTGTTGACTTAAAATTAGTCTAACAAAGTATTTTAGATTCATTAAATTAAAATGAATACCAATTTATACAACTTACTCTGATCGAGTGTATAAGCCACCTAACATGGTAGACGGCTAAAGTGTAAAGGTCCCGTGTTCGAGCCCAGTCGCGTGGGTGTCGGTCTAACGGTCTGGAGTTCTGGTCGGTTTCCTGCAGATGTTTTTGATAATGCACGTGGTGTTTTTTGGCTGATCATTGCCGTAAAAAACCTGACTCGCGCTAAGTTCGAGGCCAAAATATAGGATTTTTCTAATTATCTTGATAAAAAATTGCGGGTCGCGTTAAATTCGGGCCACGTTATATCATACAGAAAGCCTAACAACTGCTATGTCACGACGATTTCAGGTTATCAGTAAGCCTTCAAAAATGACGACATTACACTTTAACTCTCATAAAGTGTAACTATTTAAAATTTCTGGTGAATTTACTCACGCACAACAGCATTTCAATGATTTGAGATAGAAAACTTAATTTTACGACAAAGGGCAAGTTTTAAACTGAAACTAATTATGTAATATAATAAGGAAATGGATTACAATGAATTATTTTATGTAGGAGGTGTTGTTATATTCGGACAAATACGGTATTTCTCAAAGTGAGCGAAAGATGTTGCCAAGTAGAATGCAGACTGGTAAAGCCCAATACAGATTTTTCCCGGGAACCGAGGCACTTTGCACAAGAGCAAGAAACGTGTGGTAAATTGAAACATTCTTGTTGCATTTTTAACAAAGATTTTTTTATAAGATAATGATTGCATGAAAGGAACATAAAGTGCGATGATGCTGCTTCTAATCGATGTATTTAGCTCACTGATTGTATTAATAAAAATATTACCCAGCAAACACACACCTGCAGGCGGACTACCTTGCCAGCGCCTTTCTGCCTTTACGTCCAGCACCGGCCCGGAACTGCAAAAAGTAACTGAATCGTACCAAAAGTGGTCTACCGAGAAGTACCTTGCCAGAAGCCCGGGAAGGCAACGGCCCATTAAGTTTATAATGCCCAAAATGAAACGGCCGGGTGCTGGCTATTATTAAAAATAAAGGCACTGGCCTGGTATCTTAACAGTGACTACAATATAATGGCACGGTACCGGATTAGTGCCTATTTACAGTAATGCTGCCATAATTAAAATACGAGCCAGTGGCGGATTCGGGGAAGGGGGCTTATTCATCAACCCCGACCCCGACCCCGAAAAAAAAAAAAAAACATTCCTTAAGGATAACATTTTGAAAGATAAAAAGCAACATAAATGAAAGATAAAAAACAGCAAAATCCGTTGGTCAATCGTTTGCAAATTATGTGCGCCTATCAGTAGTGAATTGTGTGCAGTTTCCATACACTGCAATTTTCTTACAAATATGTAGTCGCAAAAGATTTTTTTATGAGAGAGGCGGTAACACATTTCAGAACCAACATAAAATCATCTATAAACAGTTTAATTTCAATATTTCAGAGTTGAGATTTTATAAATGAGTTATAATACTTTATGTTGATATATATATATGTGTGTGTATGTACTAAACAAAATATAACAGAAAATAATAATAAATAAAATTATACTATGGTAACACATAACTTTAGGGTAACATTTTGCTTTATTGTACATTTGTTTAGATAACATTATTTTTTAAATGTTATCTATTCTGAAAAGAAATTTTCTGTATCTATACCTGTTGTATACTACATGATTCAAATTTTATGGAGGAAAGTACTTTTATACACTAAAATAAGTATCATTAGTAACCTCACCGACTTAAAAAATGTCACCAGTTTAGTAGCCATTTTCTCAATTTTAGTTCCCAAAATAGTAGCATTTTTTAATGATTTTGTAGTTAAGAAACAAACATGCTTAATTTAGCTTCATTTAAGAAGGATTGAATAAAATGATAAATTAAAAAACTTCATGCGTTATATATATATAACAGAACATATAATACATTTATTTTTATAGCACGAGTAAAAAAACAGATTAGAATGTTTGCTGAAAGCTCAATAGGAACTTTTTTTAAAAAAAAGGGAGTTGACAAAAACCAACACCAGATTTTCAAATTAGTCGCCTGGAGTAAGGTACAAGTAGCTAAACTTGAAAACACTATGAAAATGCGACGTTTTTCGGTTCAAAAAGTCGCCTAATCTTTAAATTAGTTGCAAAAGTCAACGGTGGACAAAATGTGTACATTAAAAACAGTGAAATAAAAATTTACCTGTAATATTTTCCCGACTGTCTAAAAACTGTAAATCCAACTGGAAAACTGGAAAATCTGCTTGCTGTATATCCTGAACTAACGAGATCTCACTGTCGAAGCAATTACATTTATTACTACTCCTAACAGAGACATCTCACTAGTCTATACCAATAAACCTTCTCGAAAGTTCTATAATAACGACCGGAAAAACTTTGTATTCTAAAAAGCGTTCTTCATACGTATTTCCAGATGTAAACTGGCCTCCCGCTCAACGTTTCAAGATTTGCGAAATGAAATGACACATCAAAAGAAAAGAGGGTTACTATACTTATTGGACACGAAAACGCACCACTTCCGTTTTAATGAAACACGCCAATTTTCAAAGCAACTAAGCTAGCATTCTAATTTGTTTTATTGTAAGTCTAATTTGTTTTATTGTAAATTTAAGCCTTACTTAGTTTTTAATATAAATTAGATAATTAATCTTTAGTTTTATCACTGCTATATTTAATATAATAAAAAAATATCAATAGAAGCAATTATTTAGGTTGTTAAAAATTTTAATTTAATCTAAAATTCTCTGAAAAAAAAAAGAGTACAGGATCTGAGCTCTCACGCAAATTAAACCCTGACTGGTCTTCGTGTAATACTCTCTAACATATTTCTGCACCCTAATTCGGTAGATTTTAAAAGGGGCTTAACGTAGAAAAAAGTCTCTATGTTTTTCAGGAAAAGTTTAGCAAAATTGTAAAAAATTAATATAAATTATAAAATTTTAAGATTAAAATACATAATTCTGTACATAGTAGGGGTTATATACTGTCATATACAGAGTGGGGGTTTCACTGTCCGTGTAGTAAACATTTTTATAGCATACTGAACTCGTTTGTATTATTTTAGTTTTTAGTACTAAAATATTTGAAGGCACAAAATGAACTTCTCCCCTTACACCCCCCCCCCTCAAAAAAAAAAAAAAAATCTTAGCAGTGACCCTGCCTTTGGGTGCCCGGAACTTATATCCCCTAACACTTCTACACAGTATGAATATGAAACAATATTATTTAATTAAAATAACGAAATTTTATGCCAACACTACGAAATATATACCCCAGACAGCACATAAGCTTAAATCAAGTTTGACATTTCTTTGAATTTGACGCATTAATGCAAGCTTGACAGATCAACTCATTCTAAGCTGGCAGCAAGCTTGCAGGAATCAAGTTGAATTGTCAAGCTTAAATACAGGTTGATTTAAGCTTGAAAATTGATACTCGCGTGATTTTTCCTTTTTAAAGGAGCGTTGATGGCGCCATCTGTGAAAGAGAATGGACATTAATTGTCTAGCGTCCTCAAATTTGCTGAAAGTTCGTAAAAGATGTGTTTTATTTTATATTATCAGTGCCATATTACCGGCAGGGCAAACGGGGCAACTGCCCAGGGCCTACAGATTTTAGGGCCCAAAAATCTTACATCTTACACTTTTGTAATTTTAAAATAAAATTTTAAATTTAAAATAAAATTACATTATTAAAATAAAATTACAAATAAAAATATAATTGTAATTTTAAAATAAAATTAAAAAGGATAAAAAAAAATTCAGAAGTTAAATAATTTTTTTAATTATAAAGTATGAACAATGAAAATAATTCAAATTTACATTTGTATAAATTAATTTAAACTTATTTTTAATTCTACGAAATGCTCTATATCAATATAGCATACCAATATGTAGGAAAATAACCACATTTGTAAGGAGAATTTTTAGCGTTAAAAATAGCAAAATTTTTCAATTATTTGTTATTTTAAGAAATATTTACAAAACTGACTAAAGTGTTTGTATTCCATACATGTTAGCAACTGTCATATAGCATTTCGAAGTAACGTTTAACTATCTGTTTCTTTCATTTCAGATTACTTAACACAAAATTTGTGTTAAGTAAACCCATTCTATATTTCCAAATATGGAAATTCTTCAAAATAAAATACAATTATACTACGAAATTGATTTCAAAATCAGTCGTTTATCTCGATTTTGGCCAGCAGTATTGCTTCATGAGTGTTGCGGTACTGAAAATTTTAAAACGTGTTTTTTTATTTTAATTTTTATTTTAATTTGATTTATTTTGATGCATTATTTTAATTTTGATGCATCCCATGGAAAAATAAAAGAAACAAATAACACATCGCCCACTTATCAATCTGGCGAGAAAACAGCGTGGTAAGTCACTTCAAACTTTAGTCTTAGCTGCACAAAGCTCCGGTGGCGGAATGGATAGCGTGCTCGACTGCGAAGCCAAAGGGCCCGGGTTCTATTCCAGCGACGAATACTCGATGGAAACAGATTAAATTAAATTGAAATTTCAGCGTAGAGGGGGAAAATGTGCGGAAAAATAAATTATGTGGGGCGCGTTAGCCAGCGGGCGCCCCGTGTATATAGAAAATTTTTTAAGCTTGATTCAAGCTTGAAATGTCAAGCTTAATGCAAGCTGGGCAAGTGTAAACTAGAAAACTTGATTCAAGCTTGCATCAAGCTTACACGCTTGGAATTTTCAAGCTTAGTTCAAGCTTATTGACTTGATAAATCAAGCTTGCTGCAAGTTTGATGCAAGTTTACTGTGCTGTCTGGGACAGGCCCATTACTGCCACATAGTGCTGGCCCGGTACATTTTTAGCAGTACCACGCCGTTAACTTTTCTGTGCATGTCATAGACACATGGCAGTTCGCCGTTACTAGTTATGTATCGGCGCATATGCACTTTTCAGACACTGTTACTCCAGTGACTTCCAGACGATGGCAATCTACCTTGCTTCCGGTATACGGCACTTTGCCAGCACGACGGGTACCCGGCCGTCATTTTGCGGGCAGTAGTGTGTTTGCTGGGTATGCATCAAATTGTAAAATATTAGAATATACAAGATTTTTAAAAGTACACAGTAGCCGGAGTCAACTGCGCCTACAATACACCTACTACGCGGTCTATTTCACAATTTCAAGCGTAATATTCTTATTAATACAATCAGTCTGCTAAATACATAGATTAGAAGCATCATTATTGCACCTCATATTTCTTTGATGTAACCATTAACACCTGAAAAATCTTTGTTAAAAAATCAACATTTAAAAGCCACTTCCACATCTTTTAGAAAATAACCAAGAACGCCTGGCTCTTGAAGGGTTAAAATGACGCTTGCGGTCATGGTTTCCTCTGCAATTCTTAATCCTTGTGATGTACACTATCTCCCAAACATTTTGTACAGATTCTTTAGAAACACTCTGTGTAAATAAACATGCATTTTAATGATCTTTCACAAATTTATCCCTTTATAAATTGATATACGCCCCCCTACCACATCTCAGACATTTATTAATGTAAATCAACTACTGAACGTAAAAATTTGAGATTTTGCGCGGCCATGTAAAATACTTTCTGTTTCTATTTCCGTCGCAGTTCGACTAGGTCGCTAATCATAACTTTTTCGAATCTTAATTTAATAATTCGTATTAATACTTTTAATAAAAAATTATAATAACAGAAAATTATGTGTGGGCCGTTTCGTTCTAATAGTAGAAATAAAAATCAGCTTTTTAATATCAATATTATATGAGATATGAATTAAAATATTTTAAAATATAAGGAGGGGTGAATGGATTTTCAAAGCTCATTCATTTTAGTTCAAATGGATTAAAAATTGGTATCCGGGGCTAAATAAGGTAAATTTTCGAAATATAAAGTGAAATGTAGGTGTTGACTTTGGAAAAGTAAAGTTGGTGCGCATTAAAGATGGACCCTTGTGCAAATTTTATGTTTAGCAAATCAAAGTGTACTTTGATCGTAAACGATTGATATATATGTAACTTTGTTGAACGAAGAAGGACGGCTAATTAAAGTGCAAGTGAGTCTTGAATAAAGTGTTTTTTTTTTTCCGAAGCTGTACACGACCTATTACGAGTACCATTTATCTAACAAGTATGTGAAATAATGATGAAAATACTTTTACAAAACAGTGAAATAACTTTTTCAATGTTTTGTACGCATCGAAAAGTGCTTGCGATTAAATTAAATTTAGTGTCATTACAACACAAAAAAGTATTATCTTCTGAAAAATGAGATTCCTAAAATAAATTATGAGTTTTCTTAATTATTTCTTAATTATTAGTATATTTTCTAAGTTGGTTTTTTCTTAATGGAAGACTTTGTGAAATGAAAATTTAACATATACTAGTCATTTTTTGAATGATTTGGTTGTTACGGTTTGACTTGATTGTATATGAAATGAAATGTTACCCTGATTAATTTCCGTAATTTATTCTGTTTTTAGATTAATTTCTTGATTTTTGACTAATTCTTTTACTAGAATTACCAAATCGTTATGTTTCTAGAGTAATTAACTAAATAAATGGACATGCGTTAGCTTTGAAATATCTTTAACTGACATATTTGCGAAGTAGTGACTTCACAAGAAATTGGTTAATACCTTTTAATAGAATGGAACATAATATTGCATCCTTCGTACGCAAGTTTGTAAGTGTGCATTTTTGGTTGCACTTGCGTGCATAAGGTGCGTTTTATGAGTAAAATAGGCATACAAAGTACATAAAGTTAACATTAATATAGTAATTGGCATCATTGACACGTGTGGTTCAATATGTTTTTCTCGCAGAATTTCCTAAAAGTGCGTTCTCTGAACAGCATTCTTTTCTGCATAAAAACCTGTAATAGCCATAGGACTTTCTTTAGACGAGGCCCTTCAACCTCCAATATTCTCGAAGGGCAATAAAACCCTTTTCACTTCTTTGGTAGCAAACTTTTACTAGCAAAGCCCGATCACATAAAGTTAGCATAGCGAAACAGCAAAGCATGATCGCATCAAAGCAAGATCGTAAAAATGCTAATTCATGTTAATTAATTCTGACACATACTGTTCATTTCCTTATATCCTCAAATCTGGTACTGCACTTCGTAACAATGCCGTCAACGTGAGCTGACTAAAATTTGCATAACGTTGTGCATTACCTCCTCTTTTTTTCCCGAGAAAACATGCATACTCACTACAACGCATTTCTGCGTATCAGTCATTGCTAAAATGTTTGATAAATGTAAAATGCCAAGATGAATGTAAAAAATTCGTAATTGTTTAGTGAAAGCTAGTGGCTGGAGTGTTTGAAATAAATTCGTAATAGTTTAGTTCATTCATACGTGATTGATTTCACTTAAGCGTTGTGCAGCGGTGTTCACATGGAATATCTGTTCTCTGCACAGACTCAGTTGCACTTATATTCCCAATTGGGAACATCAAATTAAAAATTTATTGGACAATTAAATTTTATTGATACTGACTTGAAAATATGACAAGATATAGTTAAAAGATGACTTGATTTTTTTGAAGTTGCATTTCTATCAATAGTGGAAAACTGGTCAAAAATTCATAAAAGTAGCCATTTTCATAAATTTTTACAGAGCTATCTTGATACACCCCTCCCCGTTCAAACTTAATTCATATCCTTACTTAAATTTAAACGTGAATCTTTCATTACCTCTTAATATTTCCCTTATTACTTAAACTACCCATCGCCAGTGCCGCACACAAGGGAAGGGTCCAGGGGATTTCCTCCAGGGGGTCCCCTCCCGAAAGAGTTATCATCTTTGCATCGTAAAATAATCATGTAATTCTCGACATTTTAATACACTAAAACTTTATCAAATTTTTATTTTTAGCTGTAAAGATAAGTAAATAAAAACATAATCCAGAAACATATGAAGTATACCCAGGAGGGGGAGGGGATGTAAAGGGACATATTCACCCCCCAAGATTTCTCAGAATTGAAATATTTCAGGTGGGAAAGAGAAACCTAATTTTTTCAAAAAGAATTTTTTCATCATGGAAGAAAAACATGATTCCAGCTAAGTGAATTCTTGAAAAAATACTAATAGAAAGTCTTTGATGACTGTAAAAATGTGCCTATGTGTTCATGAGGCCAATGGTCAGAGTTTGCAGAGGAGGGTCATCCCTATAGAATATCTATGGAATATTATATTATTTCTATGGAATATGCCCTCCCTCTCCGAACAGTTAGCGATAATCTCTGATTTCGTATTCATAAACTGAGAGCAATCAGGAAATCTCATTCAATTCATTTTCTTTTCCTCGGATTGCTAAGTTCATAATTTTATAACTTTAAATTCGTTTCAATCATTTCCTTAATTTTTCGATCCGAGAATGTGTAAAAGGAATCAGTTGTCGCTTTTAAGTTTTTTAAATTTGGTGAAAAAAAATTCCAATCATCAATTTGAAGCAGAAAAGTGTACATTAAATAACAATTTCAAGTAACAGTAATAAATTTTTAAATGCTGTAATTTTACATCTAGAAGAAAAGTTCAGAAAAGACAAAGAAATTTTGTGGTAAATAAATATTTTACTTTCACTAGAGATAACCTCATACCTACAGATGAAAACAAATTAGAAATGCTAAGAATGCTAATTATTATAGAACATCAGCTGTGGAACAAAAAATTACTGGCACAACAGATTACATTAACTGCTATAGAAGCTTTACAAATATGCAACGCGGTGATATTTTCCCAAATATCACCTCAAAGACAAAAACTTTTAAAAACTTAAGTCATTTTGCCTGTTACAACATGCACTACTAAAGGATCGTACTATGAAAAATTAAAAAACTACTTAAGAAACAGTAAATTTGAAATGTGTTTAAATGGTTTCTGTTATACATGTATAAAAAATATATTTATAAGTGAAGAAGTCTTAAAAATTTTGCAAAAGCAAACAGGAGGATAAGTATAACCTTGTAGAAAATAATGTGTATGAAAATTTTCACTTTATTATAACCACTTATTTTTTACCATTCTTTAAATTTTGGCTGTTTTTTAATCATTAAATGACTTTTATCGAATTTTCAACGATGTTGGATTCCACTGGTTCCGGTAAATAAAAATTTTTGTTCTATGGTATCTTTACTACTTTGCTCCATGATCTTCAATTTTTTGTAACCTTTAATAACTTGATAAAAATTATATAAAATCTTGAACAGGTTTGAATGGGAAAAACAAGAAACTTATACATGGGCGATAATTTGGGCCGCCCATGTATTTTAAGGAGCTCATCTTGAGTTTTCAAACATCCGAAAACTTAATTTGAAAGATTTCAGTATGCTATAAAAATTTGTTTACTATACCGGTGGCTGCGACGGGGGGTGGAGTGGGGACTCGAACCCTTATACCCAGGGCCGATCCCACGGGGGGGTGTGGGGGGGTGAGACACCCCCCCCCACCACCACCACTGAAAATGCAGTCGGCAAAATTGCTATTCCAAACTTCTCATTTTAGTATTCAAAAGAGTTTTTAATCGGCACTTTTCCTAACTTTTGTCCCTTTGACGTCCTAGTACTTCCAATGCATACCAAACCGAGTGAGAAATTCCTTTCTCATTCGCATCAGTCAAAAGAAAGAAGTGGGAAAGTATAAAGAGCGCTCGGCACTGGGTGGCCAGATACACAGAAGGAGGAGTCGGAAAATCAGCTCTCTGCAATTGACACCACATACATCCCATAGCACCTGTCTCGGCATTTTTCCCTATGCAAATAGTTATCTCACATGTCCATAGTAATCTAATTAAGAATCTTCTGTGCACATCTCTATGGTAGAAATACTGAGGATGAGAACGAGAATGTTCTGTCCCGCAGTGGTCTGGGCGCTAAACTCAGTTCCAATAAGAACACGGCAAGGGAAGCAGCATCCAGCTTGGCCAGTGCTTGGGAGGGTCAACTTCCTCTCGGCTCGACTGCTGTTGGAGCGTGTACGTTAATGGGAGCTGGTGCACGTAAAATCCGTCGTGGCTCCAATGTCCTCCAAGTTGTTAAACGATACCTCTGGGGGTGCCGATTTCAGGGGGTTGGGTCCCTCCTCTGGAATTGGTTCAAAATTAGGGGACTCCGAGCTGAGTCGGACTTCCTCCGACTGGGGATCATTAAAATGGAAGACTCCCCTTCCGCCCATCGCCTGCCTATATGGGGGCAGAGGGCATTAGCAACAACAACAACGAAAATGTTCCAGTCTTATATATTGCCCTGAGACAAATTAAGAAATACCATTCTGTAAGAAGTAAAAATATCGCAAGAAGGCCGCAAATGGCCTGAGGGTGTCACCACCCTTTGGTTCAGCGTGGTCTTTTCTGGGAAATAGATGTATTTTCTTTGCTTCTTTGAAATGCATGGGAAAAAGAAATTCACTTTGAACAGTAGCCCCCTATTCCGGTTAGCTAGACAGCAACCGAGCCAAAGTCAAACATATACTTGGAGCCTTGGCATACCTTGGAATCTAAGCATACTTTGATTAGAAGAAAACCATATTTCGCTTTTAAGATATTATTAATACATCAATTTGGTAAAAATAAATAAATAAAAAAATCTCTAGCATTTAATAAAATGAAGTAAAAGTTTGCTTCAGTGTGCATTTAAGACAAGTTTGAAACCAGTTGTACGCAAAAACATGAAACATATAGTAGTTGTAAACAAAAGAAAATGACAAAAAGTGCAGTGCACAAAATGTGATATGTAGTTGCTTTGATAATGACTAAAAGAAGAACGTGAAATAACTGTCATAATGGAAAGAGAATTTCTATACAAACTGTTGGAGCTCCGTCAAATCCAAGAAAAAGGTCATCGCCGATTAGATTATATTTGAACTACTTTTTATTATAAATTACTTTCATATCATTCATATAGAAACAACCCCAATTTTGTAATTTAATTTGATTTTAGAAAAATAATAGGTCAGTTAGAAGAGATAAAATGCAAGAGTATATATAGATCAAAGGCCCGTTAAAATAGGAAGACATGGCATAGCAAATAGTGGGGAGTCGCGACCTTAGGAGCTTCGAAATCAATATGCTTAATTTTCCATTTTCTCTTAAATTACAGGGGAAATTGACTTTTCGAGCTAGAATTACTTTCCTTATTCCATATTTTCCCCTTTAAGCCTCACATTCTTTTTAAGCCTTTATTTTTTAACGCTTTCCAAAGAACTTGAAATGTTTATGCTTTCAGTTTGTCTGCTCGTGCTCTAACTGCCGCATATATCCATCGATCGAATTTTTATGTGATAATGAAAATTACCGTACCATGTACCCTATTGAAAAGGATGTAGGTACCATTTATAGTTCTTTTACAGGAACACACAAAATAATTCCAATGCTTTGCAGCCTATGGGCAGAGAATGTTTAGAGTACATTTTAGAAACGTTCATCCACTTCAAGCAAAACGAAATTGGTATTTATTATTGAGGTTTATGAGGGCATTCTATCCATCGGCATGGGTGGACGTAGCGTTGATACCTATGCAGGGCTAACAAAATAACACTCATAGATTAGGCTTTAAGAGCAGTAGTTAAAACAATATTTTAGTTTCTTGTTTACTTTAATCTGTTCACTACCGTCGTTGCTAAGATACAATGGCAGAAAATTCTCCCTCCTGTATAAATCGTTGCTTTCCAGCATGGGTCTTTGAATGCCCTGGCATGGCCCAGCCATGCGCTTGTGCAAGGCTGTGGCCAGAGCAGAAACATTCTAAGACTCATGCCGGAAAGCAACGATGGACGCAGAAAGGAGGAATCTCTGCCATCGCGTCGTTAACAACGCCGGGAGCAAACAGTTAACTGTTCGTCGTGCAATAGTATTCCAGCCAACATCTAGCTAAGAAAATCCAGTATATTTATGTGGTATCATAATCTTAAAGTCATAATTACTTATCTAAGTCACAAAACATTCTTCGAAATTTTTTCACACATTAAATTTCGCCATTTATTCTATGTATCATTTTTTTAAAAATAAAATTTGACATAACACGACACAGTTATGGTTTTAAAGTGAAAAGCTTTTTATAACAGCTTATGTTTGAAATTTTAATCACACATAAGGTCGCGATATTAAAAATAGAATTTGTAAAAGAGCTCAGAAATAGAATTCTTTTAACATAAA
This sequence comes from Cheiracanthium punctorium, assembly GCA_038373885.1. Taxonomy (NCBI): domain Eukaryota; kingdom Metazoa; phylum Arthropoda; class Arachnida; order Araneae; family Cheiracanthiidae; genus Cheiracanthium; species Cheiracanthium punctorium. The sequence goes on along the minus strand of JAWZYV010015093.1, from coordinate 323,086 downwards.
ATGAATAAAACGTCAATGTTTCTTTACATTCACAAGTTTTTCTCAAATGTTCGAAATTTTACAAAATCTAAGACTAAAAGAAGTAGTAAAATTTTGGAACTTTGAACTCAAAAAATGTTACAATTAAACGATTTGCCATCGAATTCTGAAAACTTCAAGAATCGCTCACAAATGTGTTATAAATATAAGCACAAACCTTTATTATTGGACCAAAATACCATGGTATATTTGTCTATATTGAATGAATAGACCCAGAGAGCGGTAATCTTTCAGAATTGGTGGAGAAATAAATGTTAGAGATGAGTTCGGGCTCATTTTTTGAAGCCCGAGCCCGAGGACCTTTAATCCGAGCCCGAGCAATATTATATAAGTCGGAGCGCGAGCCCGCCCGAGCCCGAGGACCTTTAATCCGAGCCCGAGCAATATTATATAAGTCGGAGCCCGAGCCCGAAATTTCAGCTAAAGATAAAAAATCCAATTACTTCATTGATAGAATACAATGAATTTTGCCGTTTGTTCAAACTAAAGACAAATATAGTTGCAAACTCTTAATGCACTTTTTATTCTTTATATATCCATGTTTATCAAATAATGTCAGATCTCTTGATTAAGTAATCAATATAAGCCGCCTTTCTGAAATATCCAAAGAGCTTTATGCACCTTCTAGGGGCCAGTGCAGCTATTTTTTTTTATAAGTACAATCAACTCCGGTTATAGTGAACCCGGATATAGAGAACCATCGGCTATAGTGAACGCAAACCATTAGTCCCGATTCACATGCAATCTCTATCCATCATGAAGACACTTGGGTTTTAGTGAACTTCGGATATAATGGACGAAATTGGATGGTCCCCAGAAGTTCACTATAACGGGAGTTGACTGTACTTTTATTTTCCTCATGAATCACTTTTTAAAATCTGTTTCAAGGAGTATGTTCAATAAAGGAGAAATTTTTCACGAGCCCGAGCCCGCCCTTGACCGAATGCAAATGTGAATTACAGAGCCCGGGGCCGAACCGGGCTCGGGCTCGGGATCAGGCTTTCGGGCTCGGGCTGAGCCCGTCTCATCTCTAATAAATGTATCGATTATTAAAGCTTCAAAATGTTAGAAAACCAGGAGATTTAATGTAAAATCAGGAGACCAGGAGAAACCATCAAAATCTAGTACTCTCCTGAAAAATCCAGTAGAATTGGCAGGCATACAATAGTATATACGCAAATAAGACAGTGTTGAAAGTATAAACAGTGCTCTCAGTATGGCTTCCTTTCCTTTTTTTAAGTTAATGTAAAGACTCCATTCAGGGTACCCCCAAACTCATTTTCGCCAACCCAAACTATGGCCTGATAGTTTTGCCGCATACGGATAAGCAAATATTTTCTTCAGTCCGGAGATAGTATTTTATGACTCAATTAAAAGTTATGAATATTTTATGAAAATTTAATTACTTGTGACAGAGTCAGGAATGTAACCATTCCTCCCCAACAAAAATGTAGAGTTTTGTTGACAAAGTGATAATAATCTAGCCTTTTGCGTACTCCCCTCTGCAATTTATTAATGTAAAAACCAGACTGATCATTAATGCGTAAATAATGTGAATCCTCTGAAAGTCGAACGTTAGCGGCTCCCTCTGTACAACTTACAGAGATATTTATGCTGTTTGTATGTTATGGGTACGTTCTGTTCGTCGGAAAACTGTCTAATACAGGAAGGTGACCAACTTGGAAACTGAATCGGCAAATTTGTGTTTTCAGTCGGCAATTTACTTCTCTTCACCCCCCCAAGATTTTCTTCTGGGATCGGCCTGCTTATACCTACCTTTTATGGGCGCATATAATAGCATATTCTTTAGATTTCACCAAGTGGTACATTACTTATTTCATGGTAATAACGATATTCACCCCCTCCCTCCCGAAATGAATTTCTGGGTACACTATTGAGTATAAGTATATACTGAAGTGCGGGTTTTCTTTTTAAAAAGGTGGTCATGTTCACGAGAAAAATTTTGTCCTGCATTTTTTTCATGTCGTTGCTTGGTGTCACAACTTTATTACGACCTGGAACCCCTCCAAGAGAAAAACCTGTGTGTGCCACTGCCCATCACTATATTCCATTTTTGAAATCAGTGTAAAAGTATAGTTAGAAATGACCAATGTCCCCAGTTGGAAACACAGTAAAAATTGCATACTTTTTTTTTTATTCCTTTAAATTACTAATATCCTTTAACTAACGCATTAGAAGACAAATATGCAAAAAATTTATTTAAAATGTGCCTGGATCTTTAATCTGAATTCGGTCTGGGAATAGCTAAGTCTTTTTATGAAAAATTCTGCATTTTTCATCGTTTGGATCCCCTCCGAATTTTTTTTTCTGGGTATGTCTCTGGGAGCACGTAGCATGTTTGAAAGTAAAAATAGCAAAGGAGTGTCTACGTTTCGAAAGGAAAGTTTTAAAATAAGCCTAAATAGTTGTTAACGCTTAGTGGTGCCATCTGTCGAAAACATTTAAAGATACAATTTCACACACCGATAAAATAAATTTTTGGTAATGTTTAGTTAAGTTTTTTGGTTGACGCAGTAGCGTAGAAAGGAATTTTTCGGTAGTGGATGAAAGATCAAAAATTAGGATGCATTATAAAAATCGAGGCTCCCTTTCCGATTAGCTACCGCTTGGCGACTTCCTACTACTAGCGCCACGGCAAGGTAATTCCCAGTATTCAATCAGTACGAATGGAAAACCGGTCTGGGATTGTGATCCGGGATCACACACACAATCGTGATGGGAACTGTCGTTTAAAACGAATCGGATACGCAAACTGATGCAGTTCATTTGAAAATGATCAGAAAGAATTAAGAAATATCAAATTCAAAGAAACTTTTGCCAAGTTTTTAATTCATCATTGAGCTGATCAGGAGATGGCTACTATTATTAGTAACGAAACAATTTATCTTAATCATGATATGTGTTATGTGTATTCAGTTACCGATAAAGTTACTCGAACAATCGACCATGAACTCTCATGTCCTGATCATGAAGAAGCAGATACGAAAATTGTATTTTTGGCAAGTCAAATAAAAGAAGATTCCACAGTTACAATCAGAACTTCAGACACAGATATTGTTGTCATCATGTTGGTCAACATAGGACATCTCCAAGCATCGGTTAAAATATGGATGGATCTTGGAGTTAACAATGTACGCTGTTATATTGACGTATCTGCTCTCTATGCTAAGCTCGGCCCAATAGTTTCGCGAGCGCTACCAGCTCTATACGCGCTAACAGGATGCGATAACAATCCGGCACTTTACAGACGAGGAAAAAAAAAACCATCTGCAAATTTTTATCGGTTCAAATGTTTTTCGGAAGACATTTGCAGATGTAGGCTCAGAGGATCATAATACAGAAGATTATTTTGGCATTTTACAATCTTCTATGTGTCACTTGTATGGCTAGAAAAAATTAGGTGATGTCAACCTAGCAAGAGTAGAAATCTTTCATAAGACCTACAAAGTGTCAGATACGTCTCAGTACTTCTCATTGAAAGTCCGTAATTTTGATGCTTGCCTCCTTGCCAATCTGAGCTACGGCAGCACTTATTGCGAACGAAGTATACTGCGTGCTTGTGGAGGAATGCACACAATAAAACTACACTGCTGGCCATCGTAAATGCAACACCCTGAAGGAAGCATGCAAATAATATGAAATTTACAACATGCATTAGCTGAGGTGAGATATGCAAATGATTAGAATTTCAGCGCAGACGCACATCAAGCGCGCCTGTGGCGCCACCTCAAAGCGCTATTTAAGGCTTGGAGATTTCGACGGTTTCAAGTACAGCAATTGTGTTTTTCTTGCTTTTTTTTCAAAAAAACGATAAATTATGCCTCGTAGGAAACAACGATCATCTTTTGATCAAGTATCCGAGTTTGACAGAGGAAGGATAGTGGCATACCGAGATTGTGGGTTATCTTTCAGGGAAATCGGTCGTCGTATTGGACGAAACCAAACAACTGTGATGCGGATATGTGATCGTTGGGTGCAGGAGGGTACGACGGACAGACGTGATCGACCGCATCGACCTCAGTGCACCACGTCACGTGATGACAGGCAGATTGTACGCATGGCAGTGACGGACCGCTCAGTCACATCACGAACCATATCACAGCAGATTCAGTCTGTAACGCATCATCCAGTGTCTGCGCGTACCATTCGACGTCGTTTACAGCAGAATGGTCTGTCCGCAAGACGTCCGTTGCTTTGTCTACCTCTGACGCGGAACCACAGACGTCTCCGCCGCCAATGGTGCGATGAAAGAAGGATGTGGACGACAGAATGGAATGAAATTCTCTTTACTGACGAGTCACGCTTCTGTATGCAACACCACGACGGTCGGATTCGAGTCTGGAGACACCGTGGAGAGAGGATGCTGAACAGCTGCATTATGCACCGTCACACTGGTCCTGCACCGGGTATTATGGTATGGGGCGGTATCGGATATCTCTCTCGCACTCCTCTAGTACGCATTGCCGGTACTTTAACCAGCCAGCGCTACATCTCCGAGGTGTTGGAGCCAGTTGTCCTTTCTTACCTTCAGGGCTTGCCAACAGCCATATTTCAGCAGGATAATGCACGGCCACACGTGGCACGCATTGTCCAAGGGTTCTTCGTCAATCACCAGATTGAATTGCTTCCCTGGCCGGCGCGCTCTCCGGATCTTTCGCCGATAGAAAACATGTGGTCCATGGTTGCTCAACGACTGACCCAGAGTTCATCCCCAGCTGTCACACCAGATCAACTTTGGCAACGTGTGGAAGCTGCTTGGTCTGCTGTACCCCAAGAACACATTCAAAGTCTCTTTGAATCAATGCCGAGGCGTGTGGCAGCTGTGATCTCCAACAACGGCGGCTACTCTGGGTACTGATTTTGGCAGGAACCACGCTTCATAGAATGCTGTAAATTTAATCATTTGTTACTTGGTCAACATGTTATCTACACAATAAATTTTGTTGTGATATCTCTTGTTTTTCTTGGTGTTGCAATTTGGGTGGCCAGCAGTGTATGATTAACATGTCACCAACAGATTACGGGTGGACAAATGTCGATGGAAAGTTTGAAATGACTTGGTTTGTTGCCAATCAGTTACCTGATGCATACGAAGATGTTGTCATAACACCAGTTATTGACGAAACTTCAGATTTAGGAATATTTCTTTTTAATACTTTGATAACATATTATTCATGAAATCAATAAAATTGTGTTAACGGTTATAACGATTTCTTGTTACAGATACGAAAACTGCAGACAATATTAGAGATCCAATTGAAATATTAGATTTGTAGTATGATAATTCTTCGGATAACGACGAAGATTGAAACAAATTTTTTCAACAGATGTATTTTATTTTTATATTATTTTTCTAAAAAAATTAAAGTCTAAATATTTAAATAGTTTTACGTGCTTTTGTTCGTCACATTTTATGGTTATTGAAAAAGAATTCATAATTTTTTTTCTAGCCGTCAGATTAATGATACCCCTGAAAATAATCGTCAGATTTTAGGCTACCATGACTGGAACATCAAGCTAAACCTTCTGTATAAAAATCTGACACACTCGAGTATTTCAATATGGCGATTTTTTTTTTTTCCATTTTCAAAAATTCGCTACGAGCTTGCGTCACTTCCGAAACGTCAGTCTTTTGAATGGGAGCATTTTAAGGGTTCACTTAACATCTCCTCTGAATATCTGACGCGCTCGAAAAAATACATTTTTTTTTTCTATTTTCTAACCTTCCGGATGGCCACCCCCACCACGCAAGTCGGCAGATGAACATACCTTTGGTATCAAAGACACGCTGGGGCATCTAAACTATCAATATCTGACACGCTTAAGTATCTCCATGTAACTGTTTTTTTTTTTTTTTTTTTTTTTTACATCTTTGAAGATCTGTATAGGCTTCCCCCACCACTGAAAGGAAACATTATATAACTTTTTATTCTTCTTATTATCTAAACTACAAAATCTAATAGGTCCTCACGACGCTCGAGTAAATCCCCAATTAGCATCATGGGCTCCCCTACTATGGTATTTGATTATTATTATTTTTTTTTTAAAGGAATTCTTTTTTGAAACTGATCTTAAATCCGGAGTATGTATATTATTTATTTTAAAATGAAAAGACAGTGTTCAGTATACAAATGGCTAGAGGTGACTATATTAATTATCATAAAGTTTAATGGATTACGCAAGTTGGGATAGCTTGGCGAAACGTCCGTCTTAATACCAGGTTTAACATGTTCACGCTCTTATATTGCAAAAATACAGGAAGAATTATGATGATGGTAGGAGCAATGACTTTCAGTTTTCGGGAATAACAGAGAGCCTAATAAAATAAAAGTTATTTGACTGAAACAGTTAATGTTTATGCACTGCTACTTTGAGATAGATTTATTTATTATTATAAGTTTGAATGGATTACGCAATTTGGGATTACATGTTGTAGACTGGTACAAATTTTTACATTCTTGGCATATCGGATTTGCCCGTTTTTGTTTTATAAAATAGCTGTACCGTTTTATACAAAAATGGGTATGACGGAACTTTTTCTTTTTTTGGTTTCTATTACATACTTTTATTTTTTATAAAACTGATTTAGGTTTTCCATCAAAAATAATAATCAATTGAAATAAAAAAAATATTGCTTTCATTGTTTTATAATATTTTCCTCGAAAAATTTGCCTAGTTACAATACAAACTTACATGTGTAAATCTGTACATCAGCCGGTTCTGGTTAATTTTCCGTGTTTTTATGGGAATGGAACTTAGCGACTAGGCCACCCCAGGACACTATTGGTTTAATACTAACCTTTTCAGAAAGCCGATGATTTATATTTTAACAACTGGAAAACAGGCGTAAGATATTTATTGAATGGGTAAAGTCACTGATACAGTTACACATTAATCAAACCTTTTACCACATTATTTTGGAAAGGGATCCAAAACGCATTTTTCAGCTAGTTTCAGGTTGCTAATTTTTTTTTTTTTTCTGTGTTGTCGGTGCGCATCTTTTCCCTGATTCAAACATTTCGATTACTTTTATTTGACTGATACATATACTGTATGATTAGTAAATCCGAAACTAAAAAAATTTCCAAATCCTTTTGCTGAATATATTTCTGATGTTCAAAATTTCCCGAGTTCTTTTATTGGTTTCATTAGATTTTTCGAATGCCTAGAAGGATTTCAGTTTTATTCATGCTGATAAAATATGTGAAAATAATGCTCTCTAAATTAAAAAAATTTCCGACTGTTTGCTTTTATTTGATTAATTAGTGGAAGTTGTACTCTTAAAGCTTCAAATTTTTTGACTTATTAAATTTATTCATGCATGTATAGTTTCATTTTTAACGTATGTAAATTTTCATTTTTAATAAATTGCTTTGTGTTTAGCGTTCACAATAAGTTTTAAACCGTGAGAAAGCCTAATGATCAGGGCCCGATTTAGAAAATTCTTGACTATAGGAACAGCACCGGATGGGGGGCCCCCTAACACTGATGTAGGCAGCGTGAAATTTCCAAAGGTAAATTACTGTCTGGCTGTTCCCTGCTGTCGAAAGTCTTAAGTTTTCTTTTCCCCTCAAAATGGCAGTCGTCTATTATCTTTTATGATGAATTTAACAAACAAATTCAAGCTGTACATAAAATACCTAAGAATTTACAACTTTTTTTCAACCCCTGCTTAGAAATGCCATCCAATCATCGCGCAGATTGACAACTTGCTTAAAATATTGTTTGAAAAAATTTGAAAGAATATAATCCAGAACACTCCTTGAAGACGTCATATAGATAAGCTGAAATGTCCATAAAATTTGATCAATTCACATGCAATTTATGTCATAGCACTATATGACACCCATTTGATGTTTTATAGACGTCTATACTGGTTGATTCAAAACAGATGTCAAAGCGATCATCTTTTAAAACATAAGTAATCGAAACACATTTTCAATTAGGAAAGTTCGTCAAATAAATAATAGCTTTCAGATAGGGCAAATTTTTTACTAGGGCTACATGCATATTAAAATACGAAATTTAATTTTTACATGGTCCCTCTTTTCTTATCTCTTATATTTGGAAAAATGTTGCTTTTCGTCCGAGAAAGTAAAAAGAAAAAAAGTTTCATGGTTCCAGAGTGGAATAGTTACCGAGATATCGTGAGTTAAAATTTTAGCATTTATCGCCAAACACGAAGGGGATTTCTCAAAAGTGTGAAAAGTAAAATTACTTTTCAGGTGACATTAACTTATGTTGGTAGTCATTCGACATCTGTATTTAACTCCTGGAAGCTAGAATATTCCTATATTACATGCTTGGGAGTTTCCAGTGAAAATTACAGTTTGAAATCCTTCTCTAGAAGCGTGACGTAATTACTGGATGACCCCCTGAAAGACTAAATTATCTATAATTTCATAGCGCAGTACCTATGAGAGTACAGCTTAGATAAAGTTGTACATGTTAATTTCTCTTTAAAATTTATTACTAGACCCAGTATACGACAAATCACATGAAAGTTTAATAATTTTTTTTTGCTCAGCTTCTGAGTGGAAATAGCCAAGATGAAATTTTTTTGGGATGTAGTGGCATACCATCTTAACAACATATAAAAATTTTAAAAATGTGCTTCTGATCAAACATCCCGAAAAAAATTCATGATGTGTTTTGGCAAATACAATGCTCATGCATAAAATATAGAAGATACCCAAATTTTGATCAAATTTTTGGAATCAGCTTAAAATGTTACCCCTAGAAACAAATTTTCACTTCAGTAACTCTACAGTTAAGGAGTTATTTAAGAAATTCAGAGAAAAAATGGCGTATCTTGCAGAAAACTTAAAAATTTGCATAATTAATTTCTTGGTAATTAATTATCGAAGAACCTGCAAAATTGAGATTTTTGGTTATCTTACCTTATAAATCATTTACACAAAATTTGAGGAAAATCTGAAATGGCGTGCTGAACATTTTCTACTTTTCTGTTTGATTTGACGTGGAATGACCGTTTCTTGTATTTTTTGACTATCATGACAGTCGTAAAAATAAATGCTGGTAACATAATTTTTGCGTAAAGCGCATTACCCTCAGTGTGTTTCTGATCCTATTCGAAATTCGTGACATCAAAATGATTTTGAATTTAGTGAATTCAAGATCATTTTGATTAGAATTTATAATTTAAAATAAATAACTATTTTCATATTCTATTTATCATAATAGTTACTATAGTGTCAGGATGCATTACTGCGACATAAGTTGTCAAATTTAATAATCAAATGAAAACGGAGTGATTTTAGAGTTATTGGTTTAAAAAAATGAAAATAGATATCATGAAACAAATAAGACATTAACTCGCTGGCGCTTTAAAAATATTTGTATTTTTAATGTTGTTGATATTTTGCAGTTTTCTCCTCGCATGTATGGCAACAGAATTTTCAACTTACCCAGCGCTACAAAGGCTTACAATGCTTCACGGACGTAGCTATAGCTTTCACATGGAAGGAGGTCGGCTATTGGGGGGGGGAGGGGTCCATTCATGCCGTGAAATTTGACTGGAGGTAAGTTTTACTATAAATAACTTGTAACAAATTAAAGTTACATTGCAATTTTTTTGTTACCCATTAAAATATAGAGTCTGCACGTAGATATTTGGCCAAAATTAGCATTATTGCGTAGACTAAGCAGGGGGGGTGTCCAGACCCCCTAACATTGTGAAAAAAGGATTTGGTATTTCTACATGTAGCCGTTTGTTTTGTAACGCCACTGACACAGACACAGACATCGTGCTATGCTCTTACCCATAGCAGATGCAACGGAGTTTTAGCCTCCTAGGTGATATTAAATTTTAATCGGTAAATGCTTTAAATGCAGAATTACTCAATGCTTTCGTTGCCTTTACAACTCAAAAGAAAAGAAAAAAGAAAAAAAAAAGAACACTTTTGTAATGGTGTTGTTACTTGTTGGTGTGATAAAACAAGAACGTTTAACAGTAGAACAGACAATAACATTTATTAACTAAAGTCAACAGAAGGTGTATCAATAGAAAGATTAAAATATAAAACATTCAGCGCTTTTGCAGTGAGGAGGGATGCCCCAAACGGCATTCACGGGCGAGCCATCGAAACTGACTTGCATTCCGAGGAGCAAAGCTGCTTATTTTTCTCCATCGAGTCTGCGCCTGCGCCAGCTGGTACGGAGGATCTTCGACTCGTAAAGTTGACTTGGAGTGCGCTTTTTCGACCAGGGCTTGCCTTGGAGCGGGCTCTGAAATGCAACGCCACACCACCTCCCCTCCTGGAAAAAAATCTGAAACGAGAAAGACTAGAAGAATTTTAGAGTTCAGGGTACTTTTTTGTAAATTGGACCTTACGTCCATACCGGGTTCGATAAACGGGTGTTGTAACATCTGGCGGCACTGTTTCAGTGGCCGTAGACGGAAGTGTTTCATCATTTGATGGTACTTTTTCAGTTGTATGATCTGGCAGAGAAACATCTTTAAAAGATGGTGCTGGAAGAGGATTTAGAGAGGGCATATGAGCAGGTTTCAAACGATCAATTGACACTGTCCTTTCCTTGCCGTTAACAACGATATTGAAGGCTTTATCACCTCGTTTAAGCACCTTGTGAGGCCCTGTATATGGGGTACATAGAGATGGCTTGACAGCATCTACCCTGAGGAAAACGTGTGAACATGTATGCAAATCTTTAAAAATAAAAATCTTTGTTGTATTATGACTAGTAGTAGGAACTGGTTTTAAAAGTTGCATATGCCTATTTAACCTAGCAAGAAATTTGCTATCAGGCGTATCGGCTGTTGTAGCTGTAAAAAACTGTCCTGGCAGTCTAAGATTTTCTCCATACACTAGTTCACTTGGTGAAGATTCTGTTTCTTCTCTGTAAATCGTGCGTAATCCCAAAAGAACCATGGGTAAAGCTTCAGTCCAATGAATGGAGGTATGGCACATTATGGACTGTTTTAGCACTCTATGCCAGCGCTCAATAATCCCGTTTGACTGTGGGTGATATGCCGTGGTATGTGACAAATTTATTCCAAAATTCTTTGCTAGTGATCGTAGTACCTCACCCCTAAACTGTGTACCTCTGTCAGTTGTTATGCGCTCGGGTATTCCAAACCGCGCAATCCAACCGCTGTAAAATACATTTATGACTGTTTCAGCTTTTATATCCGGAAGTGGAAAAGCCTCTGGCCACCTTGTAAACCTATCTATACACGTTAAGCAGTATGACATACCATGAGAAGATGGTAAAGGTCCAATCAGGTCGATATTTATATGTGAAAAACGCTGACTTGGAACTTTAAATTCCCCGAAAGGAGAATGTACATGCCGAGAAACTTTAGTTTTCTGACAGGGAATACAGGTCCGCGATAACTGTGCAATTTGCTTTTTTATGCCTGGCCATACGAAGCGATCCGTGATCAATTTCACTGTTGCTTTAATACCAGGATGAGCAAGACAATGCATTGTATTAAACACTTGTATTCGAAATTCTTCCGGAATATAAGGGCGAATGGTAGCTGTAGAAGTATCACAATATAGAGAGTAATCAGAATTCGGAATAGGTAGTTTCTGTAACTTAAAAACGGTATTAGGATATGACAAGAGTTCTTTAAGTTGTTCATCGGATTCTTGGGCTCGCACTATAGCTAGAAAGTCCAAAGGTTCCGGAAACTGCACTTCGTAAATCCTTGATAAGGCATCGGCTACTGTATTTTTTGAACTAGCCATATAACGAACATCAGTGCTAAATTCCGCAATGAAATTAAGCTGATTGATTTGTCGTGGAGAAAGTTTATCATATTTTTGTGAAAATGCTTTAATTAAAGGCTTATGATCAGTAAAAATTATGAAGTTAGTTCCTTCCAAAACATAACGAAAATATTTAATTGCAGCAAAAATCGCTAAAAGTTCACGATCGTAAATGCTGTATTTCATTTCAGTAGAGCTTAATTTTCTTGAGAAAAATCCCAGAGGTTCCCATCCATCTTTGTTATGTTGCTGGACGCAAGCGCCTATGGCCTTGTCTGACGCATCACACATTATTGCGATTTGAGCTTTTAAATTTGGATGTTTTAAGGACGTTATCTCTTTCAATACTCTCTTGCAATTTTCAAAGGATCTCTCAGATTCTTCTGACCAATTCAATACTGATTTATCATTCTTTTTACCAGGTCCCAACATTGCATGCAATGGGAGTTGTGTTTCCGCTGAATGGGGTAAAAATCTTCTATAGAAATTTAAAATACCCAAAAAACGTCGAAGTTCAACGACAGTATTTGGCTTTGGAAACTCCTCGATTGCTTTTACTCTGTCGGGTAAAGGGGTTATACCTGTTTTATCAATCATGTGTCCCAAAAATTTTACTTGGTCTGCTGCAAATGTGCACTTTGGCAAATTAACTTTTAATTTTTTTTCTTTTAAGCGAGAAAAGACTTCTGTTAGATGGAGTAAATGTTCGTTTAGGTCGTTAGAAGCTATTAGCAGATCATCTATGTAAATAAAGCAAAAGTCTAGTCCTTCCAAAACATGATCCAGAAGACGTTGCATGGTTTGGGCCGCATTTCGCAATCCAAAGGTCATAAATTTATATTGGAATAAGCCGAAAGGCGTAATAATAACGGTCTTTGGTATGTCTTCTTTATTCATTGGAACTTAATATGCTTTTCGTAAATCTAATGTGCTAAAAACTTTCTTTCCGTATAAATTATATGTGAAATCATAAATATGTCGTATTGGATAATTATCAGGTATTGTAATTGCGTTTAAAGCACGATAATCGCCACATGGACGCCACGTACCGTCGGATTTCTTAACCATGTGCAGTGGACTACTCCAACAACTTTTCGAAACGCTACAAATTCCTTTTTGTACTAAGTATGAAAATTCTGCTTTAGCTGCTGCTAATTTGTCTGGAGACAGACGTCTAGCTTTAGCCGCCACCGGTGGGCCTTTGGTTTCTATTATATGGCAGACATTTGACTTATTGGACGTTTCAAAATTATCATCGAATAAAGAACCGTATTGTTTTAATAACATATCGAATCTTTCAGACGGATGCACGAGGGTTATTCTTTGACACAGTACCTGTGAAATTTTACCTCGAGAAGAAACGCTAGTCAAGCTGTCAATCAATTTTTTGGACTTTAAATCGACGACTATTCCAAAATTATGCAAGAAATCTGCACCGAGTATAGGTCGAGATACATCAGCTATTGTGAATGTCCAAGGAAAAATTCTGCGAAGGCCGATATCTAAATTCAATATCTTTTTTCCAAATACATTAATTTTTGTACCATTTGCAGCTAACAAATTTAAAAGAGATCTTGAATTATAAAAGCGCTCATCCGGTGTAGGTGGAATAACACTTAAATCCGCTCCGGTGTCAACTAGTAGGTCTATGCCCAAATTTCTTTCGCGTACTATTCAGCGACAATTTTTTAAAGCCTCAACATTCGTCGCTGAAAATGCCTGGCTATTTAGTTTTCCGACGAAAAAGAGCAAGGTTTCGTGCATTTAGTTGCCTTTTCACCAAACTTAAAATGATACCAGCAAGACCTCCCCTCACTGTCAGAACGACGGGTAGAAGTATTACGTTTTCGAGAAACTGATCTATTTCGAGAATACAGAGTAAAAAGTTTATCAACTCTCTTATTTAATTCGTTAATCTGTATTTGCAAATCGTTTAGCGTTTTATTTGTAACTTCTAACTTCTCCGGTTTTGAACTTAACTCTGTGCTACTCAAAGATGACAAATTCGTTACGTCAGCAATTTTATCAGCCATTACAGCTAATCTATCCAATTCATCCTCTGAGCTAGCCAAAATAGCTTTTATTTGTGTAGGTAAACGCTGCAACCATAAGGATTTAAGCAATCCCTGACCAACATTCGTTCCCGATAACTCCTGCATTTCGCGGAGGAGGAGGGAGGGACGCTTGTCTCCTAAATTTACATCTTTGAAAAGTTTCCTTAACCTACGTTCCTCAGAATCAGAAAAAATAGCTATCAGGCGTTTTTTAAGTACACTATATGCACTATCATCATGAGGAGAATCGATTATGTCACTAACCTGAGACAGAACCTCTGTTTCGATGTTTCCAATCACAATATGATATTTCGTTATACTTGATGTTACACCAGAAGTTATGAACTGGCTTTCAATTTGACGAAACCACACAGCTGGATTCTCTTTCCAAAAGGGCGGCACCTTGACAGAGACCCTATTCAGAGTAGTACTTGCATTTCTGCCAGCCTCTTCAGATCCGGTATTCGTCATCTTGAGTAAAAGCTTTAATTGACTTTCTTTGAAACTTTTTTCCGGGTCACCAGTGTTACTTTTTGGTGTGATAAAACAAGAACGTTTAACAGTAGAACAGACAATAACATTTATTAACTAAAATCAACAGAAGGTGTATCAATAGAAAGATTAAAATATAAAACTTTCAGCGCTTTTGCAGTGAGGAGGGATGCCCCAAACGGCATTCACGGGCGAGCCATCGAAACTGACTTGCATTCCTAGGAGCAAAGCTGCTTATTTTTCTCCATCGAGTCTGCGCCTGCGCCAGCTGGTACGGAGGATCTTCGACTCGTAAAGTTGACTTGGAGTGCGCTTTTTCGACCAGGGCTTGCCTTGGAGCGGGCTCTGAAATGCAACGCCACAGTGTCTCGAATCAGCCAATTAAATTCAAAACATTGTTTTACTTTAAAATTTCCTAAAAAATTATCTTTATTGATATTTCTTCATTGTTTAGTTTTTAATAAAGGCCCAAATGTGCATTTTATTATCTGGCAAAATTAAAAAGAGCATTCTGACACATACATTTCTTGATGTGACAATTTGGAAATTCGTAAATGATACATAACCTTAAATTTTCATCAATGGCTATTCCTAAATTAAACCGAAATCCAAGATTTTTATTATTATTATTATTATTACGCGAGGTGATTTTTACGTCGGAATCTGTCTAAATCTAATCTAATGGATTTCGAGTGCGTACGTAAATTCGTGACGTCAAAGTGATGCTGATCCCAATTATGATTTAATACTTGGAGCTACGTTTTAAAGCTTTATTTTTTCCTTTTTAAAGTGCACAGTTTCGATGTTTGTGTTACCAAGACGACGCAATCAGATATTTAATGGCTAAATAATGAAATTTTTAAATCCTATTTCCTTCTAAAACTCATAGAAAATCCCCTAATATATATATATAAGTTTAAACGTGGGTTGAATGTGGATTTTATAATCTGACCAAATTGAAAAATATTCTGACGGATAGATTTTAAGATGCTACAGTTTAAAATTTACTTCTCGAAAATTTCCAATAAATGAGGAATTTCTATGGAAAAATCTCAAAAATCAGAAATCTATGATAAGCATTCTGAGCAAAATGGTTTTCAAAGAAAATTTTCTCTTCTATACGATGATACAACGTTGTTTCCTTGCAGATACTATTAGGTGTACCGGAAATTAGTATCCTTTATTTTATATAAATTCAAACAAATTTTCAACAAGTATTGAATTATAAACAAGCTGTGCTTAAGCATAGAACTCATATTTGTTTAATTTTGAAACGAGGATTTTATAGATAATTTTTTTTTTCCTTCTGGAAAAATTGCCACCCTCCCCCTTTGTTCACGTTTACCCTCCTTGGAGGAATACATTGGAATGTTCTGAAATCGATGTTTAGGTATTTGTGAGTGTTGTATTTTACAGCAAAAGTTTTATGGATATCTCTTTCCTTTTTGTAGATCACGTGGGATATGTGAAAAGAGCGCTTTGGCCACCTGTCTTTATAAGTTACGAATTTCGAAAAATGCTCTCCTGTCTAGCCCATACGCTATAAGACTCACATACGTGCCAAATTTCGTATAATTTGCTGCAGTAGTTTTAGTCAGGCAAAATATTGACATACGAAAAAATGACATTATTTTTCGGTGCACCTAATAATTCCGCTCCTATCGCTGAATATTCGTGAAAAATCGCTGAAAAATCCACAAAATATTGAATAAAAAAATTTCTAAGCCGAAATTTGAATAAATCTCTTGGAGGTACGTAACTTCATGTTTAAAACTTCCTTTGTAGCAAATTTGGTATTTCTACGAGTAGCCGCTTGTTTTGTAACGCCACAGACAGATAGACAGAAACACAGCCATCTTTAATAATAAGTAGAGATAATGCTTACCATAGTTCCAGAGATAGCATCAGATAGAAAGCATTTACAAATTTCTTTTCAGGAAAATCTCTTTCTCATATGAAATGCCTTACCGCCCCCTTCTAAAACCATCTTAATCGTTTTAAATGAAGTTAAAGTGTGTATTTAAAAAATTAAAAAATTAAAATACTTGCAGTTTTGTTTTGAAATCTATATAAACTATTTTTTATAATACAATTTTACAATAATGATTGATTTTCAATATTTTACCGCTTTCCTTTTTTTATATTCTTATCAGATCGGTACCCCTGGTGCCGTGCTGAGGCTGGTGTCAAAATGAAATGAAGGGGCACCAAAATTAAGCTTTGCCCGTATGACGTGATCTCTAGTTGCAGCACCGATTCTTTTCTTGAATTTTTTGAAAGTTTAAATTTTATTTAGCTTTAAAAACCTTCTTAAAGTAAATATGCTTTTTTGCACATTTTAAAGCTAAATTTTATTTAGATTTAAAAACCTTCTTAAAGTAAATATACTTTTTGCCACATTTTAATATCTAATTATTTTGTAATAATTCACATAAAAAAATCATACTAACATTTTTATATTA
Organism: Cheiracanthium punctorium; assembly: GCA_038373885.1. NCBI lineage: Eukaryota > Metazoa > Arthropoda > Arachnida > Araneae > Cheiracanthiidae > Cheiracanthium > Cheiracanthium punctorium. The sequence continues at coordinate 306,265 of JAWZYV010015093.1, read as the reverse complement.
GCGAAAGAGTATCGGATTAATTGATTAATTTTTCTATTTCAGTTTAAATACACATATATTCAAACAAAAATTCATTTTTGTTATTATATCAGTTATACAGGGTGATTATAATTAAAGTTCCACTTTAAAATGATCAGAAAAGGAAAACTACTGGATCAAATGTTATCAAACTTGGTAATTGTGTAAAGGTGGTCAGGGTATTTATTATCTAGGAAAAAAAGCTCAAAAATTTCACACCAGGGGCAAGGATGTATATAAAAGGGGGGATGCCCCCATGAAGAACATTTTGGAGGGGGTTCAAAAATTTCGGAGGGGGTCTAAACGGTAAAAAGGCAGTATTTTTCTCAAAAGGACACTATATCATTATCTTTTTAGTAACAAAAATCAAAATTTCGTGGGAGAGGAGGTTCGGACCCCTGGATCCCCCCCCCCTCAAATACGTTCATGCCCCTGGTATTTAATTTTTGAACGTTTTTACGCCGATAATAAATACCCTGACTACCTTTACACAATTACCTAGTTGGATAACATTTGGTCCAGTAGTTTTCCTTTTCTGATCCTTTTAAAGTGGAACTTTAATTATAATCACCCTGTATATAAACAGAAAAAGAAAAATATTTAGACATGATTCCTCATAGAAAGGTGATCGTTATAATTTTGTTGGCAAAAATCCTTCGGGACTGAGGTACGTCTGTATCCCCTCATCCCTCAGTTATACATCTGAAAACGAATTTTCTGTTTATCTTTTATTATTTTACCCCCAAAGACAGCTGACTGGCAGTAAGAAAAATATTTAAGCGCAATTTCTTACAGAAAGGCTATTACTATAATTTTGCTGAAAATAATCCAAGTTTTGTGGGTAAATCTTTTTCCCTCCCCTCTTACTCATTCCTGAATTGGTTTTGTTTTGAATAAAGCAAAGGTATAAGAGTGCTAACTGCCTAAAGGGGATGATTTGGGCGAATGATTTTTTTTAACGGTTCTAAGGCTTGTCCGAGTTACAAAGACTCCAGACATTTAGACTGAAAAGCCATAAAGGCAGCGATCTGCCCCTGCACACTGCAACCGCCTCCCAATGCTCAGTGTGTTATCCACTCGGTCTTAGGCAGCTAGCCCTCTTATACCTTTGCTTTATTCAAAACAAAACCAATTCAGGAATGAGTAAGAGGGGAGGGGAAAAGATTTGCCCACAAAATTTGGATTATTTTCAGCGAAATAATAGTAATAGAACCTTTTTGTAAGAAATTGCGCTTAAATATTTTTCTTACTGCCAGTCATCTGTCTTTGGGGGTAAAATAATAAAAGATAAACAGAAAATTCATTTTCAGATGTGGAACTGAGGGATGAGGGGACCATTCCTGAAAAAAATTCTTTTATTTTATCTTTCATCATTTTACCTCAAAAATTAATTGTATTTGTTGCACTTATTTTAAATAGTAGATTAAATAATTTGACTATTCAACCTATGTTATTAAGATACGTACGAGTAAATTGCAACAAATCTGATGAAATAAAAATTGTAATCAAAAATCATATTATACATTTCAATTTTTAAAAAAAGATTACATTTTTTTTTTTCAACTGGTTAGCCTTTAAAAAGCATCAGTATTTTATAATCAGAAATTAGTTTGTTTAAAAGCATCACATGTAATCCTCATCTGATTTTTAATAACTTGAAAAAAAAAACGTAAGAATATAGGATTTAATCATTTTTCTAAGTTGGGAGATTAATATTATAATTTAAATCACTGATAACAAATCACTGTCATTCTTGAAATATGGATAAATGCCTTTTCATAAAACAGTGCTTTTTTTATAGAACTCATTGAAAGAAAAAGACTCCACCTTCGAATCCCTGTCCCAGGCGAATAATTCAGTTCAAAAAAACTTGAAGGAGGATTCGCGAGGGCGGTAGTTATACGTTCAGGCTCCGCCTTCGAAAAATCCAAGGTTCGGCACTGTGTGTTGGTTTCTTAATTTATGGAATAAGTTACGACTAAGAACTGTTCCAAAGGCACGGGACATAAAACGCACTTTTAGGATGCTCTACCATATTCTTTATTGCTCCCGAACTGACTTTTAAATTTAAATAGAAATTAATAAATTGTCAAAATCAGGGCATAGCACCTAGATCGAAAAAATAATACTTTATGGCCGCTTTACCTGTTAATTTATATTTACTGTCCGTGAAAATATACAAAACCCTATCAACAACAGAAACTGATTATAATAAAAACAAAAATAATTTTAGTTTTATAAGATTTTTACTCTTACTTTTGATGCATTAAACACACTTTAGGATTGTTTTCCTAATCGGAATGAAAGTGTCTATATAGTCTTGGCTTTGAAAATGTGTTCGCTTAATTCTTACATCTGATTTTTTTTTCTCAATGACGCCACTTTATTTTACTTCTATTAAAATGAAAATTAATCATAATTTAGCAAACTGGCTTACTATAAAAAGCAACGTTAAATTTTCTGCCACCAGAAATTTAAAGACAGTATTTTTTAAATTAAAATAAAACTTATTCTCAACCATTGTGCTAGCACAGACCTTGCAATCTAACCTATCCAGAAAACCTGGCTTATCGTCGGGTATATTTAAGAAGAAGCTGTATTTCCATATGGTTGCGTTAGGCTGACCACGCACCGTAGAAACACCTGTTGCCTAGAGCCGTGATGTACAAATATCAAAATTGATGTCTTGCATCGCGGTTTCTAAAGGTTTATTCTTTGCCAGCTCTTCAAGCTTGTATATTTTAAATATACTCAAATCCAGGCATTTTTTAGAGTACTCTCGGATCAAGTATACGCCCCAATATAAGCACAGCATCGGCCGTAGTTTTAATTTTCAACATTTGTTTGGAAATTCAAAGGTCCCCCTTCCCGACCATTTTTTCAGTCACGCTACACCAGTGGCGTGTCAAAGGAGGGGGGGGGGGCGATCCGCCCCGGGCAGCTATCTGAAAGCAAGAATAGGGTGGTGGCAGCAGCCGCCCCCGTTTTTTTCTTTTTCCCCCCTCACATAAGATCTAAAAGAATTGCACTCATTTTAATAAAAAAAAAAATTAAGCTGAAACATAAGCGTCCATATAAAGGGCACAGATGTGGCTTCACCTGAAGGACAGCTCGGGATATATCCAAGTCAGCAATCTGGAACCAGGGGAGGCCCTAGAGTATGTGCCCCCCCCCCCTGCGAACGTAGAAAAGGAGTCCTCATTTTTACTTTTTACAAGCTTTTAGCTCGAAATTGCGCCCCTCCGAAAACGGCGACCCCATGCGATGCTTAACGCGTCCAGCAGCCCCTGTCTGAAATTAGAGATATAGGGACGGCAGCAATAGAACTCCCCTTTGCTCCTATTTCCATATTTTTCCTTACATAACACATATTATTCTCAATTCAGTGAAAAATACTATACACTAATCGATGGGCACCGAGTATAGGTGGAAATGGGGGTTTGACTTAAAGGGAGGCTGGGGTTACCTTCAACTTTCAGTATACACAGTAAAAAAATTCAGAAACGTTACATACTTATAGCAGAAAGGTTTCCGAAAGTATAGCGTAACCTGCTGATGCTCTACTCGAACTGACGATTTCGGAAACATAACCCACATTTCGGCGTAAAGTATTTACGGGGAAAGGAAATCTTTATTTGGGACTTCGCGCATGCGCCAAGTTCCAAGAGACAGAGGGATAAGAGTGAACGCGTCTTCCCTAATAGCACAGATGGTCACAAAAGCGACGCTGTGACGTCACAGAGGGTCACAATTGTCACAGGACTGTCACATTGTAACTTGCAGGGCCCGATTATGAACAACAGGGGCCCCGGGCATTGATGAATTTGGGGGTCCCCATCTATAAAATTTGTTTTCTTTTTCATAAAATTTTGACATATAAAAGAATATTTCAGAACATTTGAAACTGGGGGCCCTGGGCAAAGTTCCGATTTGCCCATGCGATAATAAGGGTCTGGTAACTTGTGAGTGATGTAACTCCACTGTGAAGTTTATTTGTGACCAGTCACCAGGTGACGTCTCGCCGGATGAATACTTAAATAAAACGGTTGAATACTTAAATAAAACAGCACATTATCTCCTGAAAATAATATATGTGGAAAAAAAAGATTTAAGATTTTTAATTTATATTTATTAATTATGGTATTTTCTCTCCATTTATAAAATGCTCCAAAAAATTTTAAGTTTGCAAAACAAGCCATACCACAACGAACTTTTGCAGCAGTCAGTTTACTTTTAAAGCCAATTATAGTACGACAATCGCAGCGTCGAGGTAGCGTGCTCTCCTACGATCGCGCACGTTCAGGGTTCTATTCCGATCGCTGGCCCTTAGCGCTCCTTCCGTTAGAGTTTGGTGCTGCCATCTAGCATATGTTACTCGAAAGGCTTCATCTAGTGCATGTTACTTTTTCTGAAAAACTCAGAAAGGTTACTCGTTAATTCGGAAACCTTTGTGAAATACACGGAAAGGTTACTCAGTATTTTACCAAAATATACAGAAACGTTACCCATCTTTTCTAGAAACCTTACCTAAAAGCAGGAAAATATGTAAATACTTTTCCGAAATATGCAGAAACGTTTCTAAATATTTTACCCGCATGGATCGGAAACGTTTCTGCAATTTTAAACTACAAGAGCTGCCCCATTTTTTGGGGTAACGTTTCCGAATTTTTTTTTTTACCGTGAAGTAGACAGTTTTATAGCATACTTTTTTCTGTGATTTAGTATTAAAATGTTTGGAAATCCGTTATGAGCCGCCCCTTACAAATACAAGATCTCCCTTAAAAGTACTCATATGGGCGCCCATGCCTTCCCAAGGGTGCCTTCTTGCTAACTGTTGGTATTTGCATTTTTCAAAATAGATTAAGAACAATAATTTTTTTGAAAATTTTTTGAAATACTTCCGTAGAAGTACAATGGGTATCGTAAAGGTGGGGGTCGAATGAGCTACTAGACCTTTACCCCTGTGGTAAAATGGGACTCTTTTTTTTATGTCCCACCCACCAAAAAAAGAAGCGTATTTCCCTCTTCTCTTAGCGCATGGGTGGATCTAGCTGTTATTGGGCACCACGGCTATGGAAAAACCAAATTCTCCAAAAAATAAGCGTGATAAGAAAGTATCAGTTTTCAAGGCCACGTGCGATTGCCGGACGTATTATTTATTATTAATATTCAATTAAAGATAGTTTAAACATTGTTTATAATTTTGCTAAATTTACTAACCAGTTTATGTGCCGTAGTATTGCTTTAAAATTTCTCGATCATTAACTGGTTTCAGAATTTTAACTGTTTTTCTTTATTTAACCGTATCACCTATACATTTTTTATGTTTCTAATCAAAACTTAATATTTTTACAGAAAGAAATGAAAAATATAAAAAAACATAATTTATTAGTACCATTTATTTTAAATTTTAATGGTTTCCTTAATCAGCAAAATTTACTTATAATCAGAAAGAAGTTATCTAATTTGAAGTACAATAATTACGGCCAGTGTAGTTTTAATCATGGGAAATTCCTATTAATCGTTTTTTTTTAAACTGCACTGTGTATAATTGTACACTGTATAATTATACGTACATGTTTGGTGAATGATGTTTTGATCATTCTCATTGTGTTGTACTTTAAAATAATGTATGAGAAAAATAGTTTCTTTCCTTATCGTATAAGCCAAGGGAGGATTAAAGGGGCGGATTCTTTTTTCTCGGAGGGGGGGGGCGACCGCCCCCTCCCCCTCCGAGAAAAAAGAAATTACTGTAAAAAATCCTATTTTACTTCCATAAAATGGTATATGTCCATTTTCTAACCGCCCCCCCCCACGACAAACTCGCATTAATCCGCCACTGGTATAAGCTAAAAATTAAAGTTTTTTAAAGAAATTAAATGTATTGCAAAACTTTAAAAACAAATTAGGGCCTCATTTTAACAAATATAAAAAATATGAAAATTTATTTTTTTAATCAGAAATTGCATGAATTGTGATGAACTAATGACATTGTATTGATTTAGCAGAGTGACAAAATTTTTCCCTTAGGCGAAATAATTTTAATGCATAATATTTCGCATTCTTGTGTTCTTAGTGAAGATATTGTTGTTCTTTGAAGTATCAATTCACACTTAACTGTATTTCTGAAAACTCTAATTATCATAATCTGTCTGAAATTGGACAATTCGCAGTCTTTAATCATCTTAATGCATTTTTACGTACTTAAAATGTTGCAATATTTTATTATGAAACATCGAAAACATTTAACAAAACATTTTAAAAGAGTACCTAGTTTTCTTTATTCTTTATCATTTACACAATGATGCATGCAAATATACCAATGCAAACGAAAAGTCAATTTTGGCTTGCATTTTTCGTTCATCCAAAAATTAATGGTGTTTTTCTATTGAAATCTTAAAGGGATTTAATAAAGCTGCTGTGAAATTCCTTTTCATAAGATTAGAGACTCTTACAAAATGAAATTCCGGAAAGCAATGATGATTGTACGTTAAAAAAGTTTAATGAGATTAAAATCCTAGTTTTTGTTTGAAAGTGCTTTATAAAACTAAATTATTTCAACTCTAACCTTTTTTTATTTCGTATAGAAGCACATTTTTATTAACTAGTTGAGAGAAAAATCAGTGACTCAGTAAATAACATATCAATTTAAATATAAATTCCTCCCCTCTTTTTAATTAAATGTTATGTTAAAGTTAGAAAAATGTATTTCAATAACTTATTCTTAATTTAAAATTTTTGTCTTAATAAACTGCATTCATTCAAATTATTATTCTTACTTTTTGGTACTAATGAACGTTGGACCAATGCAAGATTATAACAAAAGAAAACAAATTAACATTTTAAAAAGGGGTGGATGTTTTTATAGATTAAATTAAAAACTTCAGAGTTTATTGAAAAAATATAAATTAAAATTTTAGTGAAGATATTGTTGTTCTTGTCGTGTCCATGGATAGACGACACTATCCATGGAAAGAGGGGTGCCACTGCCCCCGAGAGGGTTGGACTTCTACTTGTTGGTCCCTAATTTTGAACCGATTCCAGATGAGGGACCATTCACCACCTGAAATCGGCACTCCCAGAGGTATCGTTTAACAACTTGGAGGACATTGGAACCACGACGGATTTTACGTGCACCAGCTCCCATTAGCGTACACGATTCCACAGCGGACGAGCCGAGAGGGAGATGACCCTCCCAAGCACTGGCTAAGCCGAATGCTGCTTCACTTGCCGTGTTCTTATGGGAACAGCGTTTAGCGCCCGGACCACTGCGGGACTAGTGAAGATATTGTTCACGGTATATGCATTCAATAAATTTTCCCTATGTTTTCAAATGCTACAAGTACCACAAGACTTATTTGTTCCTAATTAATGCTAAGACAGAAGGCATTATATGACTTGCAGTATAATAGTCCTTTTAATAGCTTGGAATTATATTTTGCTAATGAAGGAAGAGTAGCTGGGTAAGTTTGTATATTGTAAGGGGAGCTTTAAATAAAAGCAATAATGTATATTATATACTTTTCTTGCGAGAAATAATCTAATCTAAATTTGAATAGGTAAGTACATTATCAAAAATAAAAGGAAAATTGTTTATGCAGGAAGTAAAGAAAAGAAATCTTGATTTTCTGGAAATTAATATTTCTGCAAAAATTAATGTTAAAATGTTATTCCGTATGCTATTCATAAATTCTATAACTTTTACTGTAGAGGTATATTTTTTGTTATAAAAACAGCAACAGTTAAAACAGTAAAAATTTCATTTGGTAATATTGATTCGAAATTTGAGAAATAATATCTCAGTAAAAATGCTTTTAAATATACAGAGATAAACAATTTATTTAAAGAAAAGTTAAATAGCAAACAGAACATCTTCAGAAAATTTTATTTGTTTCTGTGATAAAGATGTTAAATTTCAATTACACTTAGCTAGTATTGGTAAATGTAAACAGGGCCGCAACTAGAGGGGGCAAGAGGGGCACATGCCCCGGGTGCAGTGCTAAAGGGGGTGCCAAAATCAGTTATCGTTCCTTGGGAGGGGGTGCCCTGATTTAGGTTCGCCCTGGGCGTCGTAAACTGTACTTGCGGCACTGAATGTAAATACTAAATATAATAAAAACTTCCCTTCAACTTTTAAATAATTTGCTCTACGTGTCAGAATGTACCCTCCTATTAAAAAAAAGGCCATTTTCCGATTCAAATTTTAACAGATTATAATGATTATATCTATGCGATGAAACTTTCACTTGAAATGAAGAGCAAAAAATTTTTCTAAAAAATTTGCTGTGAAAATGACCGTTTAGAAATGAGTATGAATTTTTCATAGTACTTCCCCTAGTTCCCATAGTACTTCCCTACCTTTCCTCTAGTACTTAAAAAGAAAAAAATCATGACTCCTTTTGCCCATTCAGCACAGCCATGTTACTAAGCAAAATTAGCGCCACCTTCTTCTAACGCCGAAATTTTAGAATGCTGGGGGCTGCAAACTAAGCTCCGCCCCAATAAACCCTCCTACGCCACTGCGCTACACCTATGCTAACCAAGATTTATCCTTAAATAAATAACAATCCCAGAAGACCTGATATCACACAGAATTTGTTTGCTTATATTATGGAGGATGATTTCAATTTTTTGTTAGTTGAGGAAGATGAGAAAAAATATATTGTGTACGATCCCAATGGAAGAGCTTACTGCAAAATGAAAGCAGCTCAAACCTCTCAAGTTTGCGAAAAACTGTAAAAAACGTTTGGGGATTCAGCCAGAGACATGTAGCTTCATCTCTTTAGTAACACAAGAAATAACAATTCAGGTACATCTCTTTAGTACCAAATTGTTACTTTATTTTATTTCATTTTGTTTTTTTACTGCAAGTAGATTACAGGTGATTTTAAAAAAGGAATTATTTAACTGTAAGGTGTCTTATTTTCGTTACGACGGTAAAGAATTTTTAATATAAGCATTATTCTTGTAGACGATCATTGTGAATGACGCTCTGCTTAAAAGTAACTGTCCCGTTGTCAATGTGTTAATTAAATTTTACGATAAAAATTCACAAAATATATAAAAAAAAAATACCAGCTGGTTTAAGGACGTGACTCAAATTGGAAAAATTATTTTCCACACGAAAAACGTACAGGAACAGTCGAGATTTATACAGACAAAACTCCCTTGAAAATTTTGCTTGTAAAATTTAATCAAGTTGATAAACATTGAATAAAAAGAAACCACACACGTAGAGACACACGGGTATTGTATCGCAGAAGTAATTTCTAATCTTCTGCACTATTACTAATAATAACGCAAATGAAAATGTGCGCGTAAATGTGTTAATTAAATTTTAAGTGGAAAACTCGCCAAAATGACCCAAGCTTCCCATATATGCGGGGTAAACACAATCCTTTCGCTTACAAAAAAGAATACACCGGCTATTTTGAGGGCATGGCCTGAATAGAAATAAGCTTTATCACTTACAGAAACTGTTGAAAACTACACCTATCCAAGCCTCTTCAAAATTTTGCTAATGAAATTCACTCAAGCTGAGATCGTTGAATGAAAAAAGAAAAACATACACACAAGGGAATCACATCGCTTGAAGAACAGGAGTACTACTAATAAAAACGCAGAAGAAAATGTATGCGTTAATATGTTGATTAAATTTTAAAGGGAAAATTCACGAAAACGACTTAAGCTTCCCATATATATATAGGGTAAATACCTTCCTTTCACCTGCCAAGCAAAACAGAAACTGATTATAATAATAAGAAAAATAATTTTAGTTTTATATTTACTCTTTTTTTTGTTTCATTAAAAACACCTGAGGATAGATTTCCTATTCGGAATGAAAGTTATTATACAGTCTTGACTTAAGGGCTTAATTGGCTTGATTCTTACATATGCTATGTTTTCTTAATGATACAAATTAATTTTACTCCTACTAAACTGAAAATTAATAATAATTTAGCAAACTGGATTCTATACAAGATTCTATACAAGACAATGCGAAGGTGCATTCAACCAGAAATTTAAAGATGGTATTTTAATTTAAATAAAAGTTATTCATACCTGTTAAATATATCCTATCTGACCATCCTACCTATCAAGAAAACCTGGCTTACCGTCGGGTACGTTTAAGAAGAAGCTGTAGTTCCATACGGTTGCATTAGGCTTACCACGCACCGTAGAAATGGTTGCTGCCTAAAACCATGATATACAAATTGCAAAATTCATGTATCGCCTTGGAGATTTGACAGCCTTATTCTTTGCCAGCTCTTCAAGCTTTTGTATTTAAGATATACTAAAATCCAGGCATTTTTCGATTTCTCTGGGTTCAAGTATACGCCCCAACATAGACACAGCGTCGAGGGTAGATGTCCCTCCATTTCAAAATCTTTTGATTTTCAACTTCATTCATGTCATTAGAAATTCAAAAGAAACTTCTCTTAAATTGTTAAATTCGATATGTGCGTCCTCCCACCTCCCGCGACAAATTTTCAGTCACGCTAAACCTATGCCAATCAAGATTTATCTTTAAAGAAAACAATTCCAGAGGACGCGATATCACTCATAAAATCCCCGATAGGTGATTTTATGAGTAATATCGAGATTATCGAGAGAAATATTCGAAATTATCGAGAGAAATAATAGAGATTATCGAGAGAAATATTCGGGATTATCGGGAGAAATATTACACTATAAGGTGTCATATTTTCGTTACGACTGTCAATCAAGACGAAGAAGACGAAAATCAGTTCGTTACTAATGAAATTAATTTTCCCTTTAAAATCTTACTAATGAAATTTACTCTCACTGATGACCTTTGAATAAAAAAGATAACTCACACAAACACTGTAGGACTGTATCGCAGAAAGAACTTATAGTCTATTGCACTATTACTGGTAATAACGCAAAAAAAAGTGTGCATTAATTCTGTGCAATTGTCTCACAGAAAGAATTTCTACTTTTTTGGACTATTACTAATAATAACTCAGAAGAAAGTGTGTGCATTAATATGCTAATTAAATTTTCAGGGGAAAATTCACCAAAACGACCTAAGCTTCCCATATATGTCGTGTACATACGTTCCTTGCGCTTATAGAAAAGAAAACGTATGCTATTACGGGGGGCTTGACTCATAGGAAAAACTCTTTTCCAGGCTAAACACTTACAGGGACAGTCGAAAATTACACTCACGCAAACACCTTCAAAATTTTACTACTGTAATTTACTCGAGCTGATGATCGATAAATAAAATAGAAAAAAATTGCGCACCAGGGGATTGTATCACAGAAAGAACTTCTAGTTATCTTGACTATTACTAATAATAACGCAGAAGAAAACGCGTTCGTTAATATGTTAATTAAATTTTAAAGAGACAATTCACCAAAACTACCTTAACTTTCCATATATGCGGGGTAAATAGTTCCTTTCGTTTACAGAAATGAAAACAACGGCTATTTTGGGGGCGTGACCTTCTATCACAGGAAGAATTTCTGAAAGAACTAGTTTTCTGCGATACAGTCCTACAGTGTTTGTGTGAGTTATCTTTTTTATTCAAAGGTCATCAGCTAGAGTAAATTTCATTAGTAAGATTTTAAAGGGAAAATTAATTTTATTAGTAACGAACTGATTTTCGTCTTCTTCGCCTTAATTGACAGTCGTAACGAAAATAAGACACCTTGTAGTGTAATATTTCTCCCGATAATCCCGAATATTTCTCTCGATAATCTCTAATATTTCTCTCGATAATTTCGAATATTTCTCTCGATAATCTCGATATTACTCATAAAATCACCTATCGGGGATTTTATGAGTGATATCGCGTCCTCTGGAATTGTTTTCTTTAAAGATAAATCTTGATTGGCATAGGTTTAGCGTGACTGAAAATTTGTCGCGGGGGGTGGGAGGACGCACATATCGAATTTAACAATTTAAGAGAAGTTTCTTTTGAATTTCTAATGACATGAATGAAGTTGAAAATCAAAAGATTTTGAAATGGATGGACATCTACCCCCGACGCTGTGTCTATATTGGGGCGTATACTTGAACCCAGAGAAATTGAAAAATGCCTGGATTTTAGTATATCTTAAATTCATAATAATAACGCAGAAGAAAATGTGTGCGTTTATGTGTTAATTAAATTATAAGGGAAAATTCACCTAAGCTTTCCATATATGCAGGGAAAACATGCTCCTTTCGCTTAGGGAACGAAAATAGCAGACATTTTGGGGGCGTGACCCAAACAGAAAAATTTTGCTCTGGAAACAAAACACTTCCAGGAACCTTTGAAACTTACAGTCACACATGCCTCTTGAAAATCTTACTAATGAAATTTTCACAAACTGATGACCTTTGAATAAAAAAGATAACTGACACATACACAGTAGGACTGTATCGTGGAAAGAACTTTTAGTTTTCTGGACTATTACTAATAATAAAGCAGAAGAAAATGCGCGTTAATGTGGTAATTTAATTTTAGAGGGAAATTCACAAAAACGACCAAAGATCCCCATACCTATGGGGTGAATATATTTTTAAGCTTCCAGAAATAAAACACCGACTACTTTGTTTGGGGGTGTGGCCCAAATAGGAAAAATTGCTTTGCAAAGGAAACACCTGCAGGAATTGTCGTACTTGCTCTCACCCAAGCCTCTTGAAAATTTTACCAATGAAATTTACTGAAGATGGTGATCGTTGAATAAAAAGAAAACACATCCGTACAGACGCAGGGAAATTGTGTGACAGAACGTTACCTCCAGTCTTCTGTATTATTATTAATAATGTAAAAGAAGATAGAAAGATCATGCTTGTTGAATCGTAAAGGGAAGCGATGTAGCATTGTTTAAAAATGTCTCTCAATTAAAAAAAAAATCTACTTTAGTGCATCTTTTTTTCTTAAATTTTATGCTTTTCTACTACGAATTACTATTATGGGATATTTCATTGTGTATTTCAGATGAATGAATGTATTGAAATGAATGAAATAAATTACAGTTCAGTTTTTTCCTCTGAACAAACAGAGTACACAAACGATGTACTACACTCAATATGACCAATTCAGTGACATTTTGAAATGTGATGAAGCATGTTTCTACAGTTTCACTTTTGAAATTTTGATAAAAATAATAAAGGATTATTATTATTCATAGCTATTTAAAGCACAATAAAATATACAGCATGAAAAAAATGTTATTGCGATGGTATGTTGATGGTTTATACAAAGTTGAAATTTTGGAAGACTTCTAATTTTTTTTTTTTTTTTTTTTTTTTTTTTAAGTAAAACTTCTTTAGTCGCGACTAGGGAGTAACTCAGATATTTTTTTCTGATGGAAGTAACGCTCAGTAAAAGAAGTGACGTATATGTCATATACTCCACGCTGACGCTGAAAAAGAAGAACCACATAGAAACCTACCTTCTCGACCGCTGCTCTGCTTTACTCTTTTACGCGTGATTACTGGCTTCAGATGTGTTTAAATTACATAATTGCCTTATAATACTATTTCGTAATGAATAGAGGCAATAGTTTCGAAGCGGGGTGATATTATTATTTGTCAAATGCCAGTAAAATGGACCGTTTGGCCATTAAACTTCTAAATAAATTAATTACATAATTTTGGCTGCAGCCATTTATGTATGTCATGTCTGTTATTATTTTGCCAAAAGCTGTATTTTAAGAAATGTTAGTAAATTTAGAAGAATGTAGTTTGTGTGAACGCAATATTTATAATGAAATATATATATATATATATATATATATATATATATATATATATATATATATATATATATATATATATATATATATATATATATATATAGTAATGATATAGTATATATTTATAATGATAAAACTCAACTGTTCGAGCCTCGTCAGGGGAAGATCCCCCTGAACCCCCCTAATTTTTTAGTTTCATTATTGCCATATTAAAACGATATTAATTGACTTTGTCATTTTATCGCTCATCTTTCGAGTATTTCGCCTGGTAACCCTATGTTGAAATTTTTATGAGTGTAACCTATTTATAGAAAAATGCATGTGATGCATATTCTACAGCTTACGAAATATTGTAACAATAGATTAAAGCTGTTGTGAATTAATAGTATTTAAATATATTTTATAAATACATGTGAAGCATATTCTACAGCTTACGAAAGATTGTAACAATAGATTAAAGCTGTCGGGAACTAATAGTATTTTAATATATTTAAAAAATACATGTGAAGCATATTCTACAGCTTACGAAAGATTGTAACAATAGATTAAAGCTGTCGGGAACTAATAGTATTTAAATATATTTAAAAAATACATGTGAAGCATATTCTACAGCTTACGAAATATTGTAACAATAGATTAAAGCTGTTGTGAACTAATAGTATTTAAATACATGTAAAATTATGTCGCATACTTTTATGTCGCTTTTTCATGTCGCATTTTTGGGACACATTTTTCAATAAAGGGTGTTGAGAGATAAAATGGCATAGTCATTAAAAGCTGTTGTGAACTAATTGTATTTAAATACATGTAAAATTATGTCGCATATTTTTATGTCGCTTTTTCATGTCGCATTTTTGGGACACATTTTTCAATAAAGGGTGTTGAGAGATAAAATGACATAGCCATTAATATATACAACGGTTTAAGAACACGGGTATGTAACACCACAAAGAACCAACCACTGGCTGCAAACGGTTTTAGAGCAAAATAAAAGAATACAAAATGGACACTTATTGGTTGAGGTTGGATTCTAACCCAACCTCAAGAAGGAGCAACGGTTTAACACGGGGATGGAACACTTCAAAGAAATGGACCCTGGCTGCAATCAATCCCAAACAATAGACAGAACCTGCAGTTTAAAAACACGGATACAGAATAATAATTCGAAACCTACCAGCAGACGAAATCAACGCTTAAGATTACTAGACTGTGTAGAAAACTGTGATAGAAAAACACACACACAAAAAAAAAATTACACTGCTTGCATTCGAACCCAACAAACAGAGGAAAACATCAGTTAAAGAACACAGTTAAAGTATAATACTAGACTATGGGCATTCTCCCCATTCAAACCTAACCTCCAGGCGGAACAGTGGTATAAGAAAACAGTTAAAGAATAATACTACAACATGGACACTTCCTGGATTCTAAGTAATTATCATGAATTACCGATGATTCTTACTGGATATTTTAATGTTAATTTTCGCTATCAAGAATCGCAGCCGTTAGTTGATTTTTTAAAAGAAAATTGGACCTAACTATGAATACTTCTCTACTTCAATCAACAACGCTTTTCGGTACAACGTGTATTTTCAAGAAAATTAGCAAATTTAGAGAGTAAAATTTATGTTTCACATAATAGTTACCACAAACCTATAATTTCCTACATAAAAATTATGATGACATTCAAGTACCTATTTCCAATGAATAATATGAATATAATATGAATATATGAAAATTAGCAAATTTAGAGAGTAAAATTTATATTTCAGATTATAGTTACCACAAACCTATAATTTCATACATAAATAAAACTCTGCTGTTCGAGCCTCGTTAGGGTGAGACCCCCCCCCACAACCCCCCTAATTTTTTAATTTCATTATTGTCATATTAAAACGATATTAATTGACTATGTCATTTTATCTCCCATCTTTCTTGTATTTCGCCTGGTAACCCTGTGTTGAAATTTTTATGATTGTAATCAATTTATAGAAAAATACATGCGATGCATATTCTACAGCTTACAAAATATTGTAACAATAGATTAAAGCTGTTGTGAACTAATAGTATTTAAATATATGTAAAAAATACATGTGATGCATATTCTACAGCTTTGCAAATTAACAGTATTTAAATATATGTGAAATTATGTCGCATACTTGTATGTCGCATTTTTGGGACACATTTTTCGGACAATTTTCAATGAAGTGGGTGAGAGATAAAATGACATAGTCATTAAAAATTATGATTTAAGTACCTATTTCCAATGAATAATATGAATATAACATTTATATAATCTTTGTAAAGTACATGAATAATAAATATAATTAAATTATAATAGGATATTTATTTTAAGTTTAATTTTTTCAGTGATATGTGTCGTAAACGTCAAAGTTTTACTTCAATCGCGCGTAAGATTACACGCACACAATTTTTTTCTGATATTTGATTTTATATCTTGCCAAATGCACCTGTACTTGCTTTTGAAATTCCTAAGTTTGTTCGGTATAAATTAGCAACTTAAAAGTGCTTGCTTGCTTCTCAGAAGTGGATAGCTCATGTCTCCGAATGTGTCCTGTTGAGCTGCATAGTCTATATGTCCTCCCTGGAGTTTCCCGCCACAATTTGGATCATCGTCGTCATCAGGGTTTTATCTGTATAATGGCATCCCTTGGAAAGTTCTAGCGACCGCCGAGAGGTCTTTCGGTTCCACGGATTTAAAATGTACAGCTGCGGAAAAAAAAAGTCCCACTTGCTCTTTATTTCGCCGTCGTTCGTCATACAGGAAAGTTATATATACCATTCGTTTGCAAATAACGCATACTTTAATTTGCTATTAATTTAATTTGCATAAGGGGCCGTCTTCATATTTAAGTCTGCATCAACTTCGTTTTTCTCAATGGCAACACTGTATTTTGACTTTATTAAACGAAAGAAAACCTTCAAATTACCCTGAATATAAATTTTCACCAATTTTCTACGATAATTTCCGGAGATATTGCGAATTATTTTTTGCGCGTTTTTAAGGGACTTTCTGCAAATTGAGAAACGCTATTTGTAGGTTCCGAACTTTTCGCCTTTCATTAACTTCGCTCGCGAGAGTTAAAAGAAATAAATATTATTTTCCATCTCTCTTGAAGTTTTTTGTAGTCAGAATATCAAGGGTAGAAATTAGAATCTTTAGTCAGGGGTCCAAATGAGCCGTGAGTTCATAAGTTCCTTGGTTCGTACACATGATTTAAAAGAAAAATGCAAAACGACTGCTCACGATTTTGAAAATCTTTCTAATTTTGAAATTGTTATTGAGTATTTCCCTTGATGGTTCTCTTAGACAGGTGAAATTTTGGCAGGAGTGAGGGGCTGCTCTTCTGACTACAAGCATGAATGTTAGTTACTACGGTCAAACTTGAAGAATGGTTTCATGATTGAAAATTTATTTGTTTGAATTCCATGTAAAAAACTCAATTACTTTTTTGCCGATCCAATATTATCACCGTGTTTGTTATTTCACTTTCTTCATTTAATATCATCGTCTGCAAAGTGCAATATTCTTATAAGACTTTTGGCGGAATTTTAATTTATATTCAGATGAAAATTTAGACAGAAAAACGTGATTTTGAATGTTTTTTTGAATGTTTGATAAAGTAGGGGGAAGGCCATAGACCCAATGTTTCCAATATTAAAAATGGTCAAATTCATGCCTCGAATATTGAGGATGTTAGTTTTTCAGAAATAGGACATTGTATTAGAAGACATACATCTACTGCATCTAATACTATACCTGGAAAATATTTTATTTGGGGGAATATGGTAGCGGACGCAACAATTAGACGCTTTATAGAATCACCATCAAACTGTAAAAACCTCTAATTTATTTGTTTCAAAATTTGATATTTTTTAATACCGCTATCTTTTACTGTGTCTTTGCACAAAAGAAATCTAATTTACTTTTATTTTAAGCAATTTTCAAAAAAATGTCACTTAATAAATTTATATATGGTCCCTTAACTCATGAAAATAACATATTTTATTTAATATAAATTAAACTACCGAACGTAAAAATTTAAAATTTTGCACAGCCATGTACTATTACTTTCTGCATCTATTTCCATTGAAATTTGGCTATGTTTCTATTCATAATTTTTTTAAATATTAATTTAATAATTCATAATTCATATTAATATTTTATTTAAAATCATAATAACATTAAATTATGTTTGGGTCGTTTAGTTCTAATAGTACGAATAAAAATCAGCTTCTTATTATCAACCTTATATGAGATATGATTTAAAGTATGAAAAAATATTTTAACATATGGGGAGGGGGATTTAGTGTGCTCCTAACTCACCCATTTTCAGTTCCAATTTATTGAAAATGGGTATCCGGGGTTAAAATGAGCTAAATTTTTGAAATATGAAGTGAAATCTAGGGGTTGCTATTGGGAAAAAAAAAAGTTGGTGTGAATTTTAATATGTAGATGGCCCCTGATGCAATTTTTATGCATAGCAAATAAAAGTGTACGTCAATCGAAAACGATTGGTATCTGTAACTTTGCTGTATGACGATCGACGGCTGAAAAAAGTACAAGTGGGACTTTTTTTTTCCGCAGCTGTACACCGCATGTACACGGTGGTCTACAGTGGTAAGTCGCAATCGAACCCGGAACATTTCGGTTACCAGTACCTAATTTGTAGCCTTAACCACTGCACTACCAAAGCTCAGTTTTTAAAATGTTTAAAATAAATCCCCTTTGTCGACCAAATATGGCCTACTGAATTGGGAATATTAGCTTTCGAGAGTTCAGCTATTACCGTGATTGGCCATTTTACTTACACTGTTGTGAAGTTTCAAGCTAGAATTGCCATTATTCAATTTTTTATGCGTCTGCAGTTTCCCCTGTTGCGCCATTAGTTGCGTTATATATTTCTCATTCTTTCTTGAGCTACTAAATTTGATTTCTGAAGCTCTTAATAGTTTGCTTGAAAATCTATTGTCTCAGAAAGATCAAACTCATGAATAAGGCAGAATTTTAATTTTTATATTAACTGTAAAATGTTTTTAGCAAAACTTATTCTTTTTCTGTAAGCACTAAATGTTTAGTGGTTCGTGTTTGCACTGAAACTGACGCTTGCCCTTACACATATACCAGCCAGCTCTCGTGGGAGAAATCAGTTGGGCTCAAGGACTTATTTAAGGGGATCGGCGGACCCCCGAAATTTCATTTTTTGTTGACAAAATTTTAATTATGAATCTTTTTGTGAAAAATTCTGCATTTTACACCGTTTCGACCCCCCACCCCCCCACCCCCTGAAATTTCGTTATGAATTGAATTCGTCCCTGGCTGCACTGTATGTGGACTTCCTCTCTTTTGGCTTGAGTACGAGGAAGTTCCAATTGAAAAGACCGCTACCAAGAAATCCCACACAATCAGGGCCGCCCCTTACGGTTGTGCAGGTTGTGCGTCGCACAAGGGCGCCTTGGTGCTAGGGGCGCCAAACGGAGGCAAGACAGACAAGAAATTTTGTAAATGAAGCTAATATTGTTAAGGTGCGATTTTAGTGATTCTGTTTTCATATCACCAAAAGTGGGACTTTAAGTCCTATAAAGAATTATTTTTAGCAGGGCCGTAGCTAAAGGTTTGGCGGGACTCAGGGGCGGCCCGACACGGTAAGCGAGGTAAGCATAGTATCGGGCGCCATATTCGAAGGGACACCATTTCGAACTCAAAAACGGGAGAAGAACTTGATCAAGAGAATAAAACGGGGCGCCTTTTTTACTTTTGCAGGGGGTCGACACGTACCCTAGGGCCACCCTTAGCGACACAAGATCAGCTGGATCACAAAAATTGTAGGCAGAGTTTCACTGTTTTATGTTTTATTTGCTTTTTTTCAAAATAGCACATCTGTAAGAAGAATAGGTAGGATTTTGTTAAGTACAATAATTATGAGGGAATTAAAATTTATTATTGAAGTTGTTCAAGAAGTAGTGGAAGGGGGCGCAATTTGGAGTGTTCTGCCAGAGATGCAAAACCACCTATCTACTCTCCTAGTTTTTATCCCTGAAAAAGACTGTTTTCTATGTTATTCTCGACCAGTGTCGCAACTGGAGATTGTGTCAAACGGGACAAACCTCAATTTTACACCCTCTTCTTACAATTTTCGTGCTCCCGGCGTCCGGGGCATGTACCCCTTTTGCCATACCTGGATTTGAATACCATCCTCCTTGGAAATTATTCTGCCGAAGATCATGGGCTCTGAGCATGAATTATTTTATTTTAATGAAATGAAGTTCTGCACCATTTTTTTTTTCTATTGGGCGAGGGGGGGGGGGCGAAGTAAAATGTGTAAACTGGAAAGAACACTTTACAAAGGACAGGCCTAGAAGGCGCAAACCTGTTAGAGATATAAGTTCATGTATACAAGGCATATTCAAAATTTACAGACACAGTTTTTTTCATGGAACTTCCCAGTCTACCTACCTCAAATTATTGCAAAGCTGCTTTCATTACTGGATCACATATAGTTTTACTAATAGTACTGGTCAAGGTTTATGTGATTTCATACAGACATACCTTAATTCACTGAACATCAATATTTTAGATTTAAGGGGCCAAGCCTATGACAACGGTGCAAATATGAAAGGAAAGCATAAAGGACTACAACAAAAACAAAGAAATAAATCCACGGGCTTTTTTTATTCCATTAGCTGCCCATACATTAAACCTGGTTGTTAATGATGCAGACAAAGTGACATTTGAAACAGTAAACTTTTTTAGCGTAATATAAGAACTGTATAGTAATTATTTTTCAAGCTTTGTTAAACGATGGGCTATAATCAAAATATGTTAGAAATTTAAATTTAAAGCCACTGTTCACAACTAGATGGGAAAGTAGAATAGAGGCAATTAAACCTCTTAAGAATAACCTCAAAGAAATTTAACAAGCTCTTTTAGAGATAGCGGAAGATAACTCCAAAGACATCGAAAGTAGGGTACAAGCAGATAATTTAATAACGAAATTATTTTCATTTAAATTTATTTGTTCAATTAACATATGGTACGAAATTTTAAGCCATATTAATGTAATAAGCAAGATGACGCAAGATCCCACATATTGCATTCAAACCGTCATACAAAGTCTTGATTCTATTTTACAGTATTTCAAAGAACAACGGAGTGATGAAATGTTTGAAAATTTCATATCGTCTTCAATGAAAATAGCAACTGACCTAAATGTTGAAAGCTCTTTTCCCGAAATTCGAAGAAGAAATAGGAAAAGAATGTTTGAATATGAAGCACCAGATGAAACTATTAACGATGGAAAAGAAAATTTTAAAGTGAATTTCTTTATCACAATTTTAGATACCGCAATTGCATCAATTGCAGAAAGGTTCCTATTGATCAAAGTATACAATGACGATTTTAAACTCATTCACAATATAAATAAGCTTAATGAATTTGAAGATTTATTAAATATTTGTCAGAGTTTGCATCTGTGACGAAAAAAATTTTGAAAGCGATATTGATGTGAAAACCTTGTTTGAAGAACTGAAATTGCTTCAACGATATTAAAGACAATATGACTCCAACTTATGTACTTGATTATTTATATAAGCATGTTTTAACAGAAACCTTACCAAATGTCACTGTGGTACTGAGAATTTATTTGACGTTACCAGAATCTGTAGCCTCAGGGGAAAGAATTTTTTCGAAATTAAAAATAATAAAAAACTATTTACGCTCAACTATGGCTGAAGAACGACTTACAGACTTATCAAAGACTTCGATTGAAAACGAAATTTTGAATAAATTAGATATAAAAAACTTAATTAAGAATTTTGTTGCAATGAAAGCACGAAAAACAAAAATTTAGTTTTAACACCAGTTTTTTATGATATTAGTGAAAAATTTATTTAATTTTAATGTGCTTCTTTTTTAAGTACTTGATAATTTTAATGTGATAGGTAACATGTTACATGTAATGCTACGAATATTTGTTTTTGTTTTCTATTTATTGATAGTATAAGCAAATGTTACTTACGTTATAGGCATATATACGGAAATTTTAACTATACATTTATATGAAAATTTAAAACAAATCTTAATTTTAGGAGACGGGGGAGGGGCGCCAAAAAAGTAGTTGCACAAAGGCGCAATCCACCCTAGGAGCGGCCCTGCACACAATGTCTTATTCTTTGTGCAAATAATCAATGTTAATGGATATGCCTTTTGGATTTGCCAGGACTATTTCTAATTTGAACAGAGTTCGAAGAGTCAAACTAAATCAGACATTGTGTTTTTAATTTTCTTTTATTCTGAGGGTACAAACTAAATGAAATCTTACATAATAGAGTTTTCCGTTTTTGAAAACTTAATCTCATCGTATTTACTCACTAAATTAAAACTTATTTTAAAGGAGTCTGATTTTTATTTTTTATTTTTAATCTTCGGGTATCGTTTTTTTTCCATAGTTTGTTGGGATGGAGAAATACGTTTTGAAGTAATATTCAACAATGGATATCTAACGACAAATAACATGAAGGAAGATTCATATTTTATCTCATTGGGATCTTATGCACATAACTATGCACATAACCATTATTTTGGAATTGATTTGAACTGCTCTGACCTTTAACGAATCCGCCTATGCTTGGAGACCCTTTCCTTAAAATAACAAGTCCATGAAATACTGGATACTTTTTGTAAGTATTTCGGAGAAAAATATGTAACTGTAACCAATTTCAATTATACTTACCTACCAATTTCAATTATACTTACATTTGTTATTTAAACAAATATTGGAAAATTCTTATAAAATTTTGATTGCTTTGAAAAAGTACAGAATGTATAAAACTGTAACCAATGTAATTTACCACAGCGTATTGTTTGTTTTTAAAACTTAAGAATTAAATGATCATTCGAGTACAGTGGTAAACATTTTTCTGAAAATTCGATGTACTTACTAAAGGAAAAATGGAAAAAAAAAACTACAAATCATAGTCAAATAAATCCACACCAAAGGTAGAAGTATGAGAGCAAATTTTAATTATTTACAGCGAATTAGTTCTTCGGGAAACATGTTTTTCGTGCAGCATTTAAAGGGTTTGCTTCAAAAAGGAGGTAGCTCCAACTTTTCAAGTTGATGGGAAACCAAATAATTGCTTGCGGATGCAACACAAACTGGCAAGACAGGTAACTTCATCTCTTGAATAACACCAGAACCAGCGATTGGATCAACAGCCTTCTGGTACCAAACGAAAGATTTTTTTTTAAACTGCAAAATAGTACAGTAATTTTCGATATAGAATATCTCAAGAAAGGTCATGAGCCACACGAATATCCACCAGCTTGTTCATCCGTCCGTGCTCCAACTCATGTAAATAAACACCGAATACTACGGAATTTACACCCGTTACTCCCATGTAATGTACTCCCAGTGCGTGGTTGACATCGACCTTGAAGTGGGAATAGACGGAGTAGGGGGGGGGGGGCGGAACACGTCTTTGAACATGTCGGGCTGGTAATCCACAAACAACTGATCTTTGTTGTTGTTTCGAAGATCGCGCGCGTTGTATTGCGGACCTCAACGCGTTGATACAGCTATATTTTAGCTCTTGAAACCGCTGAAAATATCGTCAAAGAGCATTTTAAAATTGATTCTTACTTTCCTTTAATACACAACCTATTCGAATGGAATATTAATACTTAATTCATTGCGATTGTGTCTTTCTTTAATAATAAATGATTAATTTTCGTTATTGTAAAGACCAAAATTAATTAACTGGAAAGAGTACTAATAGGAAAGTACAAAATTTTTGTATTTTAACTTACCAAGAATTATTACATATCTCAGTAATCAATAATTTAAAATATTTAATTTATGAGGAAATTATTTACATGGTAGAAAAAGATTAATAGATCAAAATAATTTTCAAAAGATAAAGAAGAAATTATCCAAAGGTTGGACCAAAATAACTACAAATTAATGAAGAAAAATCATTTTTATTTAAGTAATCCACTACTTAAAAAATCCACTAACAATTCTTTATAAAATACAAGTCACTTAAACAAATACATTTACTCTTATATTCCCTAATTTTGGCACTCAAAATACATATTTTTAAAAATAATTACAATTCATCACAAACTTTAATACAGTAAGCTAATAGCTGGATAAAATGTAGCATACTTCTATGAAGTGAAAAAATATAGATCCATGTTTATTAAGAATTAAAAAAATATTTGTTTAATATCAAATAGGTTACTATGTAAACGATTGTTTAATTAAGGAGTTGAATAATAGAAAATGCTAAGAAAATCTAGGAATTTTAAATGTTTTATTCAATTTAGAATTACACACCTTCATTTTAAAACTAAGACTTATTTTAGAAAAAATAAGTAAAATTTAAAAAATAAAGCAATGACAAAAAAGTAAATTAAGGCTAGAATAATGAGGATCAGATGAGTGATTTAGAAATTTAATTAATTTTTTAATTGAAATTATTGAATGAAGATTACTAATTTTGAATTTAGGGGTCTATATTCACCACTATACTACAAATATAAACACCCTTATTAAATACAAAATTACTATAAAAATGCATTTTTAACTCATTGAAAATAATAAGGCTTGTTAAAATTGTAAAATTGCAACTATTGGTTTTTAAATAAAATTAATTTCGTAAATGTTTTCCTAATATTTATACAATTATTTTTAAAATTATATGAAGAAGTTGCATGGCGGATTCTCATTTGTAAATATTTGTTAATTATACATTTTACTAAAATTATAAATGATTATCTTGTGCTTCATGGTCAAACATATGGTTTTCGAGGCATTTAAATAAATTATCTACATTAATTTTCTTCAAAACTTCCTGTGTCATTCAATGAATAATATATTTTTCCCCCCAAGACCAAATGATTTTTCAGTCTGGTGGAAAACAATTTCAGTATGATTACATAACGTTGCGACATCATTTGCTCGCACAATTAACCCAGCATCTGGCGAAAATGCCTTATAGGCTATAAGCCCAGTTTTCTCTTCGTTAGTCAATATTGCAGAAATGCAAAGTTCACATGTTAAAGTTTTTAAAAATTTTCTCACAACAAAACCTGCTATATATTGTACAACATCTTGAATGAATCTATTGATTCCAACAGCTGGTGGTTGATCCTCTAATTGAGTGTTATCATCCTCTGCGTCTGATTCATCGGAAGAGGAGACATCTATTTTTCTTGTGCTACACAAAATTCTCATACTGTCTACATTTTGACAGTTTCCAAAAACTGACCCTTTAATATTGTTGCACAGCAAGAGCCTCTTGTAGGCATTTTCAAACTGCCAACAAGTAGGGTTGATAATCAAAGAAAATTTTCACCTAATAGAGTAAAACATTAAATAAAGTGTAAATTAACGTCATACTTACGTGAAAAGAGAGTATCCTCCGCCGGCTTTAGCATTACAGTTATATGCTACACAAGTGTTCACCATGTTATTCCTACGGCCGCGAAGGCGAATGTGCCCCACAGGCACGTAACCAACTGGGTAGAGATGTTCGAGCCCAAAAACTGGTTTCCCGCTCGCAAGCATGCTCCGTCTATTTCACTTCAAGGTCGATTGTGGCTGACGAGAAAGACAGGCTGCGGTGCTGACATTTAGATCATACCCTTTTCCCCTCGAAGAGTCATGTGATTAGGGTGTGTGACCGTCTAACTGTAGCTATCTCGGACAAAGATGGCTCAACACTTCGGTCACATGACTCTTCAAGGGCAAAATAGTGTGATCAAAATGTCAGCATCGCAGCCTGTCTTTCTCGTCAGCCACGGGTAACTCAAAACCCACGTAGAACGGAGCTTTCTCCTTTTTGAGGCAAACCCTTCAAATATTACGAATGATAAACACACCAAGTCCTTTACTCATTACGTGATGCGAAATTTAACTAAGCATTTAACTTACTGCCGTTTTGAGAGTTTTCGGACACGTACCCTACTGCAAGCTGTCTCTGCCAACGATAACAATTTGGCATCCGAACTATACCCGCCCCTTCCCCTGGAAACTGAAAAAAAAAAAAAAAAAAAACCTGTGGGATTTCAACACAAACTAATGAGACAAGCAGCTTCATCTCTTAAAGTAACATAAGAACTAATGACTGGAGCTACATCCTTTTGGTTCTAAAGGAAAGATGTTTTTTCAACTGCATAATAGTACATTCACTTCAACCTCCCGTAGAATGGAGCTCTTTCCTTATTTTTCAGCAAACCTCTTAATTGATTAAAAAGAAAATCGCATCATTTTGTAGGACATGTAGGTATTTAGTAGTGAATTTTCGCAAAAAAAGTCGTTTTCAAAGTAATGAGATACTTTAGGTCCTATGATATGAAAATCTGAAAAGTTCACAGAATGTAGTCTAGATATTTTTTTTTTATTTCTTTTATTAAGCTTTTTATTTCATAGCAGCCCGGGGCGGAGCATCAGTTTGCCGCCCCTTACATTCTAAGATTTCGGTGTTAGAAGATGGTGACGCTAATTTTTCTTTAAAATTTGGTGCTGAATGGGGGAAAAAACGTGTTATGACTTTTTCTTTTTAAGAATAATCGGCAGTGGCATACAGTTCTATCTCTGTTATATGATGAATGTAAGAAGATTAGGACATCAGCAGTTTATGAGTAAGAATGATATATTGGAATATTTCATACAGTTGTTATTTCGTTAAAGCAAAACACCCTAGGGCAATATGCCAAAGGGTGGAATATCTTGAGCAGAGGTCTCCTTAAGGCATTCTATCGCGTATTCACATTTAGAGAAAACACCCCAAACTCCTGACCGTTAAATCGACAGCCACGCGATAGGTCAGAACTCTGAACTTTTACACTTAACTTATCTATAAAAAATAAACAAAAAAGTTGAAGCAGCGCGGAGCGTGCTAATTAGAAGACAAAGGAGCGGGAAATAAAGACTCTTGTTTCAGAATACTTGCATATAATTGGCTTCACTTTAATTTTACTAAAAGACCTATTTTCAGAAGGCACTATAAAAAGGAGTTTAATGTTAAGTTGCTACGCAAAGAAGATGAAATATGAAGAATAAGAAAATAACTTTCATTTTAGGTATCGGTGATCAGTTTAGTTTTGTAGATTTCAAGCAAATTGTAAAAAATATGCCAAACATTAACAGGACTATCGGCGTACTGTCTTAACAATAACAATGAACTTTGATATAAATATTGGCGGGTATTAATTTCTTTAAATAATGGAATTTTTGAAAATTAATTTAACCGTTTAATTTACTCTTGTGGCACCGTGTTTTAAATTTATATGCAATTTTTGATTAAAATAAATAAATAATAAATTTTCATATTTTTGAATTTGTCAAAATATGGCCCTAGTATGTTCGAAAATACCACGTTTCATGGGGCAGATTTGAACAAAAATATTTATAATGTTAAAATATTTATAAAGCTTTACAACATTTTTAATTAATTTTTCACTATTTTTTTTGTCTTATATGATAAGGAAATTCATTATTTTTCTCAGAGAGTATTTAAAATACAATATAATTAGAATGATCCAAGCATATTATCATTCACCAAACATGTGCCGCAAAGGGAAAAAAAAACAAAAAACAAAAAAAAAACACTTGCTTTTTATTTGGCCGTTGTTCGTCGTAAAGCAAAGTTATATATGCCATTCGTTTGCAAATAACGTATACTTTAATTTCCTATTAATTTTATATGCACAAGGGGCCGTCTTCATATTCTGCATTTTTTTTCAATGGCAACACTCTATTTTGACTTTATTAAATGAAAGAAAACCTTCAAATAACCATAAAAATAAAATTTCACAAATTTCCTATGATAATTTTCGGAGATACTGCGAATTCTTTTTTGCGCAATTTTAAGGAGTTTTCTGCAGATTGCGAGTTTTTCAAAATTCGACCTAGAATTTTTTATTCAATATTTTTCAGGTATTCGGCAATAGGAGCGGAAGTAATATCCACAAGAAAACGGTCGAGATATCATCGAATGTAAGAGAAAATTTTCTTTCAAAAACAGTTTGTTCTCAATGTTTAACATTTATTTACTGATTTTTAAAGATTTTTTTCAAAGAAATTCCACATTTACTGGAAATTATTGTGAAAAAAATGTTTAAATTGTCGCACCTTAAAATCTATCCATCGGAACATTTTGTAATTTGATCAGATTATAAAATGCACTTTCAACCCCCTTTTAAACTTTAAAGAAATAAAAATCTATGCATTTTAGAATGAAATAGCATTTTAAATTTAATTAACTGCTGCGTAGAAGTTTCTTTATTTATAGAAAAATTTATGCAATAATAATTTCAAACGTGGTACCGAGTTTTAAATGGTAGATCTATGTTGCTTTGATGTCTCGAGTTTAAACAAGCATTAGAAGTCCATTCAGATTAATAGATTTTTGGCTTAAAATATCAAGCCATAAATGAATTCAGCTCTGATTTCCGATTAACTAAGAAGCCACTGATTAAAATTTAAGGCTATATATAATTTATGAATTCTCAAATTGTTGCATCTTGAAATCCATCAATCCGAATGTTTTTTAATTTTGTCAGATAAAATGTGCATTCAGATCTTTCTTTTAACATATGGTCCTTACATCACAGTGTTAACTTTTTTATATTCGTTCAAATTCACAAATGCAGACCTTTAACTCTAAGTAATTGTAGCCTGGATTTATTTTCAACTGTTCCTTTTAATTGAATCTGAACAATCAGATTAAATTTGTAGTTCAGGGATGTTAACTCCAACATTCGATTTGGGAGCACCCCGGGAGCAGAAAAAATTTCATTTGGGAGCACCTCGGGAGTAGAAAAATTCCATTTGGGAGCACCTTGGAAGCACAAAAAATTTAGCTTCCGCGAGGAAAACTAAGATTTGGGAGCAGAATTAACAGGATTTTGGAGCATAAAATTTAAGATTTCACTGGGTTGACTCTAGAAAAAAGGGCCGCCTGGGGGGAAATTTCAAAAAGGGCACCCTGTTCTCAAAAAGGGCACCTTGGGGTTCCACGAGAATGTACAGGTAGACAACATATCTAGAAATGGTTTGAGACTATCTGATCCCCGAAACTTAAGTAGAGTTGTAATATGTGTTCTGACTTCCAATGCATAGTTATATTTTTTTTCCAATTTGTCTTAGTTTACCAAGTAAAGATTTTCAAAGTTACGCTTATTACTATTAGACATTTAAAATTGCATCAAACAATTTAACTCATCCATCAATTGATAACTATAGAAATTGAGAAAATTGAATTCAAAACACAGAAGATTGCTGGAATAAATGACATAGTCATGCAAATTTTGTATTACATCCAATGGTTGGAATGTACAACACCATATCAAATCAAAGTACTGAAATATATTTGTTCTTCTCTTTCACTTCTAATTTAATGTTTGCTCATTCATGAAAAGTGAATAAGTTTTTTTTTTTTTTATTTTTTTTAGCACTATTCTTTAAAATAAATAAAAATAATTGCTACATATAAGTTTTTTAGCAAGTATAAAATAAATATTTTTTTAACTCACAGAATTGCCCAAAGGTATGGAATACAGTTTAACATATTTTAAATAATTTATTTTTCATAAAGCTTTATTTTTAATTTTTTGTAACATACTTAAAAAGGTCTCTTTAAAAATTTTCTTTCTTAAACCTTGCTTTAATCTTTTGAAAATGAAAAAAGCATTATTTTATTTTAACTATGAAATGTTTTTAATCAGCTTAAAATAATTAAAATAATAAAAATAATTAACATCCTTTTGCCAGAAGTACTCAAACAAATTATATATTAAAAAACCTTCCAGAATTATTTCGATTTTTTTTTTAAGTTTTTAAAAACTGAAAATAAGCTTAAATTGATGACAGTTTGTTTTATGAATAACCTAGCTGTTAACTTATGACATACTTTCCCAGTAAACTAGTTATCTTTTGCTTTTAATATTTTTTCTTCATTCATTAAAATGTTGAGAATTAAATAAAACAGAAAATATATAATATGAATATTTAGAATACCAAATCTTGTCAATAGTCTGATTTACTAAATTCTAAAGCAAAAGATCATTATTATGCTCCTTTTTTGGCAAAAGTATAATGTCTTTCAATTGCTTTATTCGCAAAACGTTGCAAATCGCACGATTTTTAGATCGATTTGAGTGGATAAAGCTACTGAACATAGTAGACGCAGGAAGTGTTGAAATGCGACCGAGCGACTGTCGGTCTGGAGTTTTCGTCGGTTTCATCAAATGTAACGTCAATACACGTTAGAACTCTTTAAAAAGTCATCCAACCAAGGCACCCCCCTTAGGAGATATCCCTTGTCTAGGCTTGCCGTAACAAACAAGCAAATCCCGCAGAATTTTCGAATCGCAAAACGTCGTTTTGCTATGGCATACTTTCTGTATCATCCTTAATTATGTATGGTTAGTAAATAGCTGTTATACATTAAGAATAATATGTACTAAGAAAGCCGATTAAAAAGAGGAAATCTTTTAGGGGGAAATAAATTAAGAAAAAACTTGCTAGTGCACAAAACTATTAAAAGCATATAGAGCAATAACTATATACAGCTGGCGACGAACTCTGGAATAATGATTGTTTGATAATTCGCAACTACTTATTTATCAAACGTAGCTACCGATATTTGAGGATTGACAGATGGAATCGCAAATTTTTAGATAACTTAAGAAAATTTTGATTTTGCCAACCGTATTTTCTTCCCCCAACTCCTAAGTGAAATGCCCAGGTAGTTCTGCCTGGCCGATCGAGCTTCTCAATGAGTCAGCAAAAACAAAACATACTAGAGGCCCCTTTTCGGGTTACTCGGTCGGCTCGCGCAAATGCAAAGACAATGAAAAAGGCAGTAACAGTATTTAGATCTGAAAGAATAGAATATTTGAAAAGGCATTTGTGGGAAAGATCCGATTTCATAGACGGTTTTCGTGAAAGGGCCGCTTTCAATCGAACCTATAAATTTTATGATGGAGTTATTGTACTCAATCGTATTTCTGTGAAGGAGCCGTTTTAATTAACGTATTTTCGTGATGGGCCGCAAATGGTATGTAAGAAATAAAAAGTGGTGATTGCTGACTAATAATAATAAAAATGTAAAAGCAGGAAATAAAGAAGAGAAATAGGGCCGGGCGCTAAAAAGACGATAAAAGGGCCGCCGGGCGCTGCGCCCTGCAAAATCAATCTAGAGTCAACACTTACAATAAATGCAGATAAGAAAAGCAAAGTTTGCAAGCGTGGCAAAAAATTAACAAAGAGTCAAAATGACGTATTCGGCGCAAAAATCGGCTAAAAGCGCAGTTCGGCGCAAGATTTGCGTTTGGGAGCAGCTTGGCGCAATCGGCACAGAATTAACATCCCTGGTAATTACAATA
Organism: Cheiracanthium punctorium; assembly: GCA_038373885.1. NCBI lineage: Eukaryota > Metazoa > Arthropoda > Arachnida > Araneae > Cheiracanthiidae > Cheiracanthium > Cheiracanthium punctorium. The sequence continues at coordinate 275,119 of JAWZYV010015093.1, read as the reverse complement.
AACAAAAGCACACCTGGTTTGCAGACATCAGCAGAAGCAGTGGCATAGCCATGATTTTATTTCGGGGTGGGCTAGGTATCAAGTTTAAAGCTAAAGTTCAATTGTAAGCTAAATATCAAATTGTAAGCTAAGTAAAGGGTCCCATTTTGGGGGGCGGGGGCAGCAGCCCCCTCAGGCTACGCCCCTGCTGTGCACCAAAGTATTAATTAACCTGTAGTTAAATGCTACCTTCCTCACTAGAAATAAGTAAAGGGTCCCATTTTGGGGGAGGCTGCAGCCCCCTCAGGCTATGCCCCTGAGCAGAAGCATAGCTAGGGTTTTTAGCACCCAGAAACAGCTGAAGATTTGGACCCCTCCTATTTACCAAAATGCAAAGGAGAAGGTTTTGCATACAGTCGGGCTCCCTTAGGTACTGCAGCCGGGGACAGATGCCCTCCTTGCCCCCCCCCCTTTAGCTATGCCACTGGGCATCAGCACATAAGATTTTCCATGGCAACTGTCATTCTCCTTATTCAGAGTCTGGTTTATAAAGAACATTGAATATTTCAAGAGGTATTTACATCTATGACTTTAAATATAAAGTAAAACTTGTCCATGCCATGTAGTGTCTGAAGCATTAATGCTATAACTTAAAAAACTGTATGATGAAGAAATAAGATATTTTGAAAGTGAGGAGTTTTCTCTGCAAACCATCAGGCTTTTCTTTAATTGCGAATCACACTGCCATAGTTTTTTGTGCCATGATATTACAATGATCTCGTTAGTATTCATGACAAACTTTACATCAAGAGACAAATAATTTTGGTTTCTTTTAAGATTCCACATCAATGAAATCAATTCGAATTACACATGTAAGAAAACTGTTTGTTTCCTATCGTGTGAAGAATAGTCATGCAACTAGTCATAGTTAAAATTTTTTTACATTCGCCACGACATAGTGTTTCAGGAAAAGTTGTGGCTACTGACTATTTATAATTACTCAAGAAAAAGGAATTTCAACAGATGCTGACAAAGGCTTGAACAGAAGGGTCAGCTCTCTCTAGCTCTAAAAATAAAGAAAGCACACTGTTGTATGTTGTTTGAAAAGTGTGAATTGTTTGTGCGTTTCACAAGTATATCAGTAGCATCTCCCAACTTCAAGCTCGGATCGTTGGCAAGAATGAAAAACTATTTTACACTCCTCATTAAGTAGTTGCATATGAGGTGGAAATGTCATCGAGCTTAAACTCCCTCTCATGGTTATCCAGTGCACTTCCAACTGCAAAGACACAATGGTGAAAATTCCTTTCTGTGTCCAGTGTTGCCTTCTAACAAGGATCCTTGAATGCCAGATGGGCCTTTCACTCAGTCAACATTCAAAGATATTCGTTGGAAAATAAGTCTAGACACAGAGAGAATTTTTATTGTTTTTGCAATGATAGGAGCGAACATGCAAGTTAAATAAGGGCTAAATTTTAAAATAAAAAAAGATGACCAAGGCCTTGGAAAATTCTGTTCCTGTTACTAAGTTTATGTCATTTTAATTGTATAAAAATGAAACTGGATAAATCAGCAATATACTACAGAAAAGCAGTTCGATACTTTAAAGCTAAAAAATAATTTATTATGCAAGTAATTTAGAATGTCAAAAAGAATAATCTTAAGTTTTATAAGGGAAAAGCATGGTGTCCAGAACATAAGAAAGGAAAAGGGAGAGAGAATTATGATGCTGATAAGTCATTCAATTAAGTTAGGGAAGATTATTTTTTATTGAATGTTGACACACAACTTTCACATCCAGAGAAAATGCCGGAAAAACTAGCGCATGTTTTATGTATGTGGGAATGCAAATGCCTGTATCATAATCACATATATGAGTATGTCCCATGAGAGATATCCACCATAGACTGGCTTAGTCAAGTTCTGAATATCAAACAAAATTGCAACTTTATTTTCAAATCAGACAAATGTGTACAGTAAGTTGTAATAAAGCTGAAGGCCGTCAGTGACAACTAGTACTACATACACAATGAGAAGATTAATACAGAAAGTAAATATAATATAAATGTTTCTTATGATAAATATAATAGGAATATTTATTATAGGAATTATATATATATTATAATTTACTATCGTTTGTCAATAAACTTTACTTCTAAACACAAGAGTGCACTGCATTCACATACCCTTGACTGGAATATAAAGAATTAGGAATGTAGGATAGCTCATTTTCAAGGACCCTCCTTGAGGCTCCCTTTCAAGGAGTGATTTTGAAGGAGGAGGGGCCCTCCTTATTTTTAAATTTTGATTTATGTTATTAAAATGATAATGATAGTCTTTTTATAAAAATTCTGCCTCTTTTACCGTTTGGACCCCCTCCAAAGTTTCTCTCAATACATCCCTACTCATTTTGATATTGGGGGCCTCATTCTCAAGTGCAATGTTTGGTAGGGCAGTGACACTCGTGTTCAAAGCCATATTAACAAAGCCTAAGGCAGAGCTATAGTGGCAGCTTCTCCAAGCTTCTGATTAAAGGGGCTACCAAATCATGTGTAATGATACAATTGTCTATTGTAGAAATATGTGAATTTTCCTCATTACTTCAAAAAATTTCTCAAAAGATCCTAGTAAAACATTGGTTATGAGCATAATGCGATTTATTTCGCTATGTAAGAAAGAATATTGCATAGGTTCCATACATTTTGTAATAAAAAGGAGTTTTCTTCATAGAAATAATTATTTATATATTGTACATTTTATGTAGATAAGTGAATGAATATATATTATACATCTATTCATACATATTTTGGTATGAAGGGCCCCTATCAGAAATACCTGCCTATGTATAAATGTTGGCATATGCCAGCATGGCATATTAAACAAATATTCCACATTTCTTTTATTACTATTGCTTGATATAGCTTTAGGAATATGAAAAAAGTAAATTTGTGGTATAATTTTGGCACTGCAACTAGTGTTATGAAATTTTTATATACAGAAAATCACATGCATGACTTAACTAAGACAGGTTTGGTCCAAAGTAGCTTTTCCCTTTGTACAGGACCTATTTAAGACATGTTTTACAGTAGGCCAAATGAGAGTCCAAATTTTAGGTGGGTGGCGGGAGAGAGGGAGACACTCCCATTTTTACTTTCCCTCCTTGATGTTCACTGCAATCTTGAACATTCCTCTAAATAGAAATTTGAATTTGCAAATTAAATTTTCAGTCCACTTGGGCGCCTCTACTGGCTGGGGCCCAGGGCGAACAGACCCCCTCCTTTTAGTCAGTCACTGATAGCTCCTCAATTTGCAAGAATTTTGTCATCTACCAAACTTAGGCTATTAAAAACAGTTCTTTAGAAGGAAATTTATATATTTCAAAATATTGTGTCAATGGATCATTTCTACATTGTATGCAGCATGTACTCTATAAAGGGTTTGATCATCTTTTGAATGTATATATATATTACTTTACAAGAGTTTGATACATTTTATGCTTTATTATACGTTGTACTTGAAGTATAAAAATTCTTAAGAAGGATATTTAAACCTTATATAATAATATAAGGTTTATTTTATTTCTAATGCATTAAGATTTCAAGACTGCTCCTTATAAATAATAAAAAGATAGTAATATGTAGGAAGACTTTTATAACTAATGAATTTCAATTGAATGTGCATGTAAGAGTAACAGAATAAAGATATTTTTATTGCTTAAGAATTTACCAAAAACACAATATCTCTTCTTTACAGCTTGCTTTATTCAACTGTTTTGTAAATGAGTGTAATAGCCCAAATATAAGATGGCATACTGCATATGCTGTTAAAACAAAATTAGTAAAAGCATTCCTTAAAAAAAAATGGAAAATTTAAAATTTGAATTTGGTTAGTCAGTGGTCATTTCAAATGTTATCCGTTTTAAGCAAAAGTATAATAAAATAAAAGGAAAGAATACTGAAAATGTTTTACTTCTTCATATTTTAATTAAATAGTTTTTAATTGACAATCTTATTTATGTACAAATAATTTAATTCCGCATTTAATTCCTTTTTATATACAAATATACACAAATGAACAATATAAAAAGAAACAAGAACTTTTTATTTACATCAAGCAACAATATTAAATTATTAGTACAGTTAGCGCAGTTGATTTTATTTTCATAAGAAATAGTATTACCCAATATCTTTGTAACAAAATGGTAAAAGTACAGACTATAAATAGCAGTAAGTTTTCCCTTTTGTCAAAATATATTAAGTACAACATAGTTTTGACTATTCAGAGACTAGCCTATTTCAGTTGAGATTCAATCTTTAAGCATTCACACCCACACAGCTCCTTATGGAATATTGACATCAAACAATTTCAAATAAATTGCACAAATTATTGAAAGAAAAGAGATTCCCCAGTTTCATATTTTATTGAAAAATATTTTGTTTTTAAGAATTTTGAAAAATATTTTTTGTCTATTTAAATATTTAAAACAAGCTAATTGCATTTAACCCATACAATGTTTAAAAGTTTGAGATCCAAAAGCATGTAAAACTAGAAAAATACAAAAGTAGAATTAGTGAGTTACATAAATGTTATAACAGGTGGTAAGAAATGGAACTCTATTGCTATCTCAGCCACAATAATAAAATTCATAAAAGAAAAATAAATAAAATTTGAAAATTTGCATATTTATTTGCTATGACAGGCTTTATGATTGTATCACACTTTTAAAATGCATGTACTAAAATTTTACTGATAATTAAATTAACAAGCCAGAATCTCCGGGATGTTTTTTCTTAACTATTATGAAAATCCATTAAAATTTTAATTTAAAAAATAAAATTTGCATAAATTAGTCATACTAAAAATTTAATTATACAAGAATATGTAACAATTAATGGGCAGCAGTTTAAAAGTGGATACATTTGTTTGACGTTGTGAAACCTTCATGATAAAATTAATTTTACACGATTCATAAAAGCAAATTTTAACAACATTAAACAATAAACATTGAAATTCACCAGTGATTCAACTCAAATACAACCAATATTTATAGTCAAAGAGAAATTTCTAGTACTCTTGGAAGGTCTACAATAATACATCAAGGATTATTATCAGTTGTTGTTTGTAAACAATGTATCAGTCTAATGGCCAAGTCATAATTTACTATGCTTATAAGTGGCATAATGCACAGACTAACCAATTAAGTAACAACGACAAAAGTCTATTACAGATGTATTTATGAGTATATTTAGCAGAGAGGATTGTGAGCAGGCGACAAAATATTTAAAGATTACAAGATTTCATTCATGTTTCTATATCATGAATAAAACAGATAAAACAACAAAGATAATTTTAATAAAACATTTATTAAGACCAAAATGAACTATTCTAATGTAGTTTAAAAGGGACAGTGCCCTTTAGAAGGAAGACTCATTGCATAGGCCTGATTTGGTAAAGCAGTAGTGAAGTTACATATTTGATCTACTTTCAACTTCTCCTACTTTTAAGTATATGGAACATTACACCTAGTTGCATAGCTATTTTGTGCTATTCTATTGAAAAGCAAACTGGTCTGTCACCCACTTAACTCCAATGTCATAAGCAAAGCTGTGGAATGTCAGCGCAAGAACACCGAGTAATAGGAATAACAGCTACCAGTAATGAACTCCAGTGAATACAATATTTTCAATCTAAATGGAGTTCAGCATGATTTATTGGAATGTAAATCAACAAATTATGAATGAAGAAATGTGGGATAATTTTCTCGTATTAAGCATCATACCAGCATATATATGCATGAATACAAAAATACATATATTATGCACATATATAGCCAGGCTTATAAATGTATTTTAATAGTAGCTACATCTTTGGTAGTATACAAAGAGTCGCAACAACATTCGATCACAAAATGACTAGTCACCCTAATGTCAAGTAATGAAACAACAGTCCCAAACCCTGTTTAGGTGATGTCAGATGTTAACGCATAAATGAAGAAAAATATACTCAAGAGTCCAGCTCCTGAATTTTATGAGGGTGGAGGCTGTGACCACACCTGGAAAAATTTGCAAAAAGCCTGGGAGGCACACCTGTTTTTTTGGACTAGGTCCCTGTACATAACATACAGTGTGCAAAAAATTGCAGCATTTTCACAGTGTCTTATCACTCAACACATTTTATGTTACATTTAAATTACATTTTAAATAAATTAAGGACACAACAAATTGCATGGAGGCAAGCAGTCAACATTCTATGTACAAATGATTATTTAATAAAAGTCTCTTGCATACGTGCTAGTTTGTAAACATATAAAAACTCCCTGAAAGAAAAGTACATCCGTAGAAGTATCAAAAGCTTGAGATTGTGTAACACTAACCGAAAAATAATCAGCATTTGAAACACATTCAAAGTACAGATATTTTCAGAGATTGACAGAAAATTCACCAATTATTTATACTAACATCTGCCCTGCAGATGTGAGTAATTCAGCTTTACAGATTGTTATTTAACTGTAGCAGAATAAAAATTCCTCAAACTATTGTTATTTTCAGTGAAAACTAATTATAACCAGCTGTAATAGATTCACTTTGGAAATTTTAATAAAATGTTTATGCCAGCATTAACCAGACAGAAGGAACTTCATTTCACAGCTCAGAACCCACAAAGAGATCAGATACTTTTCATATTCTTGTATTAGATGGAGAGCCTGGAACACTAGCACCTTTTACAACAGCACCTTTTAAAGCTGGAGTCAGCTTCATATTACCAAAGACAGGCAAATTCCACTTTAAAGAACGCCTCTCCCTGTTATATTTGTTTTTCTGCTCTGTGCCAGAGGAGTCCTTAGCTGCCAAAAAAAGAGCAGACAACAGTCCTTTGTCCTTCTCTTTAGATTTGGAAGAAATGCTGATAGATAAATTGGAATGACCAGAAATTTTATTTTCATCCACCTCAAAGTCCTTATACATAATAGAGTCAGATGAATTATTATCGTTGGCAGTGTCATTAATTCGTAATAGCAATTCATCACCAATGACATCATTACCATCAAAGCAAGCACTATTGTATTTGCAGCATAAATGTCCATCCTGAAATTTAAAACATAAATATTGAGTTGAGGGTAAACACTAAGAGATATTAAAGTAAATCAGACAAGTAGCAAACATGCAAAAGTGCAATGCAAAAGCAAAACTGGGTGCTATATAAATATGAAAGAACTGAGAAGGATTACTCTCAAATATCTAGTTAAAATTAATTAATTTAGAATTAAAATGGCCTGTCATTTTTTTTCCATATAAAGGCTGAAAAAGTCATGGTTTTCAAAAGTTTATCATTACAGTTTTTATTCCTTAAAGAAAAATTTTGAAAACTTTACACATTATTTAATAATTGTCAGCATCCTGAATTACATTATCACTACGTATGCTTACTAATAAAATAATATATCAGTGACACATGTTAATGCATATAATTTGATGAGTACAGAAAAATTTTGAAAATAAAAATGACAGGCAGGATTACAAAACAAATTTAATGAGATAAATTCCAACACAAATTAGAATGTTATACATTCAGTTATAATTGCAAATAAGAATTTTTATAAAGTTTGTGCAGCTATGCAGACAGTAATATTAAAATGTTTTTTACCGATGGAAATTATTAGCCATATTGCTGACTGAATGTTGGCAGAAAGGTACCTGTAATAGGATTGTTAGGAATTGTAGGTGTCAGTAGATCAAACATGCTCACAGTTAGTAATCAGTTAGTTGTTATCAAAGAAATCTCCTCCTCATCAGTAAGATTATTTTTAAAAGTGTTAGAAAAATACATATTTAAAAAAATAATACATGACAAGGATTACTTTAAAATCTAAGAATAAGACAGCATTCCCTTTATGCTATTAAATACTCTACATCTTAAGTTTTAGCTTAGAATCTGGGATACTTCCTATCAAACTCTGACAAATAGAAAGTAGAATTTTTAAACTTATTTTCCCCATGAAGATTCTGAAAATTAAAACTGTTAATTGATAAAAATAAAATTATTATAGTTCTGTCCTGCTGTAAATATGATATTTCTACAAAATTATATGAGTGAGCATATATAACCAATTTGAATCAGCTTTAAGGACCTAAATATATTTGAACTATCAGAAGATAAATACAACACTGTTATGAGAAATTCCAAGCTACAAAATTTAAATTTATGTAAAAATAATTTGTTAGAATAAAACTTCCAGGAATCATCATATAATACTGTCTTTTTTAGTTATGAAAAAACAATGATTACATTTGTATTCAAAAATTACACATATTTCAAATAATAGTAAATAACTTTAGAAAACAAGGAGTTTCATAACAGTGGAGAGAATAATGTACAAATTACTCAGGACTAGTAAAGAAAAGGGACGATAGGAACCTAGACAAGTTTTGCCTTATTCAATATTATGTTTTAAATCAAAATAACAAATTTTAGTGATTTTATCAATATACATTAACTAATGTAAACCTACTAAATACATTTCTTTTAGATAGTTAGGCTTAACAAATTAAAAGGTTATATTTATCCCAATTTCAGAAGGAGAAAAAAATGGAGGAGGAGACTTGATATATGAATAAGACAAACTTGCACCAAAAATACATAATAAACTGCATTGCTGCACACAAATTAAAATAAACAAGCACAATAAATTATGCAAATCAAGTACTTAACAATATTTTGAATCTGCAAAAATTTAAAACTTTGGTGCAAATTTGTTTTTGAAAAAAAAAAATAAAATACATGCATTTCATAATACAAAACAAAACTATTAACATTCTGTACAGGAAGATAATAAAGGGAAAACAAAATTAAAAAAAAATCTATGATTTACTAATTTTTGGGTTATAAGTTAGAAATGAATTTCTAACGAATGAATGGCTTTTTTTTTTCTTTATCAGAAAGGCTGTATATCTAATTTTAAGAAATCTGAGGCGTTGCAAATAAAAGTAATAAAATATATAGATATTAACTTAAGAATAAGCACAAAACTATACTATAAAAGTTTACATGAGTTCTTTAAACATTATTCAAAATCATTCATTAGAATAAAGTGGGTCAGTATAAATGGATAAACATTACAATAATGCATCAGTAAGAAATAAAAGCTGATTCTGAAATATGCCAAATTCAATGGTTGTTGAAAATAAATAAGAAAGTAAAAAATGCTATTAGTCTCAAAAGCAATACTCAGTTTGACAGGCAAAAAGTAATACTGGTGCTCTTTAAGTGTTACTTTTGCCTGAAGGAATAAGAATGGCACAAGGAATTGGAAGGTGAATGTTGTCTGAACAAACATTTACTTCTTACTTTCTAAGATGCATTGCTTACCTTTTGAAATTAGTAAATTTTGTAATATTAAATTTAAATAATAAAAAAAGAATGCATTACATTATTATTTACTGCTTAGTTTACATATATTTTATTCCACCAAAAATGTTATATTCATTTAGATTTCAAGAGACAAATTTCAAAAGAATATGTAACAAATCATTAAGTGTCAATGTTGCAGTTGCTTAAAATATTAGGAAACATACTAGGTAAATGATATGAAGATTAATAGGCTACATAATCATAAAGCTTAAAAAAAGAGGTAAAATTTGAAATAAAAATTTCTTAGTATAAATAATTTCTTGTGGTGGCAATGTGGTAAGTACATTCATATATTTTATAACTGTAGTGTTTTCAATTCTTTAGTAAAATTTAAAACTGGTTAGATTAAAAAATGTAAAGAAATATACAAACAGACATACCTGACAATGGCATGAAGAACATGGATCCTGAGTTAAAGGAATTTTTTCACCAGGCTTATAAACAAGGCCATTATATGCACATCCTTGTGCCTGACTGTTAGTAGAATTGTAAGAAATAGAGCAAGGGTCAGTGTCACAGCGAGGGCAGCAATCGCCAGGCCTTTGGATAGGATTCTCACAGGCAACAGGTGGACACTCTAAATCCCAGCAATCAATCTCTCCATGCTAAAAAAAAGTTCACAGAAGTATAATTTCATGAAGTTAAAAATATTTCATGTAAACACAAAAAGTAAAATGGATCAAATTTTAACAAATATTACTGAAAAAGCACAAAGTTTTAATGAAATATTTTTTTAGTTTGTGTACTATAAATTTACAAGAGATTTTATAAAAGTTTAACTTATATAATCATCTAATAAAACACATACTCTGGATTTTTCAAAATTTTTACATAAAAATAACAGGAACTAATGACTATGTAAATTTCCTTTTTTATTCAAATACATATAAATTATACACAAATATAGATATAAATAGAGGTTAAAATACAGTATTTAAGCTTTTAACAAATTTATCAAAATTGGACAAAATTCAAATGATATTTTATAACTTATTGAGTGAAGCTTAAAAACTATCTAAGATAAACCAGAAAAAAAAAATAAAAAATGGAACCGGCCTTAAAGGTGGCAAAGGTAGAATTTCCATGAAAAAGATTGATTATTCACAACTATTTAAGAAGTCTGGATTTCAGGAGGGGCAAGGCCCCTTGGCCTATCCCCTGGCTACGTTCCTGATATGCCTGTTCATTCATTACTAAGCTGATTTCATATATACAAACCATTAACTAAATTAAACGATTGGAAGAACAGCCCACTCAGGGACAAGGCCTGCATTGCCTACTCATGCCTTTGTGACCATGGGCTCTGGAGTGTGAAAGCATATGTTTCATGCCTGGTGGCCAGACTGATGCAAAGCCCCTAGAGTTTAATCTCCAAGCAAGCTTGGTCCTCATTTTATCAAACCGTTCAAGAGATGAAAGGCTGAGTGAACCTTGCGCAGCTCAGGAATCAAACTTCGGACCTCTGCTGCTGTGCTAGCACAATGTGCTAATTGTAACACTAATGTACTTCACATATAGATTAATGTCCGAGCAAATTATTCTAAGCCTTCCATCACTTTATTTCTTTTGTAAAGCAGCACTGTCCAGGTTTTAAAAGCTTATAAAAGTTTGAAACAATACTCCAAATTCTCTGAATCTTTAAATTACAGAGCAAACTCACCAAACACGCCACTTCCCAAAGTAGAAAATTTATTAACTAAATAGAGTAAAAAGTTGATAAACTTTGCAACAAATTCCCTAAATTGGCAGCCCTGGCTAGTAAATTGTCTGCTTCTTTTGTTTAAAATTACCGACTCTTAAGTTGTTAAAAATAATTTTGACATAAGGTTTATGTCTTTCTCCCCCTCTGCTGAGGGCTTTTTTTAAAATTTTAAACATCAGGTTTGTCAAGAAAATATTTATTTTGCTCTCTTCATTACTAATGAAACTACTTTAAGCCAATTAACATCATTCTTGTGAATTTTTCCTCAGTGGAAGCCCCAATATCTCATACTTTTCAGTATCAGTAATGCAGGCTAACTTAAAAAAAAAAAAAAGATCAAAATCTCCACTTATTTAATACACACATTCAATGCAGTTTAGACTAGAACCTTAGATTACCATGACCATTAAAGTAGTATTTTAATTCATTATTAATGTTGACTTTTTAAGTGTACTTCTTTCCATTCATGAAATTTTGGCATTTGTGATTTTTGGGGTGCCCAATAAATATGTTTGCAAACAGAAGGCTGGCCCTGATAAGAATGTCACATTTATAATATGAAATGAGAATAATGAAAAACTATTTATAAATCATTTTTGTTTGAGAATAAATGAAAATTTCAGCAATAGATGCAAATTAGTTGTTAATAGAAATACACATCAACTTTAGCTTAAAAAAAAAAAAAAAAAAAAAAAAAAAAGCCAATGAGAAAGTCTAAATGGGTAATATACTTTTATAAGTCTTAGAAATCATTTTTTTTTTCTAACCACAATACTCATGTTACATTGAGTAGTGGCTTGAAGCTTAAATAATTTGAGGGTACTTAAGAAAATTTTTATGCATTATTATACAAGATGCTACAAATGCATAAAAAGCAAATTCATTCTTAAACATGAAAATGTCCTAAATTAAGCAGAAAAAAAATGTATAAATAGATTTAAACTGCTACTTACAACTATTAGTTTCTAATAGCTTTAGCTGACCATTTCCACAGTAACATGGTTAAAATTTCCTAATTATTTAAAATTATAATAGCAATATTGTATTCTTCAAAAAATTTTAAGCCACATGTAATAAAATAGAAATTGCTTTTAGAAAGTTTAAATTAAAGTGTTTTTATAAACTCTAATGTAATAGAAAAAAGAAAGACTGATAAATTTTATATAAGGAATCGTAATTAAAACAAATTTTCACTAATATTCCAAATAGTATTAGTACAATATCACAAACACATTTGCTTCTTTAAAAAAAAAAAATGAGCTATGATGATCTACTTAATTTTAATACTGGACATGATAAAATTAATATTAGGCTTCTAGTTATTTTTACTTTATATACTGCAAAATTTCAATCAAACTGTAGCTTAACAACACCTAGTCTTGTAAGGACCTAAATTTTTAAAAGTTATAATTTCCATCTATTTAAGGTTTTATTAATAAAGAATAATTTTGGTTGGTAAGAAGGAAAATGGTGTGAAGGAAAATGGTTCTGATATTAGACCTCATCAGGAGATCTAATATCAGAAAATGCTTTTAATTAAACTTTTCAACTTTATTTTGCAAATATCCACATAGAAACAATGAATTGTTTTTTAATCACATTGTTTTGAAATCAACAGAAATATCTTCATTCCCTTTTGCTGAAACTCTGATTCATATCAGAATAGCATCTTTCAGCATTCAGAACGTAAAATCTGCAGTGCTAGATATTCAACTCCCCCCCCCCACCCCTCTACCTAGAATGCATTTCATTTCCTCATCTCAGACTTAAGCAATTGCCCAAACATACAAACACTACCCTTCTGAAACTGTTCAGTGAGCAGCTTCATAAAGATTTTGTTATTTTATACTCTATGGCAATTGTTTAGAGCCTTTTCTCTTTGTGAAAATCTTTCAATAAAGAAATTTATGAACCCCCCTGCATAGTTGTATTAGTACACTACTTGTGTGAACCACTGGTTGGGAACTAATACTCTATGGAATGGCTACTGTATTGAAGTTAAACGATTGTGTAATGTACAAATAAAAAAGCATTGATAATATAAATACTTATTATATTAAATATTATCACTAATGAATAAAATTGAGTTCTGTAGTCCTACAACGAAAATGGACAGACTTCCACTAGTCATACATTAGTACACACATAGTGAAGCATGTATAATTTTACTTACAAGGCATTCACAAGTTTGGCACTGATAAACCCACTGATCCCCATTTCGAAAAGTCTTTGGAGCTTCTTGGTGCTTACAAACAGAAGAATGATCACAGTGAGGACAACAATCAAAATTTATGTTTCGTTTTGTACAATCACACTCCACAGGTTGACAAGAAACAACACCATTAGAGCACTGACACTTTGTACAGGAGTCACTGGACCAAATTTCTCCACTTAAACGTTCTTCATTATAATACAGGCAATCTGCAGTTAGAAAAAGAAAAATATATAGATATGTAAGTTATGTCTATGCATTAAACTATTTATGTGTAGATGAATTTCAGTTTAATGGAACTTGTAAAAACAGTGCTAAAACTTGAACCAAGAAAGATTAAAATAGTAAATAATGCAATAAAACAAAATTTTGTTCATTGGGTTTCATTTATTCATCATGAAAGTCTGAATGCAACTAAATTAAGAAATTACACACTTATTTTTCAAATTGTACTAAAGCATTACTTTTTCCAAAAATTGAAACTTATAGATTTAGAAATAAATTTTCTATGACAGCTGAAGTGTGCATATCTTTTTCTGGGGCACTCTGCAGATAATTAAAAAATTGGAGAAAAAGGGGGAAAACGTAATTAAAAAAAGTCATACATATGAACAAAATTCTGGATCAACATAAAGCTTACAGTTGCTAGATCTACTACGAAGGGATAAATACAGACAGCCCCTATATGCATTCCCTTCACATGAAGATAGACAAGTGTAGACTGAAATATTGAAACGTACTGACAACTGCTGTTAGCCATACATAAAGTACAGTAATGCTACAAGGCCTTTTCATTTACATTTTGATAGTATAAATTAAGTTACATTTTACATTAAATTGTGTTACTTTAATATACATACAGATGTTATAGTAAGCGATATTACATTGCTAATTCATATAATCTAATTACTCTATCCATTTATTATTTTTAATATGCATTGTTAGCATAATATGGTTTAATTTTAAGAATATTTTTGAATATTAGAACATATGTACTATTTTTTAAGGTAATTAATAATTTCTGGATTATTAATTTTTAGAATTAATATTTACATTTCCTTTCTTTGTTTTGGAAACACTGCAGGTTCACATATTATTTTTCTCGTTTTGGTATCATTTGGAGAGACAAATTTGAAGTTGCTTTTGTCATGTTTTCTATAGCAGGATGACCTTCCAAGTGGACTTTTGAGGCTTTTCCTAGCCACTTACTGAAATCCTACTAGTTCTGTTGTTATATATACAATCTGCTGTGTGTGGCCCCTGGTTACAGTTGTAACAATTGTAAATATTTGCAATTTTCATTTCAAAAAGTCTCATTTCTTATACTTCTTTCTTTCCACCCATGTGATTGACCCACTGTATTGTTTCATGGAGGTATGATGGTATGTTTCAGTAATTACTTTATTTTACTTTTGCTGCATATATAATTGTATATATATCTTACTTAATGAACAGGAACTGTTATCGAGGCATTCACAATGATAGCTGCCTTCTTCATTAACACATAAAGCTGATAGTTCACAGGTATGACTCCCAACTAAGCATTCATTGATGTCTGAAAAGAAAGGTTTATCAACAGAAGAGAAAAGGATAAAAATGCATACAAGAGTGAAATGTTTGCTTTTAATTTCATTAAAAAAATTGTCTTCAGTCACGTCAGTTTGTATATGGAAGAGTCACACATGGGGTGTTTCATCATTACCAGAGGCAAGGACGTATTTAAGGGGGCTGGGGGTTTCAGGGGATCTGGACCCACCCCCCAAATTTTGATTTTTGCTACTAAAATGATAATTATAAAGTATGTGAAAAATTCTGCTTTTTTTACCATTTGGACACCCTTCAAATTATTTTTCTGGCTATGTCCCAGACCAGAGGTGAGGTCTGTGGTTGTGCAAGAGGTATGCAGGGTGGCTACAGAAACTGAGAAAAAAAGTTCCCTGATTTTTCCCTGACTATTTTTATCAAATTTCCAGAACTAATTACATACATACCATAATCTTTCATGGAAATCACCATTGTGTATCATGCACCAACAGGTGAATGCTTCATATAGGGAAATAAATAATAGAAAACCACAAAAATGCTTAATATTAATAAAATTGTAGTTCAGTTTCAGAAATCCAAATATAAAATTTAGTTGAACACTAAAAGACAATATATAGCAGAAAGTTTCCTCGTTTTATAAAGATAGTATTCAATTTTAAGCGTAAGGATGACTGATCAAAATAAAATGGCCACCTAGTCAACTTATTTTCTTTCAATCAATGTATCATTTCAAATTATAAAAAATATGTAAAAAGGCTTAAAAATGAGCACTATCTATAAAAAAAAAATAGTCTTGCATGGGAGCTTAGCTGGCATCACTCAAATGTCCCATCACTTTAAAAAACACAATGGCACAGTAGAAGACTAAATCATCTTTTACCATTCATTTTACCTATGACTTTATTCAGGAAGCAATTCACATGCGAAATTGATTCACATGCCGATATGATTCGCACATCCGGTTTCTTGTATGATCCACATCTTAGAACGAGTCCGAATACATGCACTTTTTCGGATTCGTATAGTGATAGAGCTTACATCACTTGAGTCTCGGGTTCATATTTCTATGTTCTCTTATGATCTGTATTCTGATTTCGGATTCGTAAAATCTCTGAATCTGTGCATCAGTTGAGTATCGTGTGATCCATAACGGAGCCGTGCATCAGATTGACAATTAAAAATGATCTAGTTCACTAGGCAAAAACGAAAGTTCCCCCGATTATTAAATTTTTTTGCAAAATTCCCTGATATTTCCATGATTTTTCCAGATTGATAAAGTACCCTGATTTTTCCATGATTTCTCTGATCTGTCGACACCCTGGTATAGGAGTGCTTAAATCACTCTGAATCACATAACAATGCAGGTTCAACATAATTGTGAGCTATGGTACAAAGAAATGGAGGAGAACATAAACAGCAGAACATTTAAGGGACAGAAAACATTTCATTGAAAGGTTGTACTACAGGTGTTTATGAACAGAAATGGTCAGACAGGCATGAGAGTGGTGCTGCATGGAATTCATTATGCTCTGGAAGATTCTTGGTATGTCTAGTATCCTCCCAGTAATTTTGCAGAAGATGGCACTGACTGGAAGGTAATGTGAACAGTAATGCTGCTGCAACTTGTCATTTGCAACCCAGTTCAAAAGGTAGTAAGATCAATGCATACTCAAACGATGAACTGGTCAACATGCTGATCGTGTATAGATTGCAGATTATAATGAGCATGCCACTCAGCAGTTTTAAGAGGAACAGTATCCAAAACAGAAACCAGGAAAAGTTGTACTAGGTATGGTGCTCTATATCAAATGACCCTTGTAAGAGTGAACAGAAGGTTATGCGAGATTGGTTGTTTAATGTGAGCTACAATGAGTCGAGAACAAACAACAAGGACACCTAGCAATGACAAGACAGTCATATCTGGCAGAAAATAATCCAAGTACGAGTACTTAAGTGATAGGCCAACAAGCAGTTTTTCTCATTCCACTGATAGAAGTATACTAGGAGAAAACCAAATGAGTGCATGTGTCCAATCATTATAGCCTGAGGATTATCCACTCAGGAGGATGTTTGCTGCATGGTTCCTGTAACATAGTGCAGCAGACAGAGCATTTGCTGCATTCATTTTGTTCACAGATGAAGCATACATGTGAGGGAGCCTTTAATCAACGTAATGCCCATGTGTGAGCTTTGAAGAACCTCCACAGTATGCAACCATGTGCAGCTTAACGGCATTTCTAGCTCAATGTTAGATCTGTCATTCTTGGAGACTACCTCATTAGATCATACCTTTTGCCCAATCCTTCGGATGGTAGAGCATATCTGATCTTGGTCAAATGTCTTGATGCAGCACGTGTTCCTCTGTCATTGAGCTGCTTCATAAACCATTATACATGATATCCACTGACATCTTGCCATAATCTTTGGACAATGGTACACATGTTATGGTGGCCTGGTTCATTGGCTCAGCAGATCCCCAGAATTATCATGCATGGACCTCTTGGGTCAAATGAAGAGTTTGACAAATGAGACTTCTGTTCCTTCAGCAGAAGACCTTGAAACTCTAATATCTGTAGCTGCCAGGAGGATATACAACATGCGAGATATCTTTCAGAACATAAGGAATTCCATGCGGCACTGCTGTCAAACCTGCCTAACTACTTCTGGTTATAATTTTAAACACCTTCTTTAGTCTAACCTTTCAATAAAATATTTTCTGTCCCATTAATGAGTTACTGAGCTGTTACTGTCAGTTTTTTGCCTTCTTTGCACCACAGCTTGCAACTACGCCATTCTTGACTTTGCATTGCTGTGTGATTCTGAGTCTTCTCATGTGCACCCTACATCTCCTGCAAGTTTGTCGGTCTGGTAGCAAAACACCATGCATAAACTCTGTTGCATCAAAACTAGCAGAAGAAATGTAGAACAAATAATGAAAATTGCAATGACACCGTTAACAGTTAAACTTAATTATGAGCAATTTATATATAAAGCAGTCATTTACATCATAACTGACATAAAAATATGCAATATTTTGGGCAAATCATGCAATTTATATGCCTTGAATCGTACCTTGACAAAAAGCTCCAATATTGTCTTCAGGATGACTTTGATAACCTGGGCGACACTGACAGAAATACCACCCAGGCATATTAATACACTGTGAATTTGGATGGCACATATGAAGACCAAGGGAACATTCATCAACATCTGCAAATAAAAAGTATCTTGATATTTAAGTAAGGCTTCATAACAAAATAATTCTTAAGATAATTATTGATAAACATTTTTTTTAATGTTAAAGTAAAGCTGGAGATTAGCGATTGCCAGATCGCCAGTGATGACTGTGGAATCATTCCCGGCGGCTAAAAAGTGACCTATCACCAAAGTTGGTAACTTGCAAAATTTACTTTTTTTTATGATCGAACACAAAACTACGGTTGTGTTCAGATATTTTGAGGTTTAAAGGAACTTTTTTCAGTGTTTTGTTGTGCTTTTGGCATATTTACATGCAAAAAAATGCAGAGTCGTTCATAACTGCTGGCGGAACCTGCGATAGCTTTCTACACCACTTTTCCTTCCAAGGCTGAATTAGATCTAGAACATGTCGAGCCACTGTGGTCTCCGATGAAGAACACACTTGGTATTAGGAGTTTATGAATGAAAAAAAAAAACTCTTAGAAAAGCATTTGAGAGCGAAAACATCAGGTATAACTCTTGATACCTTTAAACCAGAAAAAAGCATAAAACTTTGGTGAGAAAATAGTATACAGGAAAGAAGACCCATTTTGTGCAATTGAAAAATCAATGTGGAAATGAAATAAAATTAGGATTTAAAAAGTATAGTCTTACCTTTGTTTTACTTATGTCTGTTTAAATTTATATTTATGTATCTATTAAGGCTCGAATTAAGCTCCAGGTACCATGGCAAATTGTGTTGCTTAATCACCCATGATGATCAATAGTTCTCATGACAAATTTAGCTAGCATTATTTGAAACTTTAATACTTGAGTGTTTTTACCTCAGATGTACTTGAAAGATTACACATGAAATTGCTGAATGTTTTCACAAAAAGTGAAGCTTAAAAATAAATAAACTTTTCATTGTATTATTGGTTCAAAGTTTTTGAGGTAAGTAAAAAAACTGTGATTGGAATTTACCATTAACATGAAATCTTAACATTTGGTATGTACTAAACAGTTTTTGCTGACAGTTTATAAAAGCTCACAGAATTTTGATTTTTTGCTGGCAACATCAAGATCTTATTTCGAGCTCTTTATATATACGAGATGTCTAAAAAGTTTGGTGAATGGTATTACAAAAGAAAAAAAACAGAAGATACAAATAAATTACCTTTATTGACCTTAGAAGTAAACGCCATTGTACACAACACACTTTTGACAATGTTCATAAAGCTTCTGAAAACTGTCAGAAAATGCCTCTTTCGGAATCGATCGCAGAACAAATGTCACACGTCCTTGGATGGCTGACATCTGCAAAATGTGGCCCTTTTAGGACCTCCTTCATGTAGGGAAACAGAAAGAAGTCCGCAGGTGCCAGATCAGGGGAATACGTTGGATGATCGAGAACAGTTATGCAACGCTGAGCCAAGAATTGGTGCACGCAGATTGCAGAGTGAGCAAGTGCATTATTGTGCAGCCAGACCCACTGTCCAATCCTGCTCTACTGTAGCCGAACATATCGGATGTGTCATAGCAACCATTTCAAAACTTCCTCGTAGAATGTGGCCTTCATGGTTTGATCCACAGGAATGAATTCCTGATGGATGATTCCATAGTTGTCGAAAAAGGTGTCAACATTGTCTTGACCTTGGACTTTTGACAGCGATACTTTTTGGGTCGCGGGGAAGACTCAATGCCATTCCATCGATTGCCGCTTGGAATCTGGATTGAATTGGTGGCACCAGGTCTCATCCATGGACTACCATGACTACCATGAAATCTCCATGGCCTCATCCATGGACTACCATGGATTACCATGAAATCTCCAACGGCTTCCAACCAATTTTGCTTTCTGATCGTCTGTCCGCATGTGCAGCACAAATCGGGAACAGATCTTCCTCTTACCCAAATTTTCGCGAACTGTGTTTGGTGCGAACCGTCTCCTTGCTAATGCTCAATTCCTCTGCCATCAATCATAGAGTCAGTCACCTATCTCTTGCCAGCATGTTCCAGACTTGTTCAATCACGTCTGGTGTTCTGCTTGTCGACAGCCGACCCGACTGCGGCTCATCCTCAGTTGTTTCCTTGCTGTCGCAAAAACATTTGAACCAGTCGTAAACACATTTTCTGCTCACGACTTCTGTCCTGTACACTTGCACCAACATTCCATGTGTCTCTGTAGCCATTTTTCCTAATTTGTAACAGAACTTGATGTTTGCTTGTTGCTCCATTACACGGTGACACTACCTCGCACACTGACTACGTCCGACTGGCCACAGCGGATTTTCGCATGACAGCCACAAGGCTTCCTGCTAGATGGCACTTCTTGACATGTCTCTGGATCATCATGTGCAAGGGTGCGCATAGCACATGTTGCCATTGAGATATCGGACCATTCACCACTTTATAGACACACCTGATATATATATATATATATATATATATATATATATATATATATATATATATATATATATTTATTATGTGAAGAAAAAGGTCGAAAATTTCATTTTGTGAAAAAAGTATGTACAATTTTTAATTTCTTTTAAATTCATATATGATTAATCTAAGATATGCTTGTTTACTGCATGTGTATTAATAGCTGGAGTTACATCCATAGAAAGGATTCCTATATACAGGATGTCCCAAAAAGGTGGTAATGGGATTTAATTCTTCATCTATTAGAAATAAGTGGGCAGTGTACGTTGAAAAATTTTTCAAAATAAGGTGGGAAATAACTTGAGAAAAAATTCCAATTGTTCATTTAGAAAGAGTTACACTTTCTAAATTTGTATATGATCCCTGTACAAAAACATTCCCAATTAGTAAAATGTGTCCCATAAACTCATGAGGTGATGTACCAAATTTGAGCCTTTCGTCATACAACATCGAAGAGATATCTTTAAAGAAAGATGATTAGGGACTACACATGATTTTGAATGTAAACACTTATCGCTAGACTGGAAAAAATATTTTCTTTTGTAATTTCTGTACTATCCCTGAAATGTGATCACTCGATATGATTTTTTTCTATTGAGAGCCATGGAAAAGTGGCTTAAGTTACATTTATATATATTTTCATATCTCAGACATTTTTTAGGGTATAATACTTAAAGGGGGAACGTATACAAATTAAAAAAGTGTAACTTTATGAAAATTAACGGGAGGAATTTTTTCTTAACAAAGTCATACTTCTGAACTTATTTTGAACATTTTTCAATTTACACTGCCCACTTATCTCTAATAAATAAAGAAATAAAGCCCGTTACCACCTTTTTGGCACACCATATGTATGTGTATATATATATATATATATATATAATATATACACAGATAGAAATGTATTAATAAATTTTTATACATAGGCGAACCCTTAAGTTACTAATACTTCCCAAGTTTTGATACTTCTTTCTTACTGTAATATATGGAACATAACATACCATGTATTATTACTTGAACAATCTTACTATGTTGTCCCTTGCTTTAGTAATTCCTCTGTTGGCCTTTATACGTATTTGCTTATAGCATATGCAATTGTTTTGAGAAAAAACTATATTTTGTAGCTGACCTAGAGGTGGAGGGGGAGGGGGGGGAAGATAAAAAACTATGGCCACTAACAATATCAAAGTGGCCACTGAACTTTGTGGGGTCACTGAATACAGGCTACAATGGAATTTTTTTTATCTCAAGCTTTAGTTAATGGGTATTTCTTTATGACTTAGGTGAAAAATAATAAGAAATCAATTAAGAGATAAATACTGCTTTGAAAAGCACTGTCATTTCCAACTTAATCTGAAATAATTAATGACAGAAATTAAGATAAGTTTTTTAGTCTGCTTATTTAGTGCAGCAGAATCAATTATCCAGAATGAAAGGGGAATGGGAAATTCCAAGAAGAAAATGCATTTTAAAAAGTTAAACCAATTTATTACTGTTAGTATTAGGTTGTAACGAAAGTTTTCCACCACTGGAAGTATTGTCTGCACAAACAGTTCGCGTTGGTGTCTATGCCAATATTTTGTCAAACGACTTTTGTTATTTGAAAGAAAGAGACTTGTTTTAGAGCACTGTGTTGTGAAATCTGTAAAACAATATCTTCATGATTAAGTATAAGGTGTCTGAAATGGAACTATCAAGCTACCAGATTAAACCATCATTTACTCTCAGTTCTGTTGCAAAAAGTCAGCTACAGAATGACACCGAATCATGTGTACAGCTTAAAGGTACTACTGTTGTATCATACGACATTGTGAAGATTTGGTACCGAAAGTTCAAAAACGAGGACTAGAACATTTAAGAAGCAGAGCGCTCTAGCCGGCCTACTGATGCTGATGAAGCCCGCCTACGAGAATTTGTGGAAGAAGATAAAATATTCATCAACTCGAGAGCTAGCTAAAAGAGTTAGACTTTAGTACCATGTCCTTTAGTTGCACAAGGCATCGTATAAACTTGACATATAAGATCAATCGCTCAGTACTGCATGAGCTGACTCAGGCAAATCTGGCGGAAAACTTCCATTACAACCTGATATAATGTGGTTAAATGATTACTGATCTCATCATCAAACTTGTATCAAATTTCAATGACAAATTCCTTTTAGTCTGGATCACTTCTTTCTCCATATATCATATTAAAGCTACCACTGCTTTACTATACAGTTATATTTTTGGTTAAATGTAAAGTTCGCAAGTTTGTTTCAGTTTCATAAACTCAAATATAGAATAATTATTACTCATTTTTTTCTTTGAAGGTCTTGCATGTATTTTGCTTTCTGGATAATCAAAAGTCTACTGCATTACTAAAAAACTAGTATTGTGCAGATTTCATTCAGAACAATTTTGTGAGACAACTGTGTTGAGGCAACCTGTTCCAAAGGTACATAAGATATAGAAATCAAAATAGACTCTTCCCTCATATTTACAGACTCAAAATAAATAAATGAATTATTTTACTTTTTAGAGAAAACATTTTTAATATGATTTCATGCAGGAATTCTGAAGTTTTCTCCAATAGAATCAGTCTTATTATTTTTGTTTGTCACTCCCATATTTTGATAAGTGAGCTATATAGATCAGTCATGTTGCTAGCATGCACGATTGCAACAGACTCATTGATCCAAACAAATGCTGTTTTTTCTTAAATGCTGTTTGATTTTATAAAGCCATACTTTAATAGTTTTATAACATTGGATATTTGTTATTCTTTTAGTAGAATAATTCACTAAATTTTAGAATTAATAGTTCATCTTTTATTTAAGTAACAAGTTTTAAAATTAATAGTGAAAAAGCTTTCCTTTTTCTTTCTTTTTTATTGTAACGCTTTTCCCTCTTTTCCAGGTTAATACTGAGCTATACATAATTTTACTTCTTTACTTAATCATTTATTTTGTGTACACATTTTTTATTCTATTAATTATTTTTCTCAGTGATAATTAATTTTATACTGTTAAATGTAAAACTGCCATTAATTCATAGATCTAAAAATTCAAATAATATAACAGCTTCATTGATCACTGAATGTAGTTTTGTAGGTGACAGTTAAAAAAAAAACTTATCATATAAAGAAGTCATTTAGTTATTATATAAAGCTAGAAGCCAGCACACTCATATATCTAAACTATTTCTCTTTGTATGCACACACATGAGCAAGAGCTACATTCTCTATAATATACCTAATTGCATCAATAAATTTGAATAACTACTTAAAATTTCTGGTTCTAATTAAAACTAAGGATTATGGATCAACTTTTTTTTTGTAAATCAAGACTATGTTAAGAAATGTTAAAAAGGGATGAAACAGTACTTTTATCACAAAAAAATTATTTTCAAAATCTGATTTAAGTTATACTGTACTAAGTGTTTCATAAATTTTTAAAAATGTGTTTTATAATGAGTCTGATATAATAAACTCTCAAAATTCAATTTCAAGTTTATTTTATTTTTCAATAACTTTAACCTAAGACTCATGATCGTCTTGTGAACGTTCCTTATGATTATGTATTATAATAAAACAGAAATATGTTTTTTCAAGGAATTTGCCATTTTTTATTTGAAAATATTCAGTTGTTAGTCTGATGTATAAAAGATTCTTTCTATTGATGAAAATAAATGCTTAACTTGTGATATCGTTATCCTTAAAAACACTATAAACAAATATCATTCCAACAGAGTTTGTTTACTAAGGCAAATAACTGTGCACATTCATTGCTAAGAAAGGTGACTGAACCAAGTTGCCTAAAATCTAAGCTTGTGTAATGCATGCTTAAATATAGCGCAAAATAAATGTGATACACAGAAAAATAAATACATCAATTAACACTAAATTTTAAAGATACAAAATCTCCAAAACCTGCATAAAATTATATCTATGATTGAAAACAGTTCACTAGCTATTAAAAATATTGCAATACAGTGCTTTAACATAATTTTATAATTCAAAACACCCCACCTCTCATGATAGTAAAGAGATTATGAAAACTATGAACCACAAAATAATAATAATAATAATAATTTTAAAAAAATTATATCCATGTAAAAGCAATATCAGTTGAAATAAATAAAAGGAT
Organism: Cheiracanthium punctorium; assembly: GCA_038373885.1. Classification (NCBI taxonomy): domain Eukaryota; kingdom Metazoa; phylum Arthropoda; class Arachnida; order Araneae; family Cheiracanthiidae; genus Cheiracanthium; species Cheiracanthium punctorium. The sequence goes on along the minus strand of JAWZYV010015093.1, from coordinate 250,525 downwards.
TAGAAAAATGCTTGTTTAATTTTTTCAGTTTAAATAAAGGGAGAACAAAGAAATTTACATTTCAAGTAAGAGTACATATAAGTACATACTCTACTTTAACAACAAATGTTACAATTGGCAACATTTACCTGTTTCACAATTAACTCCATCATATCCATGTAAGCAAGAACAAGTCTCTGGAGCAACACAAGTACCACCATTTAAACATGAATATGTACATATTGCTGCAAAAAAGACAGAAATAAGGAAAATATTCAACATACATGCATATATATATATATATATATATTTGTGTATGTAAGGTATTATAAATTATTTGGGGATTATGAGGTTAATTATATAATCAAAATCTCAAAATTTAATTATATGTCTGACTTACACCATAGTACTTCATTTAACACTAAAACTACCATAATCGGTCAAATGACCGATTATGAACTTTTGTATAAAAAATTCGAATAAAATCTTATCGTTTTTGCACATTTGACTTCATGACTTTTTCTATTAATTATATACAATTGATATCCTATTATTTTTTTAATTTGTATTTTGTTGTTTTTTGAGTTATATTTGTCGTATACCGGTATCTACCACAACCGGTCACTTGACTGGCTATGGTAGAAATAGGTATATATATATTAAATGTTGATATTTTTAGAGTTAATCTGCACCCATTTTCTGATGCCATAATGTCATGACAGTCTACAGTAATTTAGAAAGAGCATGTGAAAGAGTTGGCTAAAACTACAAACAGATCTACCATTCACAAAAAGGAGGCCATGATACATACAGTCAACTCTGTTTATAGTTATACTTTTGGGCCAGCAAATTTAATTCACACTATTCAAAGTTTACTAAAACTGAAGTTGCTTTATGTTAAAAAAGGAAACTTGCTACATAAGAAATAGTTTATGCCAATACAAAATTCGTATTAAGTAAATAAACGATAATTAACCACATTCATGATTATAGAAAATGTTTATTAAGTAAACCGAACATACTTAATTTCATTTATGGAAATAATGTACATTCCATTAAGTTGACAAAAAGAGATGTCATTTTTAACTAGTGATATTGTATGGGGAATGGAAAATGGAATTGCTCAAGGTCAAGTGCAAAATTTTCATTTTTTTTCACTTTGAAAATTATCCTGCATTTGCTGGTCAATGCTTTTTAAAGATTATTACTAATCATTGAAAATATATGAAACCAAAATTTTAAGAGACTGCCAAGGAACAGCATTCTTCTCTCATCATCATAACAGTCTATAACACAGATATATAATAGCAAAACACATTAAAACAACCGTAATTTGCATTTGCTATTACCATTATTTTTTTGTTTGATAATTTCAGTTTAATATCAGTTTTTGACAGCAATGTTTTAAAGTTATACTTACGTTTGCAAGAATAACCATCTCCAGTATATCCTTCTAGACACTGGCATGTGTAACTTCCTGCTGTATTTATACAAATAGCATTTTCGTGACAGTTGTGCTCACCAGTACTGCACTCATCATTCTCTGAATTAAGATGCAGGAAAAAAATTACAAAACATAAAACAGAATAAATAAAAAAAGACTTAAAATTGAATTAAAAAGGAAAAGTGTAAGATTATCTCACCTATACAGTTATATTTATCATAGCGTTTATATCCAGGAAGGCATTCACAAACATAATCACCAAGAAGATTTACACACACTGTGTTTTCTCGACAATGATGACCATCATGGCCTCCTTCCCTCTCACATTCATTTATATCTGCACAATTTCTTCCATCTCCTTCATAACCTTTATTACACTGACATGCATACTGTGTTTTTAAATTCAAGCACGAAGCATCTGCATGACACTCATGACCTTTAGCACAATAGTCAACACCTGCAATAATATAAAAGGGATGTTTTCAAAGCATAAGTAAACAATCATGAAATGACTATATACCAACAAATGATAGAAATGTACATTAGACGACTTCTAATACAAAAGTGAATGTACCTGGACAGAAATTACAGCATTCATCTGGAACACTAAACTGCTCTTCAACAGGGCATGTTAGCTCAGGACAATTGGTAACAGGATCAATCCTTCGACAGTGCATGACACCATTCTATTAAAAGGGATTTAATTTCCATTACGAACATAAATGTCTAATCATAGATATTTAAGATAGTAATTACAGTGCTGATTGAAAAATAATTATACTAAACAATTTCTTAATTTACATTTTTTTTTTTTTTTTTTTTTTGGAATGAAGTATGTTGCAGGATTGAGGTTTTGTTGAAAAAAACTAATTTTTGTTTGACACGAGTTTGATATTTGTTACAATCAGTTGTATCAGTCAAAAAAAATTTTTTTTTTTGAATGAAGTATGTTGCAGGATTGAGGTTTTCTTGAATAAAACTAATTTTTGTTTGACACGAGTTTGATATTTGTTACAATCAGTTGTATCAGTCAAAAGCATATGCTAAAAAAAAATAAAAAATAAAAAAAGTTAATGCTTGTTTAAATAACGAATAACTTTAATATCTTAACACAAAAGCGTTATTTGATGATAAAAAAACATAAATGTAATAGAATGATAAATGATATTCAAGAATGCAGCAGCACGTAAAAAGCAAGATGAACCAAGGACATCACATTTCATTACTTAATGAATAATTAATTAGGAAGTAATTCATAACCACAATAAATAAATTAAACTTTGAAGGCAGAGCTTTGAATGCTTATTGCATTTCTGTATAATACTACAATTTAAAAATCTAAATATTTATTTTTATCTTTCTACGCCAAGAATAATTTGTAAAATAAAATTTGTTTTAGAATGACTTAAGTGAAGTAGCTATATAAGCAATAATTAGCAAATTAGTAGTAATGTTTATTTCTGTTTTTGTTTTTCTTATTCATGAAGCACTGAAACAATATTTTGTTGTAAAAAGTTGAAATTAAAAGCTTCATGATGGAGGTCAGAGAGAAGTTGAGAGAAGTGCTAATGATTGTAACACACATAAATCTTTCTGCATGTATTTAACAGAATTTACATATTAATTTAAAAAAAAAAGTTAAACATGTCAGGATAGCTTCTACTTTTATTAAAGCAAAGTTAATTCAGCTGCTAATAGAGAAAGATATATAGACACATGATATTTAAAATTACTTTTTAAATTAATGTATGTATCTATGTATTTAGGAGTTGTACAACTAATACAACATTAAATCTTAGTTAAAAAGGTTAAATCAAAATTGATATTCATACTTTTTTTTCCGTGGTAACTACCTGCCATGCAGGCAATGATCGGCTACTACAAAGGCCAGAAGTGCTAGCCTTTTTCATTATGGTGATGCCCAATAGGTAGGCCAATATTGACCCCTATGTGGTCTTCTAATTTTGAACCAATCTGAGTTTTTTGAATATTTTTGTAAAAATTACTACTTTCTTTCATTATAATTAACTTTGTTTAAATACATATTATAGATATCTTTTGAATGATTCAAATTTATTGAGTATTAATATTATCATTTTTACCTTCATATAAAAATAATAACAATACATGTTTTTGACATTTTAGATGCAGCAGATATAAACTGCTTAAAGCTGTAATGTGTTAAAATCTTTTCATCCCCAACATCTTGCAAGGACAGTCCATAGGAGAACTAAAATGCACAGAGAACCTAAGCATTAGACATTAGAATACCTATAATTAGACTCAGGCAGCTTGAACATTTTTGTTGACAATTACTTTAAATAAAATTGTTTTAAGAGTACTTCCTGTTCCTGAAATTTTCATCTGCCCACTGTTGTCTCTGATAATTATCTTTTTTAAGGAGTTTCCAGGAAGAGTGGAAAAAGTTTGGAAAAGTTAAGATATTTTTACTTCTTTTGTAATTTGGTTTGTATTATGTCCATAACAAGGAAATTTCAGTTGAATGGATAAACTGCAGAAATAAATATTCATGATACACATATAAAAGTATATTATAAGGGTGTAAATTTTTAAAATAATATTTCTTACCTTACATTCACAAGTAGCACATTTGATAGGACTAACACGCTCACCATGATCATAAGAAACATTTTCAAACAGGCACTTCTCTGAAAAATATTTTATTTTAAATTACATGAAACAATATGAAGATCAACTAACTTAAAGTGAAGAAATCAAATAATTTTTAATGTGTAATGATTAGCAATCTATAAATATTTTAAGGTACTTATAAATTGCTTTATGGTTTAAGCCATAACAAAATATTTTCCAAGTGTTTTTTTTTTTCTAAACATACACTTAAAAGACCTCAAAGTAACAGAATTAAAATTATAAGTTTACTTACATTTAAAAGTAATACTGACAATCCCTAAGTAAAAGAAAATTACAACAGAGGTATTTTCAAAAAATAAGTCACTTAAATTTAAGGTATTACATTTAATTTTGATGCAATATACATGCATGCATTTAAACATAACAAAATCAAATAATAAAACTTATCAGAAAGGTGTAAAATGTAGAAAATATAAAAATGATAAATCAGATAAAGATTGTTAAATATATATATATAAATTAATCTAAGTATACTATGTGGAAATATTAGGAATTAGAAGGAAAACAAATATGTTACTCTTAATAAAAGTCTTTGTTCAAGGCAACATATGAATAAGAAATCTATCACCCATTTATAATGGCAACACCAAGCAAACAGCTAATGAAACAGAGTATGAAAATATGCAAAAATTTCATGAGGATTTGTTTTAAAGCACTTGATTTAAAAGTGTGGTATGTCACAAGTTGGGAATAACATACTTCAATTATCTAAGTTGATAAAAGGATTTTGAATGACTATTTAAAAAATTAAATGTTATGGCAAGAAATACTCATTAAATAAACTAAATTATTGTTTTTCTATAACACTATATTATAAAACAGTTTTCATTATACTACAATACTCACTAAGACAAACTGGACAGCATTCACCAGGAACAGGTACAGGATTTTTGCATTGCACATGTGAGCATGATACAGGTGAACACTTCACTTCCCCATGCTATATTTTAAGGAAATAATTTTTGTAAATATTCTGTCAAATTATTTATAATTTTTTTAATTTATTTAAGTATCACGTGAGAGAAGTTTGATGCGAATCAATATTAAACATGCTTGAATAATTTTGTGATGAAGAAATATAATGCAATAGAAAATACATAACTATGCTCAAGACAGCAGTTATCAAAATGCGACAACTAAACACTAAGCATGGAGAGAGATTGAATGAGCATGAATTGCATTCACATACTTTCATTATGCTACTGTAGAACAACATGCAAATAAAAAAAATATACAAAAGCATACAATTTTTTTATAAAAACTTTAAATGGCAACTAAAAAATTAGAAAAACATACCACACATGAGCATATGTCACATCCATGTTTCCATGTTGAACCATCTGGATGAGTTGATCCATTTGCTACACAACTCTTCTGACATTCACATTGTTGCAATGCAGCAATATGATGTTCTGCATTTGCTAACTTAAATAGAGAAGAAAGGCAAAATAAATTTAAAAGGAAAAGAAAATAGTTTTAACAGACTGCTGAAACTGAGAGGGAAATTTTTACTGTATTTTCAGATGTTACTAAATATTTAAAACTGAACAATGTTACTAAATATTTTAAATGAACATGAAATACTGACTTTTAGTAATAAAATAGTAGAAAATTGAGCACTTCTATCCATTCATTAGATATGCAGGAGAACTTTTAAACATTTTTTATATAAAAGATTTTATTTCTATTATTACTTTTTTTCCTTTTACAAAAAGTATTTCAGCAAAAATATGGAATAAAATTTGGTTAGCTTTCGATATTAAATCTTTTTTAAATAATCATCCTATCTAGGAAAGGATTAAGAAGCCTTTTTTTGTCACATCAAAATGCATTTGTAATGAAATTAACTTACCTAAACAAAAGGGAAAAAATATACCATAGGTAATTATTCTTTTAGCATGAAATAACACTATCCATATTGCTTCATAATACTTCAAAAAATTCAAACTTAATTACTTGAAAATAGAAAATTTCTACTTTTGCTAAAAATTATTTATTTATTGAAGATATTGGAACATCATATAAAACTTACCGGATATGAAGCAAATAAGATGTAACAAAGCTTTCTTATTCAGTTTATTATATTTAACTCAGTATGCTGCATATTGTATTCATATGCAGTAAAACTGAAAACAATCTAAAGAAGTCAGATTCAAAAGCATTATATAATCTAACAAAGTATGGTGCTAACATTCATGACCAAATGTGCCAAAAATATTTAATGAAATGGGCTTTTATGATAGATCACAAATATTTCAGGATTTTGGAATTAGGTATACCTAGCATCTGTAATAGCATAAAATAAAAACAGGATAATCCATCTGCAGAAGATTTCTCTTAAAATAAGATTTAAAATGAATCATGTCTTCAAAACTCCCAAAAATCCTTTCTACTCTTGTAGAAAATTCAGAAAAGCTAGTAGTTACTTAAAAAAAAAGATAAAAGAGCAGCATGCAATAGAAACAAACCTAATGAAAACTTACTTAAAATGAATACTTAAAGCTTTAACTAAATACTAAGAATGACACAAAAGTCAGTTTTGAATAAGACGCAGGTAATCACTGAGTAGTGATTTGAAGTTTATATATATATATATATATATATATATATATATATATATATATATATATATTATATACTCTGAATATTTTCTCCTTATTTACTAAAGCAGGTTAATATACAGGGTGATTCAAAATAGATGTTAAGGCAATTATTTTTTAAACTGTAAGTGATCGATACATACGTCCAATTAGAAAAGTTTGTCAAATTAAGAGTAGCTTTCAGCTATGACATTTTTTTTACTGGGAGTTGTATACATATTAAAATACAAAATTTAATTTTTATATGGTCACTCCTTTCCTACCTTTTATGTTTAGCAAAATGTTTCTCTTTGCCTATGAAAATTAATAAAACAAATCCTGTGTCTCTATGTGGAATTGTTTCCTCGATGTATTAATTTGAAAATTTTGGCATTTGTCACCAAACAATAAGGGGATGTCTCCAAAGTGAGACAAATGTAATTACTTTTCAACTGACATTAATTTATGTTAATAGTCACTTGATAGACACAGATGACACCTCAAATCCTAATTTAGCTAGAATTTTCCTGTAGTGCACGTTTGGCAGTTTTTAGTGAAAGTTACCACATCATAGTAACTACACCATTATTTTGTCATTCTCTTTTACACATTAAAATTCCTTCTCTAGAAGCATAATGCAATTAGTGGATGACCCCCCTAAATTATCACTAATTTCATAAAGCAGTAGATCATTTTAGGTAAAACTACCTGTTCATTTCACGAATTTGAACACATTTAATTGCCAATTATGGGATCGTTATTCAACTTTTTTAAACTCATAGTAGCCCGCCAAAGTGAGGCATTTTTTGCTTGAAAACCGACAATATCGCAGGTAAAGTGGTGTAAGTCATCATTTGTAAAAATAAATTTTTTGCTAACTATTTCACTTAGAGACACAGGATTTGTTTAATTAATTTTCTTAGGCAAAGAGCAACATTCTTCTAAATATAAAGGATAGGAAAGGAGGGATCAAATAGAAATTAAATTTCATATTTTAATATGTATGCAACCCCCAGTAAAAAAATGCCATATCTGAAAGCTACTCTTAACTTGGCAAACTTCTTAATTGGAAGTAAGTTTAGATCACTTACGGTTTAAAAAATAATCACCTTAACATCTATTTTGAATCACCTGATACATACAAAATACTAAGCACAAGTTAAAATGATTATTCTTAGTATAGCCATAAGGTATTAAGCATTTATTAAGACAGAAAAAGTACAAAATGAATAACAATTTAAACAAAAGTCCACTAAAAATTAAACTGTACATACTCGTTCAGTAAGCTCTTTAATATGATTTTCCAGCTGTAGAACAGACTTCTGCAACTGCTGGAACTGTCCACAAGTTGGGCAGTCTGTTATATAAAAATATAAAATATGCTATAATTTTTTTTACATACGACATACGACATTTTTTACATACGACAAGAAATACATATAAGTCATCTATAAAATTAGACTTTTGCCTGTACATTACTTGGAATTAAAAAATTTCGTAATTTCTATCCGCTTCAAGCATCTAGGAACCTACTATGACTGTAAAAAAAAAGTTTGCATGTCATTCTGTTATGCTGTTTATGATGCTTTTTTGTTAGCACATCATGCAAAAATGATTGATTCAAATGAAATGAAATTTGGTGACATTTCTAAAAAAATTACAGGTTAAAGAGTAACAATAGACAGAACTATAACTTAGCTGCCTATACTTTTGGCAATATGCCAATTGCATTCTTTGCACACAAACAATGCTGAAGAAAATCCAGGGTTTTGGGAAATCTGCATTACATACTAAACCGTCAATGACTGGTTCTTCAGCTCAGACCTAGATAAAATGCATAACGTCTGTGAACTCGAATATTTTCTTATAAATTTTCTGCAAAAAAGGCGTGTGTGCCTCCCAAGTCCTATATCGCTGCCAACAGCTAAACATATTATTTTAATATAGCATACTACTTTTGAACTAAAGTTCATATTCATGTTGATTATTTTGTAAAATTAAACATAATAAAAATGAATTATTTACTGTTTTTTCACAGTCATATTATTATATTCGCATTTTTTTTTTATTTAAGAATAAAGAAATTTGAAAAAAAAAAAAAAAAAAAAAAAAATCAAAGCTGCTTGCAAAGTTTGAAAATTTTCTGCGAACGGCATTTGCACATTTGTCAGTATTATCTGGGTTTGCTTCAGCTAGTATATAATAAATTTTTAAAATGGGTAAATTTGTTTCCAAAGTATCTACAGAAGCATTTTAAAATTATTTCCCTTGAAATGTATGTGAGTGTACAATTTATGGTCCATTTTATTTATAATATTTTTACACTGGATACAAATGAACTGAAACAATCATCAGGGGGATCAATACAAGAATTATTTTTCAGATTTCCATTCTTGTGAATTTCAATATCTATTTTTGTGAATTTTCATACAAATGTTTTGTAAAAAGGTACTTTTTGTTAAAATAATTTATAAAACAAATTAAAATAAAGAATAAAATGCCAATGGTGGAGAGACATTTTATTCAATTATATTTTTGTAAACATGATGCAAATCAGACCCAAATTTGTCTGCATCGATCCCTGGTGAAACAATATACAAATGTAATAAATGTATATTAATGTATTAACTATGCTTTACTGTATACATGCATCTACTGATGTAAAGAGACGTACTCTAAAAAGTGCATGATTACCAAAGTATTTCAGCATTTAAACACAGCAAATGCTAATTCAATTAGTAAGAATGTAAAGTTTAAAAAAAAAAAAAAGTGGCTGCAGATAAGCTTTAGATTTACAGGTGAGATGAGAAAGCTCATCTGTTTATTTTCAGACAAGAAAAGGTTTTGGAAATTTTTAAAATAAGCAAGTTTCACTACTAATGTATTTACTAAACTAAACTCAGACCCACAATAGTCCATTTAAAAGGTAGAAGCCAGTGATGTCCAGCTATATATTCACAACCATGGGCTATGGAATGCAGAAGCATATGCTGTAGCCAGATGGTTAGCCTGAAGTGGAGCTCCTACTGTTTAGTTCCCAACAGATCCGAAGCAAGCTTATCCTCATTTTATGAATCCCACTCAAAACATGAAAGGTTGAGCCAACTTTGTTTAGCCTGTGGTTTTAACTTGGGACCAGTAGCTCAACAAAGAAATGGGCCAAACACCAATGCCAGAGGGTATGATGTCCTTACAATTAATTATTTCCAAGACAGTCAGATAGAATCCAACTGTCTTGTATAGCATGGCCTATGAAATTTATTTTGCCTAAAGAGTAAAAACAAATTCACTACTCAGTATGAAACAGGGTTGGGTTTTTGATGTGATAAGGGTATAAAACAGGTTTAAACTGTCGAAAATCCATCAAAAACCTCCATAGTGTCAAAATCTGCTAGTGAATGAGAGTTTTCCGAGGAAATATAAAATTTAAAACTAGCAACAGTTGCCATACATTATATTAAAATTTGAGTTATAATATGAGTAATTAACAGGTCTTAAAATTATTTTAATAAAAGTGGAGGCTAAGGTCAGGTTTCAACTATCAGAAATTTATATTAAATGCATATGCACATATGTTTAATTATTTTAATAACATTTTTTAAATTTATATTACATGCATACATATGTTTAATTATTTTAATTAGATTTTTAATTATTGCATTTAATATTTATACAATAAACAATTTTAATTTATAATTTCTTTTTGGATAGCATTACGATAACTCCCAATAAAACCTCTATAGCTATTTGCATCTCAGTAGTAAATCAAAAAGAATACTTTTTAAGTGCTTTGAAGGTAGTAATGATTCAATTGCTCAATACCAAGACATTAAAACCTAAGCATATATAGAATATCCATTGTTTCACATTATAATTATTTTTAAATTTCATAATTTAAAATTCAGAAACACTGATTTTCCTGAAATACTAGTCCAAAACAGAAAAACATTTCACTAACTCGTGAAAAATTAAACAAAATATATTATGCATAAATATTTCAATTATTCTGATTAAATACATAATTCTGAATATTCAAAAATTCATCATACATATTACCATTTTTGATTACATATTATTCTAAATGAAAGTAATCGAAGTATTTGTTTTATTCAATAGTCTGGTTCAACTGCACCTCCCAATATATGAATAGCACCTAACTAATTTTGAACATTTTTCAGTTCCTAATCATTTCAGAGTTTTGAATGTGTTAGTCCAAAACTGGAAACATCCTTTCTATTGCAGCAGAGCTTGACAAAAGTTGTAGGGCTAATTCTACAAAATCAGAAGCTGGACAGAATTTGAAAGATTCACATTTGCTTATAGCCTTCCACCATGTTACAGGATCCATATTTTTCACACTTGGTAAAAAGTAAGATGATGGAAATGGTGCTGCTTCACCTTTACATGATATTCAGAGTGATCAACAACCAGAAACTTTTTTCTCGGCCCAAATGCGAGCACTTTCACTTTGTGTATATGATTAACCGTTACCGTTATATGTAACATATAGGCCAAGAAATTGAAGGGCTCAGGTATTTCTTTCATTCGATTCTCAACTATATCAATATGCGGTTAGAATGAATTTTCTTTGATCAGAGACAGCCATATAGAACATGCAACAGCAAGTGAACAAGTATCTTTTTGTGAGGTTTCCAGAGCAATAGCGACTGGCTGAAGCATTGAGAACAGATCCTTAGTTTGTTTAAATAAATTGTGGTCGTTTACCAATCTATAAATGTCAGCATTAGTTTTCTCTTCATATTTTTCTGCAATCTGAATATAAAATGGCCTATTTTTTACAAAAGTATTTATGCATGGCACTTGACTGCTCTACCTAGTCTCTACAGGGTAATTGAGGTTTCAAAGATTCAGGAAATTCTTTAACAAACCTGATGGTAGATGATGATTTCTAAAAAATACTTATGAACCATCACTACTTGTTTCATAGTTTGTTCTGGAGTAAGAGCTTGTCCAACTGAATTCAACCAGTGTGCTGAAGAACCAAATAATAAATTGTTTTCATTATCTACTACCAAAAGTTCTCTTGCTTTTTCCATTATATATAACAATTGCTTTGATGTCGCAGGAATATGAGTCTTTTGCTTTCTGAATTGTATTTTTAATGATATTTTTATGACAGTCGGCATGGTACCACCAGTCTTGATGGCATCAAGAAAATAAGTCTTTCCTTCACTATGAATACAAGTCGCTATAACTGGGTCATTATGTATATTATTCCAGCCATCTTCTGCCAAAGTAACTTTTTTCCCCTTAGTTTTTTCAACAATATCAGTTGAAACCTCCTTCGGTAATGAAATGGATAATGCTTTTCTGGTTGGGGGAAGAATATCCAGGTCGTAGTGCAGATACCATATTTAGGAATGTGGGGTGTTCCACGACATTGAACGGGATGCTGTAGTATAGAAAAATTTTGCAACTAAGATGTCCATCTTATGAGCTGCATCTATACTTGTTCTTATAAATAAAGGATTAGGCTTTGCTTTTTTGCTTGGCATTTCAAGTTCTGATTCATCAGCATCCTTTTCATCTTCATCAACTCTACAACTCAAAGTAGGTGATTCAAACACAGGGCAATACGGGATTTCATCCTGTCTACACGATTTGCTCTTTAAACAATTATTGCACTTTGCATGTTTTCCATCAACTTCAATTTTATGGAAATGTTGCCACACTAAATCTGTAGGTCTGCCACATGTTTTCTTTTAAAAGTCAAATACAATTTTAATTCATACAGAAAGAAATTTAGGGCATTACTAGACTTACTGAAAACAAGAAACTTAACCCTAATAAAGAGCAAAAAAATCACACAGAACACAGGAGATACTGGTTGAAAGTAAAGAGAGAGCTGAGAACAGACTTAAAAAGAGTTTTCTGACAACAGGTGGCTCCTATTTTGAATGAGGTGGGATTTAGAAAGATAAAGGATATTTCGTATTCCAGAAATACAAAAGGAACACCATGAGAACTGTTTCTACTCCTCCAACCTTAAACTAATTCTAAATAATCTAAGAACAAGAGCAATCTATATTGAAAGAAATTCACTTTCCTCACCTCTAGTTTATTTCGAAAAAGCTAAAAATAGAAGAATCCTAATAAGACTGAATGATGCATGTGTGTCTAACCTGTTTTTCTTTGAAAAATGTATACAAAAATTCACTCAAAGATTATATGCAGATTTTAAGATTTCAGGTCATGAAAGAAAAATAATGATATGTTTGCCAAAAAAAGCACACTGTTGCAGCATTTTAATTCTGCATTAGAAATACCATATAATATTGAACTGAACAGGAAAGAGAGTATATATAAAGCTTATAAAATGTCTTTGAAATTTCAAACTTATGCTACGATTGTGTGTTTTAAAAAATCTTAAGTTTTAGCGAGTGAGGTGAGAAGGGATACATTTTTCTCTTTTTCTTAATTTTTCTTTCCTTTTTTGGCAATGCAGTTTTATTGTTCTTAAATTTTGTTGTATTTATATGTAAAACAATGCTGACTCTATATTTGTGCATTTTCGCTTTACCTGCAATCACTGGTAGAAAGATGCGATGATCTCTAAAGCTGAATATATATATTTTTCTTTTAAGGTAATAAGGCCCCTAATAGATTTCTTAATTTTTCTGTTCTACAACATACTTAGATATAATATCCTTTATAAATATAATACTGATAAACAAATGTTACCTATTAATTAAATTTCACATACAAACATAGATTTTTGACATGAGGGTTTAACCATGGTTTAAACCGTTAGAAACTGTAACATATAAAAACCTGCCAACTCTGGTATGACACAACTTTGAATTCCAAATTCACTGAAATTGTTGAGTATGTTAGACAAAGTTCATTATCAACTGACTGTCTTTGATGAAATACAAACAGGATAAATTTCACATTTTAAACAACGTTGAAAGTAAACCTGAATTTGCTTATTACAAATTTATTAAAAATAACAAATTCTTAATCAATTTCTATAAGAGAGAAAATATAAATTTCCCTATTTATTTTACTCTTTAACTACCATATTTACTCGAGTATATGTTGATCCCGTATATAAGTCGAGTGACTTATATAGTGACTCCCCCACTTGCTTAAGAAATTTGGATTTTTTAAAATCTCGCATATAAGTGGACCCACCACTTTCCCCGATCAAGAAACTTTAATTTTTTTTAAATACATTTATTCAAAATCATCTGAAAAAAAAAAGAAAGTACTAAATATAGAATAATAAAGATAATAACACATACAGTGGAACCTGCCTAATGTGACCACCCTCGGGAACAACAGAACTGGTCACCTTACAAAGGTAGCACTTTAATAAATTTGTTTATGCTTAAAATTTAAATAACACTTGCACAAACACTCTACAGTTTATTTATAACAAGATCTCAAAATCAATAAATATCCATGAACAGAAAAGAGGAATGTAGGGAGTAAAATACTGAAACATTAAAATGCACATTGCATACAAACTGTGTGCGACTTCCTTATACTTACGTTTCAATATGTGTTTTAATACTTCTTGGTCACAATGAATAATAAAAAATAATATGAATAAAAAATATAAATTTCCATCTTGCAGTTTCACATATTACTGAAGCACAGTTTGAATGTTTGGGTTGTTTTCATGTTTGCACAAATATAGTTCATGATACAATTTTTACTAGTGTACATCAAGAACATATTGTTTAGATAACACAGTGTGCTGTAACAGCAAAGTTCTAAAGGGGCAGGGTGCCAAATAAATCGCCAGGTTGAAAAATTGAAATGTTTTTTCTAATGTAGCCTTTATACATGTTTGGCAAAATTTAAATTTGACTTAAGGGGGTGATCAGAATATAGTTTTTGTAGCCTAGTCAAAATTATTTTAATTGTGTGGAAAAGGAAGAAAATTAAATATATTCACAGACTACAGACACCAACAAAATGCATTACAAAGGCTAGAATCAAAGTAAATTAAGAAACAGTTAAATAGCATTATTGACAGATGGGAGATTTAAAATCGCAAGAGTATTACATTTAGAATAGGTAAAGGGATATCAGAAGTACTCATAAATGTGTGATTAACTTCATCAAAAGAAATTGTAAATATGTGATTAACTGCATCCCACACACCTCTTACCGGAAACCACGCTGAATCAATTTTAGCATCAACAGAAATATAAAAGAATCTAGACTAAAACTAGTTTTCCTTTTTAATTTATTTATCTAATTTTTTTTTTAATTCATCTATTGAGAACAAGTGTTACAGAAGAGAGAATCAGTGTTGAGATCAAATCTTGTGTTAAACAATTGAAAAGGGATATAGCATTCTATATTATCTGAATGTTTTATATTTAAGAGGCAGTTTATAGTAGAAAGTGGTCACATTTGACAGGTTAAAAAACTTAAATTTGGGCAGATTATCTGGTCACTATACAGTTTTTGCAGGTGGTCACTTTACAGGATATTTTTCCCATACATTTTTTATGAGTTACAATGAAATTTCATAAAAGTGTTCACTTTAGACAGGCGGTCTCTTTACCAGGGTGGTCACTTTAGCAGGTTCCACTGTACAAAAGTATTATGCAAAATTAAACTGATAATAATGAATAATAATAATATGACACTACTGAGAGTTTGATGTGGTAAAGTACTAATATACTAAGTTTAACTGATTCAGTATCAGATTCGCCAAACAATTCACGAAATTCCTTCATCGCCATCGGCTCATCATGGTGCACGTATTGGATTAGGATCCCTTAGAAAGACCTCCACGGGGCAGCCTACCCTTCGGCCTAGAGCCCCCGTATAGCTAATTGGCCGTAATCTCACAACAACTAGATACACGTTTTCAATCTTTGTATCGCTACATACTTCCTGGTGTGGAAATCAACCTTAAGCGATGTCATTGTGTAATGGAATGTGGGAAGAGAACAATTGTCTTTTAAAAGTTTGAATTAAATGTTTTTAAAAGTTTTAAATTTTTGACTTCTGATTAAAAAAATTTAATTAAAAATTAAAGCTTTCTTTTTTGTCCAAAATTTCTCGATTTATGCACAGGTAAATACGGTAGTTAAACATTACTATGAAAATATTAAAATGAAAACAACTGGATAAATTACAAATCATAGAAATAAAATTAGTGATACATAAATCCATTGCATATAATACCTGTGTCTAAACTTGGACATTGTATTACATAACCATGAGCTTCAGCTGCAATTTTTACATCCTGAAGGTAGCCCTAAATACATGCAGAAAATTACATAAAATTTAATATGAATTGTATCAGTGATAAAGAAAACATGCTTTAAGACATAAAATCAATGAACTAGTAAATAAATTTATTGGTAAAGTAAGTTTCTTAAGATATCTACAGTCAGACTATCAAATTTTATAAGTGTTAGTTCTATTCATAGATACAAAAAAAAAGTAACTTTGAAAATATAAATTTAAGGGTATGATTAAATGACTGAGCCAATTAATTCTGTTTTTGGTTTTACTCTTATTTATAACTGATGAATCAAAGAGCAAAAAAAATATAGGCAAGTTGAATTTAATACAAAGTATCTTTAAAAGAGTAATGTCCATACAAAGTAGACTTAGAAGTAAATTTTAAATAATCAAGCAGATAGAAATCAACTAAAATTTCTTTAATAAAGGAGGATTCTTAATGAGTACCCCAAAATAACTGACACTAATAAAAAAATACAAAATTGACTAGAATCAAACATTTATTCAATAACTGCTATTGAATATAGAGATTTATAAACTAAATTAAATTGTTACATAGTAGAATATGTTACAAGCATACATATTTACCTTGTATAAGAAATGATGTGCATTTCTTTGTCCGAGCCACAATGAAATGTTTCGACCAGTAAAGTTATAGTCAATATCATGAATAATTCTTCTATAAATACGATTGCAGTCCACATACAAGTTCACTGTATTGCCACTAACACTAATGGCTACTTGGTGCCAATTTTTATCAGTTAAGTGATATGGGAATGTTTCAACATATGTATTATTTTTATGTGTATAGTGAAGACGCACTTCATCTTTGCGTCCACTACTTTGGAGCTCTAAGAATCTAAAATTTTATGAAAAGGTAAAAATCAATATATAATTCAAATATATAATACAACTATATACTTCTACATACTACATACTTAGAAAACAACATTTATTAGACTAACAGTCTGACTACACTAAGTACTAAAAGAACAAGATTCAGTAGATCAACTGTCTTTGCCTTAAAATATCAACAGAACACAATATATAACCAATGAACATAATTTGCCTGGTATATATCTGAACTACATACAGCCAGTTTAGCCTACTACTGAATAACAAGTGCTTTGTTTAATAAATTATCTTTAAAATCTTATTATTCATAAAAATCATAAAAACTTACTACATCTGTATAAAATAATGAATGAATTAAAAAAAACATCAGAGAAAATTTTAAAATTTTAATTACCTGTCACTTCCTTGAGAAAAGGAAATGATTGTTCCAGTATTTTTTTCATCTTGTTTTAAAGTTGCAATAAAGCTGAATTCATTTGTCCGAGACAAATGTTGAGTTACTTTCTGCAGCATTTCTGCTGACAGCTGCAAATGCCTATTATCACCTACATCGAACATTTAACAGAATCATTGAATTGAAAAAAATTTTCTATATCAAAAACTCATTAAATTCATAATTGCTACCACACAAACCTAATATAACTCATAGTGTCATTAAAGATTTTCCTCCCAAAGGCAGTAGGTCAGAATTGATAATAGGTACAGAATATATGATAAACTTTTTTTAATACATTACTTTTCACTCTCATTAAACCTAAACAGCTTGCAACTTCTTATGATTTTATTAACATTTAATATAACTATCGTCTAATCCACATTCATATGACAGCAATTATTGAAATAAGGAGGGGGAGATAAAATTACACATTCTTTAAGTCCTTACACATTGGAACAAATAGCCCTTTGTTAGCACAATTAGAATTGTGTTAATTTACTGGAAGATAGTATCAACAATATGAAAATAGTTGGACAAAAATAAAATTGAAGTGACTTATTTTTCAAGAAAATAGTAAGAACTAAAACATCAATTCAAAAGACATACTATTAATAGTGGCAGGAAACACGTATGTAGATCTAAACGACACATTCAGTGAAGTGAGCTGTCCTCTCCTAGCAAACCATCTTATCTGCTTAAGTACTACTGCTTTAACGTATCGTCGACCTGTTCTCTCTCATCATTGCAAAGACAGGAAGGGAGCGACTGTAGTTATTTTTTAGTCAGAGGCTGACAGCTAAGCCTTACTGAATCGCTTTAAAGCTATTACCATCAGCATTGGGGGGGGGGGGAGAGATCTCCAGAGCATTTTTATTAACTGTTTTCCTCATAATTTACAGCATCTTCCCTGAAAAGGTTTTATAATTATTGAACAACCTGTCAATTTTATCCAGCAACTTATGGATAAGTATTTTTGTATTTGGAGACCCGTAGGCAAATCCAGAGGAAGAGGAGAGGGGAGTGTTACTCTCTCCCGCTTCCTCCTCCAACAGATGAAGTAAAATTATACTATAAAGGATTGACTTTTTAATAGGGATGCACCGAATATTCCGTTGGTATTCGGTATACTGCCTATTCAGCAGAATATTCGGTTCGGCCGAATACTTAAATATTCAGCAACTGAATAGTAAACAAATTTAAATATTCACCAATTGGTAAACAAATACATATTTTTTATATCATGAATGAAAGATATAGTATAGTACCATAGTACTAAATTCATTCAAGTTGTTACTTACTAATATCACATCTGAATAAGAGTTAGAAACCCTTAGAAAGTCCTCCTACAAAGGCACCCCATCCTCAGAAGATAGCCCTAACATAGCATTCCACTATCACGCAAAAAACTAATATCACAATGACATTGGTTTTAATGTAAGAGAAAACACTCAGATGATTAAATTTGAATTTTGTTGCCTTTCAATTTTTCTTAAATCTTATGACACATTTTACATTAACCTTGCTATTACTAACTGATTTAAATTTGAAACAGTAACCAGGAAAAAAAACTCATAACATTAAGTGCTCATAAATATGTAAAGTCAATTAACTGCTAATTTTTTAAATAAAATATGCAGTTAAAAAAATTACCAGCATTTCACTTATATTAAAAAAAGTTATTAATAATATATAAAGGAAATACAATATACATGGATATTAAATTTTGCAGCATTTTAATTTTTGAAGTTTTACACCATATGAAATATTGTTTAAGAAAAAACTAATTAAATTATTCATTGCAATCAAAGTTTAATAATGGTTAATAAGTTTAATAAATTTTAACCAAGTATTCTGTAGAATATTCGGTTAGAATTTTAACCGAATATTCGGTATTTGTTATTTGGCAAAATATGGTATTCGGTGCATCCCTACTTTTTAAAAAGAAAAATATGAAAGAAGGCCTCAAAATTATAGAAATAAAAAAGGGTACATATAACCAAGACCCACTTTTAAAAAAAGTGAAAGTACTTTAGAACAATAGGATTCATTTCCCCTCTCATCAGTTTCTCTTCTTAATGATAAGTCTGAATCATCTTTTAAAATACTAATTAACTTAATTTTAAATTTCAGCATATTGTAAAGAAGCACAAGTTTTCTTCAAACCAGGAATTTATCAGTGGGACAAAGAAGTATTTAAATAATTTTATGCTGCACATTAAGTAATGAGAAGTATTATGTATGAAGTATTAAATAAATCCACAGTGAGCATTTCATTTTATAAAATAACTTTCTCAGAAATTTGAGTAATAAAAATAAATTATTTTATCTTATGAACTTCTACAGCCTATATATTAAAGCCAGGAAATGCAAAATGGCAAACTTAGCAGCACTTTGTTGAAACCCTTTTAACTGCAGTTAATTAGTGAGTGGAGTCAGTCAGCTTTTGAAACTATCATACTCTTTTAGTATATTTTAAGTAAAACCATTTTAATATTAATTTTGTGTAAAATAAAATGCTGCTATTTTAAATTAAGAGCTATCAGGTTTTAGTTTAGTTTTAATGCTTGCAGTCAACAGTCAGTACGATTCCTGTATAGTGCTCATTCATTCTTGCCCAGTTTACTGGAATTAATATAAAGTTTTATTATCTTTTAGAATAATATTCAAGTGTATCTATCTAAAAAAGTACCAGTGGCGGCTTGTGACCCGTTTCAGTGGTGGGGCCCGAAAAAAAATATTGCCAATTAAAATCGTGAAAATATATATACATATAGAACAACCTATCCCCACGTTCACACAGCGTAAGTATTTAAAATTTCTCAAATGACAAATAATTATCGAATTTACTATACAACTTTTGCTATTTTTTACGTAAAAATAGCAATTATGTTAAATTGAAAAGTTTACTTTATTACTAAACAAAAAGCCACATTTAAATATTTAATATTTATGTTCTTTATAGTTGCCTGTTCATAATTTTTAGATGATTTAATTATTTTAAAATAAATAACATATAAAAAATACATTCATACATCGCTTTTCATAAATCAAGAAAACAAAACAGAAAAATATGTGACTGCACTGCAAAAATACGATCACGCAAATAAAAAATGATTTCCTCCTAAGCAGAAAATTTCGCCAATAGCTACCGATTGCCGAAATTTCCCTGTACGGTCGTGTAGATCACCGTGAGAGGGCCCGAACATCTGGGCCCAGAAGGCAGCACCAAATAAGCCGTTTGGAAGCCAAGTTAATTCCGCGTCAGTATGGCTTTGTGCTCAATGCCAAATATGTCAACCCGGTGAACGGAGAAGAGACGCCCCATTCAGGGCAGGTCAGACCATGGCCCAAGCATGGTTTAGATAGGGGGAAAATCTTATAACTATTGCTTTTTTAAGTGCATTTTTTAATGGATAGTATTAAAATAGAGTAAAACGCGTGTATTTTTTTAATGAAGGTAAATTATTGAAAGAACTGCCTTACATAAGGAAGATACTTTGATTTAGACGGTGCTTAGTCGGTGGGGCCAGGCCCCTCTGGCCCTTAATGACGAGCCGCCACTGAAAAGTACCATTTTCTAGAGATGAGGTTTCCAACTGGCAGCCTTCTGTCTTTTTTTGCAGCCCACGAAGCTTTCTGGGTAAATAATTGGCAACATAAAATTAGATGCTCTTATTTAAGGAGAAGAAGTTTTTGTGAAAATCCATGTCATTTTAAGCACTTTTCACCTGCACACTTTACACTTGAATTTCCTAGGTTTCATGAAATTTAGTGCATCTACATGTGTTCTATTACACAACTCCCCTTACTTTTTACTTCCGTTAACTCATCCATAGACTTACTTTACTCAAGGATATGAGCCACCTCTAACATTCTTTTTTACTCCATCTCCCAAGACTTAACAACAGAGCTTGATGTAAACATCCCTTCTTTAGGAGTTGTAGTAGACAGACCCCGATTCTCACTGATCATTTTGTGTGCTTTTATGTTAATTTTTTACCTCTTGTAATTTTAAAGTTTACATTTAAATTTTAGTCATTATGCCGTTCCATATTGTATGGTGGTGAGCACACCACTCTCTGTGGTTATGGGCTTGGATTTAGCTGTTAATTTGTCCATCCCTTCATCGATGGTAATGTTCAAAATTATTCACTTTTTCTTGAATCGTAATTTAATTCTTGTTTTTTTATAATTTGGTGGAAGTTAGCCAGTTTTTTATCAATGTCTTTAATCTCCTGAAACCCTAAAATAACTTCACTAAGAAGCTGATTACATTGCGGCCCACTACTAGACAGGTGTCTTCAGTTGCAGCCCATGAACATTTGTAAGTTGGAAACCCCTGTTCTAGAGTAAAAGACACCATAACAACTAGCAATTTTTGACATTTCTATAGGAATCAACAGAAATGCTCCTCTCCCTTCTGAAGGTCTTCACCTTATATAATCACTTTTTTTTTTTTTTTTTAAGGAGATGATCTAAGGAGTTTTCTTGTGAGGGCTTTGCTCCTACCCAGTTAACCAATTATTATAGCTATTCACAAACTTTATATAAATGGTTCTTGAATACTCATCTGTCCCTCAAACTGAAAAAAAAAAAAAAAAAAAAAAATTATTGATTACAAAAGCTGCATTCCTTAAAGTTTTACTCTACTACAAAACTTTCACAAAATGCAATTAATATACAGGGTGTCCCAAAAAGGTAGTAACAGGCTTTAATTCTTTTTCTATTAGAGATAAGCGGGCAATGTCAATTGAAAAGGGTTCAAAATAAAGTCGGAAATAAGACTCCAAGAAGAAAAAATTCTTTTCGTTAATTTCTAAAAAGTTATACTTTTTTAATTTGTATACGACCCCCCCCCCTCCCCCCCCCCGTCCAAAAAATTCCCAGTTAGTAAAATGTGCCCGCATACACTATGAGGTGATACACAAAATTTCAGCCTTTAATCACAGTCTCAGAGATATCATTAAACAAAAATGATTGGGGGCTATACATGATTTTGAATGTTAACACTTATTGATAGAGGTTTAACATTATTTTCTTTCATAATTTCTGTATGCTCCCTTAAATGAGAGCATCCGATGCGATTTTTCCCCTTCGAAAGCCATTGAAAAGTGGTTTAAGTCAGCATATTTTTACACTTCATATTTCTGTCACTTTTTAAAATATAATTCTCAAATTTGGTTTAACACCACATTAGTGTATGGGTCACATTTGACCAACAGGGAATTTTTTTGTACGGGGATCATTTACAAATTAAAGTGTAACTTTTCTTAAATGAATAAGAATAAATTTTTCTTAACAGAGTATTATTTCCAACCTTATTTTAAACATTTTTTCAATTTACACTGCTCACTTATCTCTAATAGATTAAGAATTAAAGCCCGTTAACACCTTTTTGGGACACTGCATATAAAACACTTCACTGGAAATTTAACTTGGGCTTTTTTTCTTTACCATTTATGCGTAGAATATAAGACCAAAACTATTTCAGCAAGTTCAGTTCTCCTTTTATAGTTTTACTGTCCACAAGAATCATTGGTTCAAATAAATATCTCACCTTGCAACAATACAGCAGGAGATAGATGATGAATTCCTTCAACTACAGTAAGTCCACGGTATGTGTTGTTATATACTCGAAGGCCATCAATTAAATCAAACTGATGCTTAGCGTCAACATGTACACCTGAAACTTGACAAATATTCCAAATTAATCATATAATTTTTCTGTAGTATTTCCAGCAAATATACAGTATTAGATTAAGAATTTAACATAGAAAATAGTTTGGAGAAGAATATAACATATTTTAAATAAGTTAATTTTTAAAATGAAATGTCAATAAATTTATACCTTACAAACAATTTCTAAGAATGAATCAATTAAGGACTCCCACAGAGAGCAAGGAGAGGGGAGTTTTGGACACCCTTCCCCGTCTTAAATCATGATGAGTATAGCCAAACTACTGATAAATTCTATCAGAGAAACATTGATATCCTGAACGACTTAGAAGTTTCTCAGTGTATACTCGTATGTTCTAAGCATTCATATAAGAGCAGCTATTATTACTGTTTGTTCATTGATTTAAACTTATTATTTAGCTCGAAGAGCACACAGTGTCAGTCGCAAGAATCACTGGCACACGATTACCTAAATTTTAAGTATAGTACAACAAAGCTTATTGGCAAAGACATGACTATTCAAATCACCAGTATTGAAGAAATAATACGAAAAGAAAGTAAAAAGTATGAATGAAAAAAGTTGAGGTTTGTCGTATTAAAGAACTCGTAACAAGTTCTTTAAATAAAATATCTATAACGCCCTTAAAAGATAAAAAGTTTAATTTAAAAGCTTGTGAAAACTGATTTATTAGCAAGAGATTAGTTGATTTGTTGACAAACAATTAAACCAACCTTCTCGGAAACGGAACATACGAAAACACTTTCTTTTTTCTCCGATAGATGACGCTCTAAATACAGTGCATAAGAAATTGGGCATAAACTAGACTTGAAATGGACTCAATGAAAATTATTTAGACATGTAACTCCATAAAATATTTTTAAAAATCACAAAAAATTGCATAGAAAGGAGAAAAATCAATAGCGATTACTGCTTCGCAAAACCCTAACTTCCCCGATAGAAATTTATCATATAAAAATAATGGTGAAGCTGCGGAAAAGGTAATACAATACAAAAATAAAATTTAAAATTTTTGAAACCATAGAAAGAGATGGTAGTTATAAAGAACTAAATAGCCATTCCCGAATTCGTATGTCACTGCAATATTTAATTAAAAAAATTAATGAAGTTAGGCATAACGCGTAACCACAAATTTAAACGTTTGACTGCTATCCATCAAAATCCTCATACACCCTCCAATAAAAGTATTCGAGCAAGAGAGATATTTCCTATTTTAGATTTGCGAAAAATAAGTGAGTTTTTGAAAAACGCACAACTTAATAGAAATATGGAATGTCGTATTTATGCATAGCCTAACTCATATTCTATGATAAATAATTTTTAATATACGAAACCAACGTAGGAAATTTCTCTCTTGCTCGAATGCTTCTTTTGGAGGGTGTACATTCCAAAAGCGCAATAGCGCGGGGCCAATTAGTAACGGGCCTGCGCGTGTATTTTGATGAGCCATCCAAAGAGGCCTACGGATGCTCGAGTCTTCACGTATACATCAGGCATTTCTTAAGCTTCCCAGTGATTTCAAACGTCATTTAATGTAGTTTTAAGTAGTAATTGTGTTACTAATTCAAGTACGAACTCATGATTAATTTGTTTGCTATGATACATATTGACATTAAGAAAATACATGCATATAATTTGAAGGAAAAAGAAAGTAGCGCTTACTCTCATGATTCACGATTGCTTATTTTAGTTTCACAAGTGGATATTATTTAATATACTTTAAAATAACTAAATACACAAATGAGAGACATTTTTATAATGAATATTTCATGAACGTAGTCGTATTTCCTACCGTTATTTTAAACAATTCAACATTAATCTTGTAAACTAACAAATTAATCTAACAAATGATGTATTAAAGCGCATTTCAGTGTTTTCGGGATATCCTGTATATTGGAGAAAATTGATATAATACGCTCTATAGCGCGATCCCCGAATTAATTATTCTTTAATAAAGACATTTCATGTAGTATATATTATGTAGTATACTTTTGTCGCTTTCTCAATCAAACTTAGGAATTGAGCAAGCATAATGAACGCTTGTACAAAATATTAACTACATTTGAAGTTTCTGTATAAATGGGCAAAAATCAATAATTTATAATTTACTGTATTTCTGCACTGTACCAGATGTAAGTCTTAATCACATAATAAAGGCATATATAACTGATAAATAACATTTTCAACTGGCAAAATTAAATTGTCTAAATAGTATCACAACGTCATACTTATTTACAAGAATAAAAACTACTCAAGTAATACGATTTCTGATTAAAATAATTTATTTATAAATAACACGTGAGTAATTCACTAAACATGATTTACATACATATTTTTAGAATTTCTAAATACATTATAAGCGTTCACTTACCTTTACATTCAGAGCAAAATGTTCGAATTTTAGGATAAATTTTCATGAAAGAAAATGGCGCAAGATTCACAAAACGATTACCTACATCTAAAGTTCTTTAGTACGAAAAAAGTATAAAAAAAATTGTTTTAAAATAATATAACATTTATAATACTTAGAATAATAAAATAGACTACTGTGACTGGGGAAAACAGGCCTCAATGATAAACTCATTTTTAGGGATGGCAACTCATAAGCAGGCCCGTTGCTTAGCGATGGCCCCGAATAGCGCTGCATGGCAGTCAAACGGTTAAATTTTGGAAACATCTTTAGGAATACCAAATTCGAACTAAAGAGAGAAGAATTGTTTATTTATTTATTCTACACAGGCCCGGACTGGCTCCTTTGGGGGGCCTCGGTTAGAGATTAAAGAGGGATCCCTTACTACTGATCAATAGAGAGAATAGAATATGCAATATACAGAGGATGTTCAGTGTTCACACATTTTTGTAACGATTTTGATTTTCTCCATGAAGTTAAATATTAATTTGAAAATAAAAATGTGATTGGCATCAAACTGTAATAAGGCTAATAACAGTGTATTTATCGTCTGCAGCATTAAAAATGTTCTTTGTTTTAAAATGTCGCTGAAAAATAAACAATGGATCGAAGGCTATATTTTTGCGCTATCCGAAGAGAAATACTCTTATTCAGTTATTAAAAAAAGATGTCAAAATCATGGTTTTAATATTTCTACACGTAAATTAAGTGGCATAATTAATACGATGGAAAGAAGCGTCAAAGTTTACATTTCACTGGGGAAAAGGCAAAAAATGCATACCCAACAAAGGTACGTACCGTACACTTCTTATTAAATCTAAAGTCGCTCCTCATGTTTTAAAGGAAAATAACTTCCCAAAGAACTATCGCAAAATCTTTAAATATCTTTGTAGGAACTGCGAACAAAATTATAAAATCCCATTTAAAGTTAATCAAAGCAAAGAACCACGATGTTCATCGCGTAACGACGAAACATGTTTCTCAGCTTAAGACTATGTGTAGATTGTTGTATGAAAATTATTTGGCGGGTGAAAAATATATATATGTAGTTACAGCTGATGAAGCTTGGATATATTTATACGACTGCAGTAGAAAAAGATCGATTTACTACCGCAAAAGAGGAGAAAAAGACTTAACAAGTTGGTTTAGAGAAAACAAGGAAAGTTTTTCTAAAGGTTTTATGGTTATTACTGGATTTTCTTATAACGGAAAACTTACAATAAGGAAAGTAGAAAAAAAATGTCAAAATTAATTCGGATTACTATCAGAAGTATGTTTTAACACCTATTTTTAAAGAAGAAATTCCATCCCTTTATCCAAACAATCTTCACTGTTCCATCTGAATAAAGCTCCAAGCCATACCTCTAAATCTAATGCTCTATTTTTTGATAAAATAGAGAAATGAAACTGGAATTGAAGCTATTCCCTTTAAATGCATCCCACCCAAGTCCCCTGACGTGTCTCCTATGGATTACTGTGCATTTGGACTTTTAAAACAAGCTCTTTATAAGCGGCATCCCAAAACATTGGGTAGACTCTGGAAGATTGTGAAGGAGGAGTGGAACAATATCAGCCTTGATGTTTTAAGAAAAGGACTTTTATCTTGGAAATCATGATCAGACTAAACACATTAGAAAATAAAATTCTTATATTTCTATATATATATATCTTTGCAAAATCGTTACAAAAATGTGTGAACACCCTCTGTATTTGGGATTTAGTCTTACGTGCCTGAAAACTACATTTAACTATTTTAGAGCTTTCGGGTAGGGGGGGGGGGGAGCTCGAACTGCGGGGTTCCTGGGGGTCCTCCGCTGTGCCACTGCGTAGAGACGCAAGATTACTGCGAAATAAATGATCCAATTATTCTGATATATATATATGTATCAAATTACTTTAATTATAAAGCAGTATATCATTTTTTTTTGGGGGGGGGGGGGCTCGGCAATCGCCGATCAGCCGACCTGGCCAGTCCGGGCCGGATTCTACATTTCGTGATTAAGGGAGTACTCTTTTCTTCAATACACTTTTCCAATGTAAGCTTGAAATCAAAAGCAGTGCGCCAGAGGAAATATTTTTAATCTGGTATGATGAAGAAAATTTCCCAGCGTTCATTATTTTACAATTCAATGCCATAAAGTAAATAAAAAAAGTAGATTAATGGTACCGTGATTAGCGCTAATAAAAGCGACCTGGATACAAATAATGAATTTTAAACATTATTCTAGTTAAATCAAATAATGAATTCTTAAAATGATGTTACATTAATTAAATTTAATTTTTTCCGTTAAATTAATTTTTCATATGTCGAAAAAGCGAAGCTTCTGACTTTCAAACTTCATCGATGTATCCCTGATCTCTCCTATCCCCCCCCCCCCCCTAAATTTATTTCCATAAACATAAAAAACTAGATAAAAGTACCCAACATTTTTAGGCTATTACAATAGTGATAAAAATGGCAGGCCATTACAATAGTGATATTCTTGGGTTTTGTAACACTATTTTTAAAAATTCATAAAATATTATGAACGTAGAAAGGTAATCCAAATATTTAATAAAATACATCGACGGTGATATTTAACTCCCTAGGTACCGATCAGACGTGAAAAGTAGAGTTGCGAGGCGAATCAAAAAGTTGTAAATAAATGTAATTAACTCAAATAATTGAGAAATATTTCCGAGAAAAACATTGGTTTTTAAAATGTTGAAATTTCATTAGATGCTGAAATTTACTAAATCACTCTATAAAAGCACAAAACGAAACCTTTTATTATTTAGTACTTTTATTCCGTTTTACAACTCTTACTATTTATATTTCACCTAAAACTATTTGGTTGCGTTAGTTATTTTTCTGTCATAGCTAGGGTCGAAATTCCACCACTGTACGTACATTTCGGCAGGCATGAAATTTCTCTCCTCTTATAAATATGAGCACTGTATTTAGTATTCTATTTGTGTTTGTGTTATGGCAAGCCTGCACGAAGGGCATCTGCCTAGTAGGGGAGGTGCTTTGGACAAGGACAGTTTAAGGAGTTCTAAAGTATTCTATTTGCAGTCCGGTGGATTTGATTTATTAAAACCTTCCTTCTTACTCCCTTCAAAATTACGGGCTCAGCTTTCTCCCTTTATTTCTCGTGCTCGTGATAATTCCGGGCTGAAGTGTTCAGAAGTTATGCGCTAGAAAAATTGGGGCACTTCAATTCTTATGTACAAAAATTATTTATAGCTCATTTTACCCAACAGTTGGCAGTATATCGTACTATTTTTAACTTAATTGGAGATAGTTTACTTTAAATTAGATGGCAGCACTACAAATATGTGCACTTGTGAT
Source organism: Cheiracanthium punctorium (assembly GCA_038373885.1). Classification (NCBI taxonomy): domain Eukaryota; kingdom Metazoa; phylum Arthropoda; class Arachnida; order Araneae; family Cheiracanthiidae; genus Cheiracanthium; species Cheiracanthium punctorium. Next base: position 221,889 of record JAWZYV010015093.1, on the reverse strand, counting down.
ATGCCTTTTGTAATCTTAGCTCAATGTTTTACTTAGCTTCAATGAAAAGTTTACGAATATTTATTTATGTTTATAAAAATTCTCGTTTAGTGTTTAAATCATATATTTTTAACTTTTCCCTGCATACTAGAAAACCCGAATTCCGTCACGATAATGCTAAATGGTGGTTTTTCCTAAAAATTTATTACTTTTTATTTCATACTAAAAAATATTCAAAACTTTAAAATGAATACATATATTGTACATACACTAACTTTTATACAATTTTCTTGAATAAAAAAATAGGCGGTTTCTTGACCGTTTTCTTGAAAATACTACAACCTTTAAGGGGGTTAAAGTAGAAGATAAATTTTTCGATTTCTCAAAATATGCCAAGAGATTTTTACATTCTTATCGCGTTTTATGCAGCCATATACTACTTTATTTGTATAAACAGTCTAGCTTGATTTCTATTAATTGAAGTACTAATATAGATGCTGCAGCTCATAAATAAGTGAAAAAAAAAATTTTTGACGAAAATTACAGTAATAACTTTTCCTAAGATCTCCCCCCAAAAAAGAGTGTTCACCTATGTGTGACTGCACGCTGCACGCGAGAGTAGCTGTTAGAGAAATATTGCAAAATTCAGTGCGTTCAGCATTTTTTCCAGAGTGTTTAGTAACTCCTGTGAGTTCATGTTTTGTAACAGTTCACAGTACAACTTGTGAAAAGACATTTAAAAATTTTCCAAGTTTAAAGCGCAATTGAATTCTTTTAAAAACTGTTCAAAAGCTGCATGGCTTCCAAAAAGAACAGCTTAAATCAAGATCGCAAAAGCGGGAGGGGACACCCCCCCCAGGGAAAAACAAACGGGGCACGTACATGTCCCGGGTGCCGTGTTAAGGGGGCGCCAAAATTAAAGGTTGCCCCGGGTGACGCCATATCTAGTGGAGGCACTACTTAAAAGTCAAAGTAACAACTGTTAATTTCCTGGATTTACATAAAGCTATTTCTTACAATAATATTTAAGTAGTAACTGACATGATAAAGGGAAGTACAACTTGTCTGAGAAAGATCTTTATAATTTTAAATAATAACAAAACTACTGAAAGATTCAACGAAATGCAGTTCGCTACAAAAGAATCAAGAAATCGGAGTTTCTTCTATTACCAATCGATTTTGTAATTAAACAATTTGATTAGCAGTCCTCACTGTTACACTCCAAATGTTCTAAAACATTTCGCGGGAAATCGCGTAAAGGCTCGACATTTTAAATTAATATTTAGAATAATAAAGATTTTTCTCGGACACGATGTATTTTAATTTTAAAATCAATGGATTTAATCGTTTTTAAGCTTGTTTGCATAAATAAATCTGTATACTTTAAGGGGTTATCACACTAGCTTAAAATCTGAGCAACTTCCTTGCCGAACATTTTAAACCGATTTTTTCTATCCTTAACTTGACGACGGCGATCTCCAACCAATGAATGATAGAGAAAATTGATCCGAAAGTTGTTCGGATTTGGAGCTAGCGCGATAACTCATTTAATGTCATCAATAACCTTTGTCATAAATCAAATATCTTTGTTAACAGTTTAAGGTACCCAATCTTAAATTATTATTTCTGTTTGCTAAAAAGTATATATCCTACTAAGTTTTCAAGACCCATTATAAATAACATTACCAATTACATAGTTGCATTTCTCTAACTTTAAATAACATACCAACTCCATGCAGGGCTTAATTTCTAACAACAGAAATGCAGAAGCTCCAATTTGCTGAATTGTAAATTACAACATTATTTATTTACTGTAAAACTGAGTAAATATTTATATAAGGGGAGGGGGGCATTAGGTACGACAGATTTAATTTTAAAAAGGAACGCAGTCAATTATATCAAAACAATACGGTTCTTTCGCAGAGGGAGCCATTTTTAACAACTTCAGCGGCTGTAGATGGCTGATGTCAAACATCAGAGTTTCTGGCTTAAATAAATATTTTTAAAATGATGGGAAATTTTATCCTATGGACCAAGAGGGAGGAGGGGGGTATATATAGATAATTCCGATCCAATGAATTTGTTTGCTTGTGATTAAGCTAAATACAGACGAAGGCTATCTGCTTAAAAACATCTGCATATAGATACCTTGACGGATGACTTTTTGAGGGATCCTAACGAGTATTCATGGCCCGACTCAATGAAAGTTGCTTTCTTTTAATAGCCCTTGCACCTATTACAAGTAATTAACTGAATGTTGATTTATTTCTCAGAACAGAAATTTGTCATGAAATACAAAAAGAGGTAATTTAGAAACAAATGCATCCGATGCTACTTTCAACTGGTCAATTTCTGAAAGTATCGTTATAGTCCTAGTTCCGCTGACAGCATATCCAAATCCTTCAACAAAACCTAATGATCGGAAAGTCATATTTTCATTTTACAGTTCATCTGCATGTACATTAGGGTGTCCCAAGATGCAATGGAAATTTTTTTTTTTTCGAAATCGAATACGCATACCCGCTATTTATTTTCTATTTCATCTCAGTAACATAAATACAAAGTATTACTGCAATACGATAACGGTAACCCGTGCCGACTTTAGATCAAAGTTGAACGTAAAATCTTGTATGGAGAATACTATGGAAAGATTGTGAAATGCATGTTTCTTTGGTACGTAAGACACCATTTTAGTCAAAGCAAATGTTTATATTATAGCAAAAGAAGCATATTATATTAAAAGAAACATGATACATACTTTCGTTTCAACTTTTTTTTTTTTACAATCAGAATAAATTTTCGTGTGTTCTTGTACACAACGTAGCAAAAATTGTCTTTGTTACTCCTAAACCATTATTAAACCATAAGAGTCCTGCATCATTTTTACCGCTCTTTCAGCTGTATCGTTCACTGCTCTAAGCATTGATATTGCTTTTTTAGCATCTAAAAACGTAGCGTTATTATTCCATGAAGAGGGACTCTCATTGAGAAAACTGTCATCAATTTTGAGTCTAGGAAATAATGACGAACAACGATTTTATATCTTCGAATACAGACAGATATAAAATCATCGATGCTTTTTTCTGTGAAAAATAAATTTAAATAACAGGTATCAATTACGTGATATATATAAATAACTGAATAAAAACTGCACAATCAATATATCAGACTCACCATACAATGGAACACAAAGTTTGTCTTTCGATGGAATGTATTTCTTCTCATGGGCCGAGACATTTTCTCTATGTAGATTTGCCACCAATTTAAATTTTGTTTCTTCGTCCACATCATCATCAAAGAGTGTTAATATTGCTATTTTATCAGTCAAATACTATAAATGCTGGAGAAATTTTAGTAAAGCAGCTTTCCAGATATTTTCATCCACATTTTCGTAAGATTCCAAAGATTTCAAAAAGCACAAACCTTTGTAGGGTGCTTTAACTGCCAAAATGCATTGAAGCCATGGTTTAACGTACATTGTCACGATAAACAAGCAGACGTCTAACAATGCTTCCCTATCCTTTGTGTTTAATTTCATCTCAGAACTAAATAACGATAGTTTTAGAGAGTAAATCGCTCGGGCCATCCATCTAGCTTGGTGCATGGCACCCGGAGGTCTGACATTTGTTTTTCTGCATCTCCAGCTAAAAATACGATAGAAAGTTCAATCAAGTCCCGATAGTCTTCTCTGGCCATATCAGTTTTAAGTTCAGTCCGGTAAAAGAAGCAAATTTTCAAGTTCGGATACAGTTAGGAACGATTCCTCTGTATCTCTATAGCATTGCATTTTAGCGGTATCGATGTTCTTCCAATTCTCTTTGAGCTTTTTATAGAAAAGAGATATCGGGGCTTGTTGTCACTTCTTTAATTTTCACTTCGAATATAGCCTCAGTTCGTATACATGATGACCGCAAGCGAAAAAAAGCACTTTCCTATCAAATGTTTGCTCTAGAAGCGCGCAAGCGCCATTAAAATGACCTGTATTCGAAGCTTAGTATCAAACAGAGAATTTGGACTTTTTCTTGGTCTGAGATTCCAATCTAAGACCGCCTGCCAAATAGTCTGCGCCTGTTCTTTGCCTGTAGAATTTTCCAGTTTTGGCACAGCAATGTGTATTCTTTGAGTCTATATGAAATAACTATGGGCAAGCGTTCTTCTTTAAATTTTAAAGCACTCAAAGCAGGTAAGAGTTTGCCGTCCCAATGTAAGGTCACTAGATCCAGTACTTCGTTTTGGAAATCAATTTTTTTATGTTTTCTGCACGTTCCTTTCGTTTTCATGTTTTCTGCGCGTTCCTTCTGTTTTTCTGTTCGGATCCTTTGAATCGAAGACTTATTGGAAATTCGTCAATGTTAAGTCCAAGTGCATCAATAGTAGCTTCAAGAATAAACACAGAATCTCGTATACTTAACTGATACCTGTCTAATGCAGCAACTAACTTTATTGATATATTTGGATTATTGATTATTGATATATTGATAACTTTATTGGAGTAATGAAATCTTTCCTCATTACAGATTTACTTGTTCCAGGTTCTGAGCTTTCGACTGGTGTTGGGAAATCTTCTAAATCCATATTTTCATTAGAATTCGAAGAGGAATCGTCTTGCAATGATGTCGAAGATATTTGATTCGCCGATTGTCTTCTTTGACAGTTCGAAGTCGTGCCCTTTCTTCTTTTTTTGGCCAGTTTTTTGTCCACTCCTCCTAAATGACCGGGCCGGCCCGGCTTTCTTTGGCGCTGCAAGAACATCCTATCTTCCTCTATTTTCATTAATTTAAGTGCATCAGCATGTGCAATATCGAACACATTGTCTAAATTACTTAAAAATTCCTGTTGTCGCCGTTTGATTACGCCTTGTGATTTCTTTGAATTTATTTGTAAGTCTCTCCAATCTTCATTCATATTTACAAGCTTCCTTACACAATTCGGCAACGATTTTGTAGGTATGCGTGCCTTTTCCCAAAAGATAGTAACATTCGCGAATAGCGAGATTTGCACTTTCATTAACAGTTAAATTCACTTCTCGAATATTGTAAAACAAAATCGAGAGAACTTGCCCATTCGACGGAAGTTTTGAACCCTTTATCTTGTGCTTTATGTTCCCTAATAAAAAAATATCCTTTATTTAGAACTACGTAATTCCACTGCCATGCTCTGTTCGCTGATTAAAAACTATACAAACATTTATTAACAAAACAGATTAGAATAAGCACATTGATACGTAGACGTACGCTGTCCTGTGTAAAGTAATACTGAAATATTTCACGAATAGTCCGTTGTCACTATCGAAGCATTCCAAAATCTGTCTTTTTCCGATTTGTTTTATTTTTACCATTTGTAGGTGGAGGGCGCTCCGCTACAGACACGCGTCTTGCACATGTACTGACTAACGCGTTCAGATGCAAGTCGGCACGGGTTGCCGTTGTTAAAATTACATGAAACTTTGTTTACAATTGTTTTGACATAAAAGGAAAAAAATAAGAGTGTATGCGAAAAAAAATAACGAGTTCCATTTTTTTGGGACACCCTAATGTACATTATATAGACTATCCTCCCTCACCCACCCGACACCAAATAAATTAATAATTATAAATAAGTAAAAATATAAATCAAAAATAAAAAGGGGTTTTTGAGTTCTAATTGATGCACAGAAAAAACAAACGTATTATTTTACTTAAGTAAATGTCTGCACATACAAATGTTTGCCTTCCACACACATTTACACATAAAAAAAGCCTGTGCTTCGAAAGTTTAATAGTGACTAACTTTTTACTTGATATTGAAATAAAAAGAACCTAAAATTAAAATTTTCATTAATTTTCAAGAACATTACGCGAGTTATAAACTTCTAAAAAATTACTTGCACACAAAAGAGAAATTTTGCATTTAAGTCAAAAATCTTAAAATATTGGGTGTATTTCATTGCACTTTATTCCCAAAACCATAAATATGATCACGTATAAATTTCGATTTCATTAGAATTGGCGTTATTTCAAAACCGCAGGAAATAATTTTTGGCTCAAGTTGAACCAGTAGTTTTGAAAATATCAACTAATATAGTTGAAATCTTCCCCTATTGATAGCGTGTTAATTGCTGCATTGCCACGTTTTGGGTTCAGTTAAATATTGATACAGTCTCTAATTGTTCATTATCCTTGATAATTAACCCGTTCAATAGTTTCGACTTTTATTTAATTACTTTTTAAACAGTCTTTATTTGTCTTAAAGGGATTCATTATTACGTTCATTATTAGACAGTAAAAAACCGCAAAATTCTAAACCCAGAAAAATTTACTAATATGGAAATATATAATAATGACTGCATAATCAAAACAAGAAATATTGTTTTGTCACAATGTTCTCAAAAATCAGTTGAATAGCTTATCGCAGATTACAAGTGCAGAAAAGTCCTACCATGCAAATTTCATATTCTGTTGCTTATTTATGGTTTAATACATCTTTAATTCATATTTTCTATAATTTTAGAACTGTCCTTAACGTATGCGTTTACGTACATGCACACAGACACCAAGAGTATTAAGACACAAAAGTGTTTAAGTTATTATAATACGTAGTTAATTTACATGTATAACCGTAAGAGATAATTAACTCTATGCTTGGCAAAATTTGTTTTTCGGAAATGTTGATTAATTATAGTTTATACGTGTTTTTAGGTGTTCATTAGTGACTGAAATAATTAAAAAGCATCGATTGCTTAGAATAAATTTAACTGATCGCATCACATAAGGCACATTCCCAAAAAACTGTAGATTTTTGGAATCGCAACGTATCAAATCATATAGTGTGCCAAGAATAGGGTTAGAAGATAAGTTATACCGTTAGAAAAATTAAGAAGTATTTTGCATTAAATGAAATTAATCTTCACTTCACAGGAGCCATCCAGTATTTGGTGTAAAATAAAAAATAATAGCCGCATATAAAGCTATTATTTCTGATCAAACTGGATACATTAATTAATTCAAGTATGGTTCTATTTTTCACACCTTCGTCATTTCTTACGGTGTGTTAAGAAACTAGGATAGACAGTCATAATGAAAGTGAGATAGATATTTTTATATTAACAGTACATTCAGTTACTATATTAATTTGAAATATGGAAATATTAATAAAATTTGAAAAAAAATTAATAGCTTTTAAAAATTATCCAATATCGCAGTTACTTGATCATGAGAGAAAATTCCACCTATCATAAACCAAAGTAGTGTTTCGGAACGCTCTTTAAAACAGCTCCTGGCCATTCTAAAATATCAGATACTTGCAGAATTACATTTTCTATACTGGCTTTAATTCTGAACTGTTAAGTTATTCCGAAGGAGCTACAAAGAGGTGAGAATCACAGTAAGCAACTCGTTACACTCAAGTGACACTTTTTTGTGGCAAAATCCTTACTACATTCAACCCGCTTTAGAACGAAAGCATTGCTACTCAAAAGTTGAATATCATCCCCCCCCCTCCCCACCTCCATCAAAAATGGCGACTATTGTTCTTAGAATGCATACATACTTTCTTTGGTCAGGCTATTTTCCAATTTGATTTCGTTTTCTTTTTTCTTTCCAAATAATATTTCAAACTGCCAAATTTTCAGTTTCAATTATATTTAATGATCTTTGTTGATCTCAGTAGCAAAAGATAGCGGACAGTCTAGTTACTTGAATGAATCATTGCTCATACTTGAAAAACTGTGGATATCATTGGAAATATGGAACCTTGCTCCAAGATAAAATCGCATTCCTGATAATAATACTATAAAGCATATTTTGTTGAAAATTATTAGTTGAGCTTTAGAATGTGTTTTTAATATGGCCTAAAACATATTTAAGTTCTTGTTGATCAAGTATCCTTCAGAACAGGGCGCGCGTAAATTTAGAAAAGTGAACACAGTTTTATTTGGAATCAACCATCGTAAAACAATTCAGGGTTGGTTCCTACTTTGATGTACTATAATTTTCATTTCTTAAACAGGCAACACAGAGATTTCAGAAGAAATTTCTTTTTTAGTTCTTTAAAATTTAACACACATGGACTTTAAAGACTTTGCAACAAAAGCTTCAATTTTATTTGCTTTATGTTTATGAAATGAATTTGGTAATAACTAAATAAAACCCAATTGGTGTTTAAAAAAGTTGGTAAACTTTTTTAAACACCAATTGGGTTTGTTGCCAAAAGGCAACACAAGGCATTTAAGGGTTGAATCCCACACTGCCAAGGTGACAATAATTATACATATGCAGTTACCATGAGGATTTTTTGTATTTATGTGGCAACCGTAATTTAAAATTAAAATTGCGGTTTGGAACAACGGGCAAGTACAACATTAATTATTTATTTACTTATTTTTTAGGGGGTTGCGAATGAATGTAGTTTTAGTAATTAAGTGACTTCAAATTCCTTAGCTGGTGCGTTTATCGCTAATTTGTTCACCTTCGTTTTGATCTAGTTCTTTTGGGAGTGTTGAAACTTTGTACATAACTCCTAGAGACCTATGACTGCGAATCTCGTCAAAGTGCGGTGATATTTTTTTTTTTTTTTTTTATGTCGACGAGAGTGGGGGCGCGACCGAATTCAGTAATAAATTGGATTGTGAAAAAGAATTTAAAAATATATCATTGATTATAAAATGAACAAACTATTGGGAAATTAAGTTCCATAATAGTATAAATCTTTATTAATGAAAACAATTCAAGAAAGTACTTTGCATGTCAGTTCAGTATTGCACTTTACATCCACGATTGATTTTACCGTTTTAACACAACGTTCAAATAACGGGTTAAAGCTATAGATTCGACAGTGCCAATAAGGATAATAGTTTAGTGATTTAATTTAATGTAACAAACAAACGGGAATTCAGTTACTGTGCGACACAAAAACACCGCTTAAATACTTTGCACATTCATTATTAGACAGTTTAAAAAAATAAAAAATAAAAAAATAAATAAAGAGCAACAGCTAGTATAGTCAAGTGATATCAAGCAGTAAACAGCTAGTATATAAACAGCTAGTAAAGTCAAGTGAATCTGCACAATTACAAATACTTTTGGTGAATTTTTAAACTTCATTTAGCAGCCTAATAATAATCTTCTAGCGAAAAAGGAAGAAACATTACACTTATTGCTTTATTTTTTAAAATTAACTTAGTATGAAAGAATAGTGCATTTAATTGCTTACTGTACCGAAAAGTACATATAGAAAATTTACATACAAATTACCAATTAATCCAAGAAACGCTGCGGGCTTTGACCATAATTCGATTTAGGTTTGCTGCAAAAAGGAGATAGTTCCATACTAAGTGTAGTATGGAGCTATCTCCTTTTTGCAGCAAACCTAATTCGAATTATGACCAAAGCACGTCTGGAGTTTCATGTATTATATTGCACTTGCAAAAAATCTTTTTTTATCAAAAGATGTAGCTGCAGTCGTTAGTTCTTGTGTTACTCAAGATATAAAGCTGCCTGTCTCGTTAGTTTGTTTTGCATCGACAAACGTTTTTCAGTTTTCCGCATTCTTGAATGGTTGGAGCTACCTCCTTTTTACAGCAAACCGTTAACTTCGTGATTTATGGTTATGGCTGTTCATTTGAAAATTACTCGTTTTATTTCTTTTACAGATAAGGCAATAAGCAAACGTCCCTTTTCCATAAATTATCTTTATTGTTCCTAACATATGAAATCATGGAGAACACCTATCAGTGTAGATACTATAGTTGAAACAGAAAGAAAAATTAAGAACATTTAACAAATAAAAACGTATTAAGAATACAAGAAAAAAAAATGACAGACTTTGAAAGAGAGTTCATCATTTCCGAAAGCTTTCAAAACACTAGTATACCAGTTTATGTAGATGGTAGTTGAGCATTTAGGTAGATCCAAGTACGCATATAATATAAATAATTTTGAATTTGTACATCAAGTATCTATGCTACATCTTAACTTTTTTAAACACCAGTTTACTAAAGGTAAGCTAACATTGTTTAAAATGGGAGTGTGTGTGTCCACATACAAATATATTACAACGGTTACACGATATAATATATTTGTGATAGGATGATATTTCAACAATTACTTTATATTCCTAGTTTTATAAATTACTTTGATTTCTTTTTACCGTTAACTGAGACTTATTTAACTATAAATTAGAAGCTATAAATTTAATATCATAGAAATAGCGATGAAAATATATATACTTATTTGAATTTCCGTTAATAACGATAAGCAGTAGCGGGACAATTATCTGAACTACCCCTACCATCATTTACTATCTGGATTGTTACCCTTCTGACTGTAAAGACTATGCTTATACGTTCATTACCCTACACTTTCCTCTGTAATACATTCAAAATTTAAATAAAAAATGCATTTCGCTACACTATTATTAGTTCTTAGAGATTCTTTATTTACGAATGTGAACAAAAATATTATTCTCTGAATCTGTATTATAATTAATGCTTTTGTAGTTCCAAATTATTATGTAAGGAAAATAACTTCACAATCTTGCTCTTTGCTGGTCAGTCAAAGGCAGGGACGTATCCAGAAAAACATTTCGGAAGGGGTTCAAACGGTAAAAAAGACAGAATCTTTCACAAAAACACTTTATTATCATTTTAATAACAAAAATAAAGTTTCGGAGGGGTCTTAATACGCCCTTGTTCAAAGGGTTAAAAACCCACGTCTGGCAATATGTATTCGAAAATTATTATAAGAAATATTATTTTGAAGATTCGATTATATAGATTTCGTACATCTAGATCCCCTCTGATACAGACAGGGATCTTGCAGTTAGTGCATATTTAAAGGGCACAGTATCTCAAACTGGTAGTTTGGTAACTTTGCATAGCATGTCACTTTGAATGTTTGGTTCTTTCTTTTATGCTGTGTATCGTGCAAAGCATTAGTTATAAATATAATGTGTAAAAAAATTGATATAAATAATACACCTTTTTAAAAATCTGATTTACATTTACTTATAGCTCCTATTTACTTTATTTTCCGAATTAAATTAATGAGAAGTATGAAATAAACTTAAAAAAATGTTTATTTTCTTTGAATTAACAGTTATCAATTCGAAATAAAAGAATTCATTTATTAAAATAATATATTTTACTTCTATCTTTAAAGTATTTTGCCATTTTCAGAAATAAATTTTTGTTTTTAATTAAATTACTGCAATAAACATTTACCAACCAAAAACAAGTTTTTTTTAAACATCTATTGTTTAACTAATTAATTTATTTACTTATTTGAATCTTAAAACATAACATTTCGTAAATACTTCATTAAAATATTACTTGTCCCTAAATACATGCTACAGTTGTACTGACTGCTTTTTTAAACAAATATAATATTTATTTTAAATATAAAATTTTCAAGAATTAATAAATATAACACTATTAATTATAATGTTTGTTCTATCACAGATAAACTTTATAAGAAATTAAAATTTCTCGATTGCTTTTTTATGTAAAATGTCATTAAAAAGACCTGAATAAGTTTCACTAAAAAATGAGGATAGTTTTCCCTTATCTTTAAATGAATCTTTGTTTCCTTACGGATTTCAGGAAAACCTCTAGTTGGTATACATCCAAAGAATGGTCAAATTAAAATCCCAACTAACTGTTGTGCTTTCACTGGTCAGTAACTCACATCTACCACCTCCTCGTCAACATATATGTTTTTATAAACTTGTACTTCAACATATATAAATGAATAAAGACACATTTTATATCGATATTATTCTGAATAAAAGACACAGATTCAGGCTAATTGAAAACACCCATTTTATTCAGACTATTGTATGTTAGAGAGGAAAACTCATTATCATCAAATACATTGAAACTGTTTAAGATTTCCAAAGTGTAAATATTGTTATACATCATAATTACTTAAAGATTGCATTCCATCGGATACTTCTAGAAGCATTCTGTTTGAGTGTGTGCATTATATTAATAATAATATAGTAAAGTTTACCGTAAAAAATCATTCAATGATGGTGAAGTGAACCAAGAAACATGGTTAATCCATTTATTTAGTCATTAAATTTACGATTCTTTTGCAATTATTAATATTTATGACATTTGGAAGATAAATTTCCTTGAAACGTTAAAATTATTAAAATAATTTAACACTTGGTTTTGGTTAAAATTGAAATAAATCTATAAATTTGTTTGGCATCATATGTTTAAAGATACTAAATTGTTCACAAAATTACACAAGCATTTACATCTTTAAATTTTTTTTCTTAGCTGCAATGCTCAACAAATTTACTTTTATCACCTCTTTAAATTCGTGGCAATAATTAAATTTTTTTTGCATAAATAATTTAATTCTATAAAATATATAATTTTTAAATTAAAAGATTAAACTCTGAGAGAAGTCGTAAAAACAGAAATTTTATCATACCTTATTTACACGAAAAATAATCCTTCATTACTGTAGAAACTTCATATATTATTAAATTATAAGACGAAATTATTCCCTATATAAGTTGTAAATGCATTACATTTTAGTTGACTTTGTACAAATAACCTCCGCCTTTCGCGCGAAGCCAACATCATTAGACTCACAAAAGCTGAAAGCTATTGGCATGGAAACTGTATCCGAAACTAAATATACTAATGCATTCTGGTAATCTAGTTTAGCACTAAAACAACGTTAATGGCAATAGTTAAGGGAATATAGGTTCTTTGGAAGGCAAAGTAGTTATTTTTCTATTAGGAATCTCAAAAAAATAAGTTCCGTCAATAACTTTTATAGTAAGTAAACAATGCCTAATAAATTAAGTAAATGATAGAAAATTATATTATTTTATATACTTTACTTATTTAACAAATATATATATATTGTTTTGTTTTTATATACACCCATTAAATAGATTGCTTATATTTTTTACAGTATAAAAAGGTCAGTGGCAAGTAAAAAACGACTCAAATATTTTTCTTATCTATTACCACAGATTGTTATAAACAAGAACTTTTTCAAATAAAATTAACTGTAAATATCTAACATCATTCGATTGCGTTGTTATCTTATCAATTTACAAAAACGCTGTCTATAAAATATAGAGAATTCTTCTCATGATGTTATTCTATCTATTTACATTCCATATTAGAGAATGTAAGAAGAAAAAAAAATTCAATGATATTCATGTTCCGTGCTTGTTCAAGGTTTCTATATATATAGTTTTACAAGTAAAAGTGTGGTGTAGCAAGCAAATTACAGGACGAAATTCCGAGAAAGTATAAAAAAGGAAACAAGACAAAAGAATTATCAAGTAAAACATAGCTATGAATTTCATTCTGTTAGATAAGATTTTGGATATTCTTAGCTCTTAGGTCATCATTCCTTTGAATACTCGCACATAAGAACAAATAAATATTGAGAGAGTAGTCAAATTACTAAACCATTGACTTATGTACATAAAATGTCATAAAAGGGGAGATGTTATATTGAATACATTCCCATAGCTATAATTTGCTCATGCTCAAAAAATAAAATAGGAACATCTCTTAAAGCCGTTTGTACCGAGTATTCATACACAAAATGAAACCATAAACGCTACAAGAACCTTAGGAATGGAGCAAAAATAACGCTGATAATCATCAGCTATATCAATTAAAAAAGTTTCCAATTTTTCCATCTCAAACTTTAGGTCTTGGGAAAACTTTTTTTCTTCTATACCTAAAATTTTGAAAGTTATTTTTTTAAACCCAGGTTTAACATCTAAATTTTGCAATCAAAGTTACTTGTGAATGCTTTCATATTTTTTAAGAAAGAAAAATTTAAAACTCACATTTCAGTGTTCTATAATCAAAAGTTTTAAGGACTATTCTGCAAAAAATTTGTCCATGCGTAAATTTAGAGCGTGTACAAAATATCCAAGATCCCCCCCAAGAGAAAATATAAGTGTTTATGGCTAATTTGTTGCACAGAAGACATATTTCCCAAGGAGCTGTCCTCAAAGCCACATGTTTAATACTAATCCGATATTCTTTAAATTTAGGGATTAGATTGGTTTTACTAGCAAATATTTTTAAAAAATTAAACCATAAAAAGTTTGAGTAAAATTGGCATATTTTCCACATAGAAAATTTGCAAGAAAATTTGCGTCCTGCAATGGAAACTGTGCAAATTTGCGTCATTTACTATGTTTGTAGGTTAAAGGTAAACATGATCGTGGTATTATGGCGTTAATACTATTCAGAATGAGTACTCTAAAAGACAACACTTTTGAAAAGAAACACGCTGACTACCCCCGCTCTCGGCTCAATTGCTTCACCAGGTGACGGAAGTTCTACCATACTGTCACCTGTTTGAATCTGGAATATGAAATTAGAATTTTTGTTATATAGGTTCATAAAATCCCACAACCTTTTTTAAGCAGCATTTTATCATGGTATCATTTAAAAATTAAGTATAGGAGTGTCTGACAAAATCAACCAGGCCAATACATGTGAAATTCACGAATATTTAAATCACTTCAATTTATTGACTATTACTGTTACCTATGTCATATGGTTATAGTATATCATTGGAAACAAAAGTACCAAATAATAAAATTAGTAATAATCTTTTGTGTTGGTTGATTGGTTGTTGTTTTTATAGCAAGCCTACAACAAGGATATCTTCTTACGTGGGGGGGGGGGGGTGTAAAGAAGTTTGAGAATAAAATTTCATATCATTGGAGAAACAATCACAGTGTATGACAGTATTTAAACTTCAACGGTAGATGGTTACAGGTGATTTGGTGCAGTTTGTCAAGTGAAATGTATTAAACACCCTCTCTATAGTCCAGATCTTATACTGAAGTGATTTATATCTGTTTGGACCGCTGAGAAGCTAATAGAAATTTCAGAACTGATGGCAAATGTCAGGTTGTTGTGCGGCTGCACAATCTATACAAATCCTTATGTATTCTAGGCTATTTGCCATTAACAGGTTTTACTGACGGAAGAAACATTTCGAAAATCATTTTGACTCGATGGAAAAGTAGTACGAGTGCTTTTCTAACATTATGTCTTTCATTTCGGGAAAACTATTTCCATTTCATCTATTTACAAAAAATACTTAAAACTGTTCAGCTGGAAAAATTCACCTTTGTTATCACCTATGGCATTTTTAACAAGTTGACTCTCACTTGAATCATATTTAAAAAAATTATGACATATTTTAAAATGTGTGTACTACTGTCACTACTACTAGTTATGGTCACTACATTTATTTTTAAAAATCTTCAATTCAGTATTTAAAAAAACGAGCCAAAAGTATTTAGAAATACAAATGGGGAAAACGAATAAAGCATGTATCACATTTTAAATCGGGCAGCCTGAGTTCAACGTTGAAAACTTAATACTTACAGAAACAATTTATGTAAATTTGTTATATATGACTAATTGAATTTTAAGCGAGTCTATGCATGCATTACACAAAATCGTTTGTCGAACCTTTCTGACGCTGGGTAATGGGGATAAAGAAGCAGATTTATGAGGCTCGAAAATCTTTATTTAATTTTGGAGGTGGGGAGCGTTAATCTTCATATGCTGTTTCCCAAGTAGCTTCGGGCTATATTCTATCGTATTCTTCCATGGAGAGATTTTGAATAAATATTATTTTCATGGAGTATCATAACTAATTCAATGCGTGCTATTCTTTAGTAGCTGTATCATGTATGGATGCTTTTAATACTCGTTTTACTTTAAATTACTATACGTGCAGAAATTTTGTGGACTTAGAAAGTCTATTCGTTTACTCATTTCCAAATTTAATTTTACTTATCGCAAAATAATGATATTCCTTGAAGGAAACAATCGATATTATTATTGATGTACTAAATGTGTGAAAGGTAAGCCTAATTGGTATTATTCAATTACGTGTGCAAAATGTTTTTGATATGCAAATCAATGTTACGTCATCGACGTAAATATGAACTTGAATATCAACGGTACTGCATCCGATTTTAATTTGTAAAGACCCAAAACTGTTTATTACGGCTTCGAATCGTCATTTAGAAGATTCTATCAAGTGAAGAATATTCGATCATTTAAGAGCAGTGTAGACAACCATGGAAAAACGCACAATCTGACGAGCAGAAGGTCACTAATGTTTTTCAATGCGACTTGACTAAGTATCTAGAAAAAATATTATATGTGAATAAAAAAAATATATAGATACAAAAAAAATTAATATTTAAACAGTGTAACTGATTTCTTCGGATACGGGAGGGTTAAAAAATGTTAACTTGTGAATAGAGTAATGTTAAGCAGGTTTTTAACACAGTCGAACCTGTCTATCTCGAATTTCATGGGAAAGGAAAAAAATCCGAGATAAAGAGGTTTGGAATTATAAAGGTTTTAAATGCTGTCAATTAAGAACTTGCTTTTGCTGTAGAAAAAATACAGCGGTATGGTTGCAGATTTATTTTACATACATCCATAGCATTTAAAAAAATATAAATATGTACCTTTAACAATAAAATTAGTCTTTCCATGACTTTTGATGTCTAACTTCTTTTGTTTCTGCAGGCTTCCTAAGGTTACCAAGAGCTGTAAATTCATTATAGCAAAATTTACCTGAGACTTAAGAAAAGTTCATAGTTATACGGCCTTGTGCTTCTTTTGTTGTGTCTTTAGACACATCAGTATGCAACTTTTGTCGTAGGACGTTGCTCTTTAAGCACTGATTTTTGTAATTTACACTAACTAAAATTCGAGACAGAGGTTTTGAAGGAATTTTTTTCGAGATAAACATGGAAAATACATTGAATTTTGATTGCAAACGTAGGAAATTTTAGAACTTTCGAGATATAGAGGTTTTCGAGATATACAGGTTTGACTGTATAAGTATATTGATTCATGAAAGCTTAGGAGTCTGTATTTGCTAATTTGAATCAGAAATATAATTAGAAAAGTTTTATTAATATCAAGGTGTCCACCAATGTCAGGTGTCAAAAATAGTATCATTAGTAGCCTGATCGACTTTAAAAAATGACCAGTTTAGTAGCCATTTTCTTAACTTTAGCTGTCAAAAAAGTAGTATTTTTGATTGATTCTGTACTTAAGAAATAAACATACATGATTTAGTTTCATTTAAGAAAGAATGAATAAAATGATAAATTTAAAAACCTCATGCGTTGTATAATAGACCATATAGTACATTTATTTTTATAGAACATTTAAAATAATAGATTAGAATGTTTGATGAACGATCAATCGCAACTTTGAAAAGAAAAGGGAGTCGACAAAAACCGAAATCTGATTTTCGAATGAGTCACCTGGAGTAAGCTACAAGTAGCCAAAACTTAAAAATAGTATGAAAATGACAATTTTTATTCAAAAAAGTAACCCAAGTGGCCTTATCTTTAAATTAGTTGCAAAAGTCGCCTATTTAGTCGCCGGTGGATACCTTGCAATAACACAAACAGAGCTTTTTTTAATAGCAAAACACCAAGTCTATCAAATAGACTTCATAGACTTCACCGAGTAAGTGTTAACATGTACGCTAATATTTCACTTATTTTCAACATTTTATTACTTTTCTGTTAGCGTAGTCTAGGCACGAGTTTCTTCCATTTTAGAGAGGATGTCAGATATTTTCATGATACTGAGTAAGGTCTTTTCTACAAGCAAGACAAGTTGGGAAAAGGACTTTTTCATTGGATTATGCAAGATGTCAAGTCGAGTATTCTAAGCTTATCCATTTTATTACTTAAAGTTTACTGAATTTTAAAAACCAAAAAGTAAAGAATTATTAACATCGTGTAATAAAGAAAACTAATACTTTAAAATAGTGAGTTTATACATTTATTATTTATTTTAACTTGTAGTATTTCTGAATAGTAGACAAACATATACTGAGCAATTTTTCAGATCAAATACTTTAGTTTCTTTAAGTGTACGCATTAAAAAATTTTTGGTAAACTTTGAAGTCACTATTGTTTGAAATTACACAATTACCTATAGTGAAAATAAATAAAATTTACTATATAAAAAATACTTTTGATTTTATTGCTTTATATAGATAATGATCTTGATTCGTTAAAACTACTAGGTTAGGAGGATAAACTCTTTATACGAGTGTAAGAGTGGGAAAGAGAGCGCTTCGATTGAATAAAATAAATCTTTTAAAAGATACTTGCTAAACTAGAATACTTACTAATTCATTAAACGTCGAGTACGCTGAAATAGTTTTTAAAAACATACTTAAAATCCTTCCTTAGATGGCCTGATAGTTTCCATGGACTAATTAATAAAAAAGCTAATATTTGCATGCTTTAGATATTTACTACAATGAACTTAAACACTCTTTATTAAGAGTACATAATTTATTTATAAACTACTCTGACAATTAGAAATATTAAAACAAATAAATAAGCAAAATAATAATTTTAAATATTTCAGTATTTCAAATTTACTGTTGAGGTTGAAGCGACAAAATTATTTTTTTCTTATTTTTAAGTTATCATTGAAATTACGCAGCTGATAAAACTAGACAGCAAATGTGCATGAAACATAGTTTAAAGTAAAATTATTTTTTCAGTATGAACGAAAACACCACAAAAAAAAAAAAAAAAAAAAAAAAAAAAAGTTTGTATTCAACACATAGGTAAAGCACCGCAAGATCAGATGTTCCCTGGAAGCAATCGCAGAGACAATGGGTAAAACTTGGCACCGTTTCAAAAACAAGAAAAGTATTCAGAGTTAAAAAGTGTTCATAGCAGCAGAATATTTTCCGAAATTTTATTTTTTGCCACGCCGTAAAACATTTTTAACCTGTAAATCCATTTTTTCTGAACATGTCAATACACAGGGAAGAAGCAAACGCAAAGGGAAACTGCGGGGGGAAAATGTAGCAAGCGAAACTCTGTTCTAGTTTTAACAAGCAAATTATATATATTAATAAACAAAGTTATAGGAATTTTGAATTTAATGTAAATTATAATTTATTCCAGTGATATAATAATTATTTTTTCATGATATCGAAATTAAAATGCATGGAAGTTTTAGTAAAAAAGGCTGAAAAAGTAAACAAATTTATCTACAAAGTATAATATCAATACTATAAATTTAATTGAATTTAACTGAAAACACTTCTAAATTTGTAAATTTTGAAGCTGTGTTGATAAGTGAAAAATACTTTATATCTAAGTACAATGAAAAAATATTATTATAATATTATTTATTTTTCAAGTAAGAAGTTTTATATTGATTTTCTAGGTATGTTAGAATTATTGATAATTTTTGAATTAAAATACATCTCAGAAATAATTTTGATGTTGCAGGATCATTTATGAAATACAATTAAAAAAATAACTTTTGCAATTCGAAATTTCTGAGCGAATTAAAACACCATTCGTTGTTAGCTATTAATGTAAACATTGCTTGTCATTCACATTTGTAGGTTAAGAAATCAATAAATTATTTGAGGTGATTATTTTCTTCTATGTAAGAATAGTAAGTCCTAATGGAATACAAGCTTGAGTGTTAAACGTGAATTTCGTTTGAATATCTTACATAAACATCACAGAAAAGCAATGTTTTTTCTCCAATAATATGCAGTAGTAATATTTAATTGAAAACCTGTAAAGCAATTTACTTTATTAGTTCTATGTTCGATATGATCTCAAAAATGTATCCAGAAAATCGACATTTTGAACACCTCTGTAGTTTATTAAAATATATTAAGTTTAGTAACTGGTTGTAAATGTCATTACACTGAAGATTGTGTGATAATAGTAGAAATAAAGATTAGTGTATTTTTATAGTAAAATATAGCACTTTTTAAATTTTATTTTTTATGTTTAAATATTATCTTGTGCTAAAAAATATTGCAAGCCATAAATTTGAATCTATCCAAAACAATTATATATATAAAAAAAAAATCTAACGATTCACGCGATAAATGATACAAAACCTAAGTAACATGCGAAAATAATAAATACATATTTTCCTAATCTTTCGAAAAAATTGGTTTTCATAACTAAGCGAGAAACTGAAACTTTGGGGAGGAAATACTGCTCGGAATGTTATTATGTAAGCAATTTCATGTAGATGCTTTTATGTTTGAAAGAACAAGAATTGATGAGCTAAAAGAGAGAATTTAAAATTATTAAACAAAAGATGGATTTGAATATTGGTTATACTGCACAATGTAGTGAAGGTTTTCCTACAAAGCAGTTGGGGAAATTTATTTAGTGCACTAACTAGTTTGAATGAGGAAACGAAGAGTGGAGTGAACCGAAATCGGAAACCGAAACCAAAACTGGTTTTGAAATGAAAATCCGAAATCGGCACAAAATTTCGAACGCAAGTAATTTACCAGGTGCTATATAAATGCACATAAAATATATAAATATCAACTTGCGGTGAAATATATATATCTATGAGCAGCAATCTATTCTGCTGTTAAATATATGAAAACTAGTAATTAAGATATTAAACAATTTGTTGACAGATTCTTAACAACTGCCAGTAGTTTTATGGTAATTTTGAATTTTTGTGAGTATTTCATGCTTAAAAAAATTACAATAACCTCCTATATTTTGCTAATATAAAGCATATAAGAGAGAAATGGTTATAAGAAATTAATTAAATTCATAAAAGGTTTTTAAATTTTCTGCACCGTTTATAGGAATGTATCTATTGCTCTTTTTAAAATAAACTTAAAATACTTATTTTTTGCAATTTTCCATAGCTCCAACTAATTTCTCATTCGAGCTAATGTTCAAAATTTATAGTGCAATACAATCGGCTCAAAAACATTTTGCATTAAATATATTAAAGAATGTCATCAGTCATAAAATTACTCTAATGCAAACGCATTCTCTACAAAATATTTTATACGGAAAATAATTAAATACTTATTGAGAAAGTGGCTTTCATTTACAACTTGTTTTTAAAAGTGAAAATAGATATTTCTTAAAATTATTCTTCAAGATAAAAAGGCACCTACCGACATAAAAGCAACTCATGAACTGTGAGACGTGAACGATTATGATCCAGAATGTTAACCAAAAATATAGAAACACTGCATGCGAAGGTGAGTTATAATAACTATATCCATGCATTTCAGTCCGCATATCTGAAACATTGGTCTAGTGATCTATTATTCCATTACGTTTTGTATTTTATCTGTAACCACCAAAGTATATCCATACTTCACATTACTGAAGAAATCCCAACAATCGGCGCAAGTCGAAAATATTTGACCAATCTCTCTTTCCAGCACATTTGTACAGCTTAGAGATGGGAAGATCCGCACGCCTAGTTGAGCTCGCTTTTTTCACCGTACTGAATTAATGGAATACAGCACATGCTCAAGTGAGGGTTACTGCCTCAGGTTGCCGGTTCGCGCCGCCAAGTTCGGGGTCTCGGTCGCCAAATTTTCCCGCCTATTGCCGCTATTAGAGAACTTTCCCTATACAAAAGAGCACAATTGACAGATCCACATCGGGAAAAGGAGGAGGAGAGAGCTCGGAGAAAATTTCAGCTTCGAATTCTCAAAACGGCACCGGAGTATTTAGTATTATGATTTTGAAAAAAATAATATTCAGAATGCATCTTGCTTAGGTAGATATTCAAAAGGATGTATGTTATTTAAGTAACCATAAGAAAATGATGTGGGAGTAATAAGTACATTTAATATCGTTTTTCATTCTTTCATGATTAGCATACTCTTCTCACCGACATGAATGTTTCAAAATGGATTTTCAGAATTCTATTAAATAAATTAAATGTTAAAAACAGAGAAACAACATGCTTCCTAACTTCCAACATCCAATCAGAACAATTTGCTGAGTGACAATGTACACACCCACATAACTTCAAATCAGAAACTGCTTGCGGAAATACAAAAAAGAAAACAAAAGTGTTTCAAAATAACGTTGAACAATAAAATACTCAGATGACTTTCTAAATAAATACTGTCCCTAAATGGAAAATTGTGATATTTACAATACATCTATAGTTGTAATGCAATCAAATATTAGCAGCGGAATAATTGCTATTATTAGATCCTTTTTCAATTGATTAGTAATCTAAACTTTTAGCATTTCCTGATTTATTTGAATTTTGATTCAGTATATTATTTTTTTATCTTTTAAGAAACTTGTACTGCTTTTGAAACTTTGATGTCTTCAGTTTAACGGACGAAAAAAATTAAGTATTTATTTTTATCATGTTTTTCTTAAATATTTTTTTCAGTACTATTCCGAAAAAGTTTCTTCACGTTCGATACTAAAGAAAAATAAAATTTAAGAAAATCCTGTTTTCTAAGTTACACTTGTTGCTTTAGATCAACATTTTCACTTACTTGAAGATAGATTGTCAGAGCTTTGTGGAACAAAATTTCAATGAATCAAGATTACTTAATATTTAATTTATAAAAGGTACATTTCAGTAAGTGACAGAAAAATTACGGATAGTTAATTACCAATAAATAATAAAATTACCTAGTCCATAAAAAAATAAGATAGTCATTTTTTCCCTTCTAAATTTTCTCATTTTTTCGACGAATTAGATCTTGAGATGAATCGATCAGATTTACAATTATGTTGCTAGATCTCGAGATGAATCGATCAGATTTACAAAGATGTTGCTAAGTCCTTTTGAATTATACACGCAATATTGATTATAGACTTTACTGAATAGCACAAATGTAAAAAGGAAGAATTATCTATTCCGGAAATTAATAAATTTTCAGTAAGTTGAACTATGATAAATGCATTTTGTTGTATTTCAAGTACGTCAGGGAGTTTTTTTTATAAAATTTCCTTAGCATAACGCAGGTTTTTACTGTCCTAAATTTTTAATGCATATCATTTGTACTAATTCCGACTCATAGACTTTTTACGGAAGGAGTTAAATATTGTAAAAATTGAAGTTGAATCCTGCGGTACTAATGACTCTGGAGCAACAACACTGCTCATTCCTATTAACCGATTATATTATCGAAAATTACATTGCATTTAATAGGAAACTAAATTTATTTCTCTGCATATTATTGTGTAATAATTATCACTTTTCACTATCTAAGAGAACAGAAAATGTAAGGAAGAAAACTAACTATAGCCCTAATCACCATAATTAAGATTACTTTAATGAACTAGAGCATTCGTTAATTGACAGCAATTAAGGTAACGGCAAAAATGAACTCCGAAAGTAATTTGCACACGAGTTAAAATGAAGATTGGTAAGAATATTAAATATTCACATCATTAGAGGCGTCAACTGTTGGGGCAGTAATGCAGATATAAATTCTGTTATCTTCATGTATAAATGTAGTTTTATCATATACTAGCTGAAGTAACTGTTCTTCGCGCGGAATGGAAACTGAAACCTACAAATGAAAAATAAATATTAAATGTATTTTGATTATAGATTTATCTGCATGTCCCATCAAAATTTTAGTCCGGTGAACGATTTATATCTTCTTATCTGAATCCATGTTTCATATTCGAACCATCTTCATTATGGTATTTTTTTTTAATCAAATCTTGTTAACATTTAACTTACTAATGCAATTTTTAACGCATAATGTATAAATGACGTCAAAAAGTAATAAATTTCTTTTTCTATTTTTAACATGACCATTAGTTTCATTGTAACACTGTCCATTTTATTTATTTAATTAGTTAATCATTGAGGCCTGTTTTCCCCCATTCAATCTGTTCTATTTTATTATTCTAAGTATTATAAATTTTATATTATTTTATTATTTTAAAACAATTTTTTTATAGTTTTGTCGTACTAAAGAACTTTGGATGTAGTTAATCGTTTTGTGAGTCTTGCGCAGTTTTCTTTCATGAAAATTTATCATAAAATTCGAACATTTTGCTCCGAATGTAAAGGTAAGTGAACACTTTTATAATTTATTTAGAAATTCTAAAAATATGTATGTAAATCATGTTTAGTGAATAATTATTCATGTGTTATTTATAAATAAATTATTTTAATCAGAAATCGTATTACTTGAGTAGTTTATTCTTGTAAATAAGCATGACGTCGTGATACTAGTTAGACAATTTAATTTTGCCAGTTGAAAATGTTATTTATCATTAATATATGCCTTGATTATGTGATTTAGACTTACATTTGGTACAGTGCAGAAATACAGTAAATTATAAATTATTGATTTTTGCCCGTTTATATAAAAACTTCAAATGTAGTTAATATTTTGTACAAGCGTTCATTATGCTTGCTCAATTCCAAAGTTCGATTGAGAAAGCGACAAAAGAATAACGTATTACATGAAATGTCTTTATTAAAGAATAATTAATTCAGGGATCGCGCTATGGAGCGTATTTTATCAATTTTCTCCAATATACAGGATATCCCGAAAACACTGAAATGCGCTTTAATATACATCATTTGTTAAAAGATTAATGTTAAATCGTTTAAAATAACGTAGGAAATACGACTACGTTCATGAAATATTCATTATAAAAATGTCTTCTCATTTGTGTATTTACTTATTTTAAAGTATATTAAATATCCACTTGTGAAACTAAAATAAGTAATCGTGAATCATGAGAGTAAGCGCTACTTTGTTTTTGCTTCAAATTATATGCATAAATTTTCTTAATGTCAATATGTATCATAGCAAAAAAACTATTCATGAGTTCGTAGTTGAATTAGTAACACAATTACTACTTACAACTACATGAAATAACGTTTGAAAGCACTGAGAAGCTTAAGAAATGCCTGATGTATACGTGAAGATTCGAGCATCCGTAGGCCTCATTGGATGACTCATCAAAATGCACGCGCAGACCGTTACTAATTGCGAAGGCCCCGTTGTTCTGTATTCCATTTCTAATCTATCCGAATCTCAAATAAAAATATTTTAATTGGCAGATTTTCTCACGAAACTAAAAAATTAAATAAATAAAAAATATGCCTGCAATAAAAGTAAAAATACTTACTCAGACGATATTCTGCTTTCCCTACCAAAGTGCAAGTAAGAAAAAAAAATAATTTCTTTAGATCTGTTTCTTTTGGCAGACGATGTTTTTGATTTCCCTTCGGGGAATTTTGATTTCCCTTCGATTGTAATTAAAACCTTGCTGGAAAAATAAAAATAAAAACATATTCTGAAATTTTAGCTATTCGGAATCTGATAATTTTCAGAATTATTTCGTTCGAGATGTAATTTTCATGTCAAAGTTTTTTCTAATGCATTTTACGACTCGTGACATCAAAATGGCGTCAATGTCACTTACGTCACCAAATTTTATCACTCAATTGCTTCATTTCGTTAAGCTCTCGTATATCAAAAGATACTTCGTAGTGCTGAAAATAGCGAAAAATCGCCAAAAGTTAAGAAGCCGGTGAATTTTCAGATTTTTAATGTAGATTATGGTTTTCTTATGTTTGTCTGCATATCTGTATCTAAGTTTCAAACTGATCAATCATCTTCGTTTGGGAATAAACACTGAATATACGCACATAAACACATTTTTATTTATATAGGTAGATTAATGCACTTGAAACAGTTTAGTATAGTAACTACCATTAGCGTTACAGAAAAATACCCAGTACAAGTAATATTTATCGATATGTGATGTGAAACAATAAAAACATCTTCAATAGCAAATACATACAGACATTTTTAAAAAAATGTGCTTTTATTTTATGCCATATGTTATTTTTAAGCTCCACAAAGGGTATATTTAATGGATTTAATTAATAGTTCACTTATTAATGATTTATTACAATATTTTCATGCAATTTTCTTGGAGTGAAATCGATATAAGATTTTCTTGTCAATCAAAATACTTTTTATTTGCCTATATTTTAATGTTAACTTGAATTATTTAGAATGGTACTTTTATTTTCTCTATTTGTTCTTTAAATAACAGCCGAGTCTCTTGAGTTCATTGTGAATCCACATTCTATTTTGTTTTGATCTTTATTTTTAAAGTTTGACCATCCCTTTCTCATTTCAAGTGATTCAAGTGAAGTTTTCATCCTCTTTCTCAAGTTAGTGGTTTATACATTAAAAGGGTTATAAGCCTCGCTGTCTGAATGCAGACGCAGTGTATATAGATATGATTATTATCTTTTCTCTGTATGGATGGACTCTCCTAGCTTGTACTGAATTTTGTTTTTTCATAGATGCATGTATGTATAGTTTCCTTTATACTGCTTAGAGTTTGTTGACTATGGTAATTGAAATCAGTTTATTCTTTTAACAATACATATACATGACAAGAGTCAGTGCACCTATCATTGCTTATATTTTTGCAGCTTTC
Organism: Cheiracanthium punctorium; assembly: GCA_038373885.1. Classification (NCBI taxonomy): domain Eukaryota; kingdom Metazoa; phylum Arthropoda; class Arachnida; order Araneae; family Cheiracanthiidae; genus Cheiracanthium; species Cheiracanthium punctorium. The sequence goes on along the minus strand of JAWZYV010015093.1, from coordinate 195,651 downwards.
TCATTCTTTGTCTATGTTGTATTAATCTGATGTCATTTATCACATCGTAATGCTTGTGGTTATGAATATCTCCAGGTAAGTTATGTAGATTTTGTATTCTAATTATTTTTGTATTTTAATTAATTTTATTTGCTATTAATTCTTAAGTTTTTTCAGTTGTAACAGTTAATTCATAGTGTTTTATAATGGTGCTTTTCGTAATGGTGCTATGGCTTGATAATTTGTAAACATGATTTATTTTTCAGGGGGAATTTCATTCTTTGATTGAGAAAATTTTTATTTTTAAAAATTCATTTATTGAATTGATATACTTAATTTTCAAACTGCTAACGTAAATAGAACTTATAAACCAATGAGTAAAACATAGAAGTTCACTGAGAAATAATTAAAATTTTGTTTGAGAAAATTGGAAATAATTTTCAGAATATATCTCTGATAATTACTGACAAAAGTCATCATTAGAAAGAACTTATGATCTTGGTGAAAAATGTAGAAATGCAGCATCATGCCTACCAAAAGTATCGAGACGCTAATATCACCGTTGAAAGAAAAATGGAAATGCAAGATGCTCTGTAATATTTTTACACGGCATACGAATTAAAGCCAAATTTCAGCCAATCAAAGCTTCTCAGCATTAGATCGAAGTCCAAGTGCGATATCAGCTTGCCAAGTGGGTTATACTACTAAGTCCTCGATTGGATCGAAATACGTTCAAGCTTTTTTATGCATTTCCCTTGTCTATTTGTATGAAATTATGTTATATACACATTTCAAGAAATTTACGTAGAAACATTAAATATTTAGCTGTTTTCAGCACATTTAGAATGGCAATATTCCAGATGAAAACATAACCTATAACCAGTAAAAATACTGAATCAACGCTTAATTCAATGGAAAGTGTACAGTAAAAAATTATACCTATATCATAACATATTTAAATATTTTAAACCTTACAAATCGGAGTAAAATTGAATTTGTTTCGTATTATAAAATTACACTCATTTAAATTCTTAAAACTGCGTGAAAATTATGCTTTAGTAAAATTAAATTAACACTTGAGCGTGCACCGTTGTAAGTGTGTTATTCACCACCCCACGATACAAAGATTTAATTTAATTCTGTAGAAAATGTATTGAATCATAAAGATTACAGCCAAAGACTATTGAAGAAGATAGACATTCATTCCAACAAGATCGTATTGGGATTTTATTTACGATATCAGCAGGTAAAAAAATGTTGTGATTGCAAAAGCACGTTTAGCACTTGTAAGATATTTAACACAATTAACAAAAAAAAAAAAATGTTAATTTAAAAATTTCCAGACAATCTACGTTATTATTTTCCATTATCATTTATTTGAAAAGAAAAATAAAAGGAATCTGACAAATTGAAAAGAAAATTTATGCATGTTTTAACATTCCTCTTTATAACTCATTATTCACACAGGTATCTGGATTACAGAAAGTTGCATTTTCAAATAAAATCAGTATACATTTTACAAATTTTATATTTTCCACAATGAAAAAAAAGCACGCACTTTTTCAACGTGATCAAAACGTATTGCTATTTTGTGCTAGCATTAAAAAATACTTAAATATACATTACAAAGGTAAAATACCATTAATGTAAAAACGAATAATACTAAAGTCACTTATAGCTATTAATTACTTATACATACCTTATTGTGCATCTGTGTAAAATGGACTTAAAAATATAGTTTAATATTTAAAATTCTTGAGAGATGACTTGATGAAAATTTTGAGCATTATTGACATATTGAGAATGTAGTGCTTTTTAATAGGACTGTTTAAATCTATAAAAGATTACGCGTTCTTAGAGGTAGTTAAATATCTAGCCATGCACTAATTAGTATGGCTGGACGAACAGGATTTCTAATGCAGCACAAACTAAAGCAAGCTAAGCATCCGAAATTAAGGAATTTACATAAATTGAAAATTTAAGTTATTAGTATAAGTATTATTAACATGTTCAAGTAACAGTTAATTAACGGATATCTTTAACAGAAAACAGTAATAATGTCGTGCGATCTGATTAAATATTGTCTCAAGAATTTTTAAATCGGGACATGTACTTAATTTCACGCAAAGTAAAGCAAAGCTAATTGATAGTTGCTAATTGATGATTTAAATGTTTAAAATCTGCCAACTTCATAGTATGTGCACGCGCACTTTCAGATCTTGAACAGTTAACATATTTTTTAAGCTACTGCGCTAAAACCGAATATTCTATGAAAATTAACTCAGCCAGCAATTAAAACGTCAGTTATTGATTTACGCTGTAAATTGTTCTTTTTTGTACAAATGAAATACCGACTGTTAAACGTACTTTTCCCAGGAAATATTAAATACGTCAGCTTTAGCCACTAAAGGAGCAGTTGTTGCAGAGAATGCTAAACAGAGTAGACGAGTGAGACAGCAAGGAAATCAATCTAGGCGTTGTTTCATACTCTAATGACTTCATTTTTTACGCTGCACTTTCAATGGTTATTTTTAATGCTCAACTTAAAAAGTTCATCATTAATCGTAACGAAACTTACTGATTTATTCAAAAGAATCTGTGCAACAATAGCCATAAATTATATTTAAAAATATATTTGAAACGACACAAATATTTGTTCGACATTTTTATTTTGCAGAAAGAACTTGTGAACAACTGGCAACACATAGAACGTTAGTTTTTCTTGTCCATAACCAATAACTTTATACTGGCCATAATATATTAGGGGAGAGCGGGGGCACAGTGGGACGATAAATATCTTTCTGAATCTAAAACTCAAAAATTAGAAAAAAAATCCATAATTTACTTAACTACTGTTGCAACCAATCACCGTAACAATTCATCTTGTACGGAAGTTGCAGCCATTTTTGTTTCTACTATAACAGTTGAAAAAATGACACGAGATTTACTTTTTTGGATTTGAGCAGTAAATTATTATCCCATAATCAATACCTTTGCTTTAATTTAAAGCTTACACTTTCTAAATTGCATGCATGTAATGACATTTATTCTATTAATAAATTTTGTAAAACTTTTGAGTTTGGATTTAAAAAGAGTTCTTGGGGGGTCCAGTGGGACATCTTAATTCGGGTACAGTGGGATAGCGCCCGTGTAATGCCTTGCGCAAACATAGCCATTGCTAACAGGCGCGTAGCTAGGAAAAAATTTCGGGGGGGGGATATGAACTTATATGTGTATAAATAGACGGAATTTCATCACTAATCCAAAAATTTCGGGGGGGGGGATACATCCCGATATCCCCCCCCCTTGGCTACACCCCTGATTGCTAAGACTTTTCGGGGGGTTGGAGATGTCGATAAACTGCTAAGTCAAATATGGGTTTTCACCAAATTACTTTTTTTTTTATGAACTATATTACTAACTTTTTACTTTTGCCGACTGGATTTGCGTAATTTTGCCAAGTGTACCAGAAACAGAAAGTAAATTATCGTTTTCGTTAAATTTTTTCACCAATTTTGCCAACTAGGATCTAATTTTGCCAACTAGGTATCTAATTTTGCCATGTTTAATAGAATTTAGCGATTGTTAGGGAGGGGAGTCTCCCCCCTACCCCCCTTGAGCAAAGGGCTCAGTGTGCAGGTACAGAAAGAATAATGATACACAGTTTTCCTTTCCAGTAGACTTTCGATCTTATTCGATGATAAAATGAGCTTTTGGAAACATTTTGTTTCATCATTATAACTATTTTGTTATTGATTATTAAACTGCTTTCGTATCTTCTGTGTTGACCATCTCAACCTGTATTAAATTGATGTCATAATAATATGTTGCATAATGCATCTGATTTCGTGCGTCTTACTCATTGTCTCAACATACCCCAATCACTGTCTCATGCATTTCAAAATCTTACAGATCATACAAACTCTTTCATATTCTGGAAGCAATATGACGCAATTTCAATCTATCTAATTTCAAAGAAACGTTAAAAATAATTTACTCGGCCCTTTAATAACGGAAATAATGTATCGAAAATAATCTTGATGTTTAAAATAATTTTTTGTCATCAGAATGTCAAACACGCAAATTAAGAAACTGGATTATTTGAAGCCCAAATGAAGTTCTTGCTCACTGGCGTTTACGACTCTTGGGGGCCATTCATTAATTAAGTAAGGACGATTTTGGCCATTTTTGACCCTCACCTACCACCATGTAAGGGCACATATAATTTCTCGGACTCCCCTACCCCTTCTTACGTAAGATTTTATCTGGTTTTAGAAAAGGATCAACTGCACTAGAACTAACTACACATAAAATTGCACATAAAAATATACATAAATAAAATTATGCATAAAAAAGAAAAATATATCTCATTGTTATTTTTTTCTCGGTGATTAGCTGTCAAATATCCCTCACTATGTTAGAAATCGCACATTTCGACCTATAAAGTATTACGCAGAATGGCTTTTACCCCCTTCCCCTTTTCTCCCCCGACATAAGAGCACGCAGAGATTTTGAGAATACCCCTCCCCCTCGGGAGCCTTATGTAATTAATGAATGCCCCCTTACTGCATGTTAATTGTTCTCTCTGTAACAGTCTCTAATTGTCTGCAGTTAATTTTTTTAGTGTAGTTACATTACAAAATCAGAAAAATAAAGAATAAAAATCTGAGTAATAGTCAAGTATTGTATTCTAGGAAAATGACAGATAATTATTTTACAGAGTTTAAGCTTTGTGCTATAATCCTGAACATTTTCCAATCCATCCGTTTCGCAGCATTTTATTTATAATTATTTTAATATTTTCAGAATATAATTATTTTAATTATAAATTATTTTTTATTAATAATTATTTTAATACACATTTTTAAGACGTATAAAGTATTATAACGTATTCAGAAAAATGAAATACGTAATATCTTATAATTTGACGATGTCTGCATGGGCGACCATAAGGGGAGGGGCATGGTAAGGCACTTGCCCTCCCCCTAGAGTTTTAAGTTAATGTCGCATGATATATAAAAATGGCAAAACTACAACTAAATTTGTTAAAAGTTTTAAATTTGCCCCCCCCCTAGAAAAATTCCTATGGGAGCCCTTGTGTTTGTGGCTAATAAATTTATGAAAAGTTTTGTCAAATTAGACTTAACTAGTTAGAAAAAATTAAATTACAGATAAAAACGAAACTAGTTTTATAAATTTGATTTTATCTATTGAATTTATAATATAATCATGCACTTCTACGTTCACTATGAAAATTTCTGACAAAACGCCAGGTTTAAGTATTTTTAAGGTGGATTAAAATAAAACTTTACTACTATTTTTTTTTTCAAATTTTATATGTTACACCATTTTGACATATTTTAATAAGCTTAAAATAGGGCTTTCTGGGAATTTATGCTGTAAAAATCTATTCAAAGCGACTGTCATTTTCATTATGCAAATACAATTGGCTATAACATACTACAAATGTATAGTAATGTCTTTATAGGCGTGGTTATCTGATTAAAAATTGGCTTTTTATCGACATGACTCATTAGTAGATAATTTTATAAATTTATTCATAGCTAACATGGGTCAATTTATGCGGTCACGCTATGACACGTTATAAAATATTTATAATTACATAAGTTTAACTTGCGACGCAGATGCCTAAAAAAAGTAGAAAAGAAAATAGCCTAAGCCAGAGCAACTTGAATTTCATTTAAAAGTTTACGTCATATCTTTTAACTGGACGTTTATGTGGCAAATTAAAAAGAAATTATTCTTAGCCACATCTATAATTTATTCAATAAGAAAATAGCTTGACTTTTTTCATCATTTGTTTTAACAGATTATTTAAAATACATTTCATTGCTGTACGGAGAAAATCACGGTTTTGAAATCCATGAATATTTAGTTCCAATATTAGTAAGCTGAATGAGGTGTGTTTGTGCTATGGCAGGCCAATTTATATTCATATGAAATAATTTACTTAAGCATGACTCAATAGAGGAAGGATTCAACTCCGCATGATTTAAAAATGTATTTACCTCTTTAACGATAGTGTATGCACATTTTTATATGAACTACATTTATTTTAATTCTTATGATCAAGGCACACTGCACTTTGCCTCAAGTAGGGGAATAAAAATTTTCTAGACCAAAACGTCTAGGTCTAAGAGAATGCGGAGATAATGGCAAGTATCTATTGTTGGTTATTTTTTTGTGGGGGGGGGGGTGCTATGGCAAACCTACACAAGAGACATCTGCCTGCGGGGGTTTTCTTTGGTCGGAGGACTTCTAATGCGTATTCCACGTTACATCTGGAGAAAAGCGACGAAAAATGCAGACCGTTAGATTGACAGCCGCGAGGTAGGCCCGAACGCGGGACTTCCATACTTCAGCCGTCTACCATGTTCAGTGTCTTATCCACTCGGCCATGATGGGGCCGTAACAATTCAGTGTGGGAGAATCTAATATCCGATTCTTGTATTTTAACCATATAAATGATACAGTGAAAAATACTGATCCGTGTCGAATCATTTTTAAAAAAAGTTTTTCGAAATATGCCGATTGTAATGATAAACACTACATTCTAATTATTAACTTTTAAAATAATACTCAATTAAGAGTTAATATGAAAAAGTCATACAATTTAAAAGAACGTAACTGCTATACCTGGATTTTTAATTTTTAAAAATGCAATAAGATACATACAGTACCATAGAATTATGGATTAAAGTTTAAAAAAAAATTCTTAAACATTAGAGGTATACTCACAAATTTTTCTTTGAAGGAAAATTATTGAAAAAATGTATTTTGGCCTCATGCCAAAACGGAATTTCCATAGAAAAAACAGTCATCATTGAACTTTTAAAACATGAGTTAGGTCAAATATTTGGATTTTCAAAACATGGGCAATGACAATGACTTAATATATAGATGACCCCAAAGGAAAGATTTAGATACTATACACATGAAATTTTTTTTAATCTGTCTAAGTAAACTGATACTTTTCTTTTGCGTGTACTTTTAATAGAAGTCAAAATTCTGATTTGATTCTTTTTCCCTGTCTCTGTTCAATCAAGGTTTCTAGGGGAATATCCATTTCAGTAAATAAGATTAAAAAAACTAATGCATGCATTTGTATCAATATTATTTTACATATTTTAATACGAAATCGAAATATATTTTACAAACGAAACCGAAATACTTTCGAAAAATAAGAAATGTTATATTTAAAAGATTTCAATTAATTTATAAATCAATAACTTCGCAACATTTCATATTACACTAACTTTCTGGGAATTAATATATGCATTTCATTGATTTCCAAAATAAGACTGCTTCAGACTGCCTTTGTGCTTTATCTTATTTCATAAACTGTTCTCCATTCCTATTACGTAATAAATATCTAGCAAAAGGGTGTTTTTTTTTTTTAATAAAATGTTAACCATTACAATATTTCGATCATTTATATCTATTACTTCTGGTAAATACAATTTTGGACGAAATAAAATTCTATATATTATACGTAAATGAGAAACAGAAACGTATTAAATTTCTTTCAAAACGGACCTTTGTAACATTCCAAGATATAGAGTTTTCTGGAACCCCGAGCTTCACTAATTTAACATATACCTAGCAATGATCAAATCTCCAACGAGAAAGGAGAAAAGTCAGGTTGTAATTTGGTGGGAGGAGGAATGTTCACACTCTCTCGTTGACGAGGCATAGATTACCAGTTTCTTCCAAATTTCGCCAAACGGGGCGAACCGTGTTTTCGATGAGGCAACCCAGTCGGCCGGCAGCAGGCCTCGTGTCGGTGATGGGTAATATAGGTAAGTCACGTGGTACGACGTCTTCCTGAAATTTATAGAATAAGACAGATGCTGTACAAAAAATCAAAGAATATGGAACACTTAGGGCACGTGAGCGAAAAATACACCACAGACTGTATCCCCTCTTCCTTATAAAAAGATCTATTCAAGAGGAACGCATTCATTCTTCGAGAGGAGGTATCTACCAGTGGGGTACCGTACATCCTGCGTAAGATTTCGGAAATCTTAAAAAGAGCGTGTTGGCAAAGAAAAGGCAAGTGTTGATTGAGGGATTGTAAAGAAAGATTTTTTTTTTCCACCTCCTCTTTTCCTCGATACAAAATTTACGTTTTCCCCTTTCGCGTAAAAAAGAAATCAAACTTCCGCAAGATGGATTAGGAAATTATTTCTTCACAAATCCAATCTGAAAACGCTCGAAATTTATATCAGAGTTTCCATTCAATGTAAGATAATGAACATCCCCAAAGGCCATAGTCAATGAGGGAGGGCACGTGCCAGTGCGATGTGTATACTCAGGGAGTATGCAACTCTTCAACAGCTATTCATTTACAAGATTCTCGTGCTTGTTTGCAGAGGGACGTCAAGCTTTTGTATGAAAAAGGATAAAATTTCTTTGTTATCGAGAACACGATTGTACTTTTTTTCCAAGTACATTAAAAGATAACATACCTAATTATGGGAACATCTGTCAGCAAGTTGGATGTACATAGTATAAACAGATCCCATACATCTATATGTCCATGTACTCCCATCAAACAGTTAATACTCTGTATACTCTAGATGTAACGTGAATACACGTTAAAACCCTTAAAAAGTAACGTCCATATCCATTGCTCCCCCCTTCTTGAGGCAGATGCCTCTCGTGTAGACTTACCAAGACACAAAACAACGAACAGTAGATACTTGCCATTATCTCCGCATTCTCTTAAACCTAGACGTTCCGGCGTAGAGAATTTTTATTCCCCTACTTGAAGAAAAGTGCAATCTGCTTTGATCATAAGAATTAAAGTAAATGTAGTTCATATAAAAATGTGCATACACTACAGCTAAAGAGGTCAGTACTTTTTGAAATCATGGGGAGTTGAATCATTCCTTTATTGAAATCATGCTTAAGTAAATTATTTCATATGAATATAAATTCAGATTTGTAAAATTTCTTTTTCTTATCAGTGAAATGATGACGATTCTGCCGAGAAACCTGCTGGTGCTTTGGAATGGTGGTGTGGAAATCAAACTTGTAATCAAACGTAGGAAAGAACTATTGCTACGCATTTTCTACCTTTTTTTTTTCCGTATTTCCCCTAAAATGCGCAAAATAAAAAAGTTTTTTTTTTCCCCTCTTTTCCACAAGACAAAGAATATTTGTTGAGGATAAAATAACTTAGGGTTAAAATAATTAAATTTTACGATGCACATTTTTCAAATTCATTCATTTCTCTATTTATACATATCTACAAAAGTTATTTTATGCTAAATATAAAAATTTGACATGATTAACATTGAATTTATTTGCCATATTTTACATGCTAATAATTTATATTGAAAAAGAAGAGTAAGTGTTAAAATAATGTGAAAAAAATGTAGGAAAATCTTTTCAAAACGCCTATATTTTACATTTCTATAACGGTCTAATATTAATTACTTAGTGATACTAGTAATTAAGCACAGTGTAAATACGGGACAACGTAGAATATTTAGAAACTAATATCCTACTCCCAATTCTTTAACTTTTATAATGATTGGAAAAAGCCAACTATATCAGAGTAAAAAATTTTGAATAAACTTTATACATTAGATAAATTTGTATAAGTAGGTATATTATTTCAATAATTAGTAGATTTCATAAAATTATTTTAAATACAAAAAATTTGCCACAAACCAAATAGTATTGAACTTTAGACAATTTACTTTACTGATAAAATGTGCATTTTCTAAATTCTTTTTATGCACTTGTATTTTGCCACAATCCATCATTCGAATTTTATTCTTAATTGAAATTTCGGATTGTATAAACAATCAGTAACTTGTAAATGACCAAACGACAGAACAGAACATCAACAAGACACCTTCATTTACGTAAACTTTGTATTTCTGAAAATTACTCGAGATGAATTTGTATTGTATTGTATTCTGTTTAAAGCAAGCTATACGAGGGGTACCTGCTTAGGGTAGTGCCTCGTGTAGAAGACTTTTTAAAGGGTTTTAGCGCAGAGGACTTTTTAAAGGGTTTTAGCGCAGATGACTTTTTAAAGGGTTTTAGCGCGTATTCAAGTTACATCTGGAGAAAACCGATCAACTTTCCAGACCGTTAGAATGATAGCTGCGCGGTAAGCCGGACCCCTGGACCTTCACACTTTAGCCATCTACCAAATTCAATGAGTTATTCATTCGGCCATGGTGAATTTGAAATTACAATGTCATTACTTACAAACACATTATTATATATATATATATATATATATATATATATATATATGCATAGTATAATATTTAATTTATAAGAAATTGCAAAATTCTTAATCACAATCTATATAAATGAAGAACGTGGAATTTATTCCTGTATTTACACAAATTAGATTTATATATTTTTTTAATAATCATATAGACTCACAGGTGCCCTGATAACCTTGATATCATGTATAATTTTTTATTCTCCGGCAAAGTCCTGTATATGCAAGACCGATGCCCGTGAACAGCGTTCATCTCTCTCCGATTACCCCCCCCCTTTCTTCCAGCACACACACACCAGTTTTGCACCTTCTCAATAACATATCTCTATTCATCCATAAAGAACTTGCGTCGCTCCCCCACAAATAAGCAACTGCTCCATCAGCGTTAAATGAAACCACGAGGAATTATATGCATAATTTACTCTCTAGTCTTGAATTGTCGACTGAAAAAAAATTCCCGCGCTTATCCTCCCCCCCCCCCTCCCTCTATTTTTATCTTCATTTCCAAGCTTCCACTATTCGGAAACCTTTGAAATTTCGGGAAAAGCCACGTGACAACCCTAATTGATCGAAATGTCCCCCTAAAAGTTCGGAATCTACACTGGAGCGGGCGGAAGCCGTTTCAGTGAAGTTTATGTTTAAAAAAAAAGTGAAAAGAAAGATAGGAAAAGAATCGGGTGGGGGGTGGTAGGGGGGGATATCGTATCTTGCGTGGCGTACCCGGTGTTACGCTCAAGTTGGAACGTAGCGGTAGACACTAAGCGACGGAAACAGATGAGTGCGACAATCACAGGTGTTAAAGACCGCTAGTGAACAGATTGCCTGGATGGTGATACTGACATGGTCGATGGTAGAAAGGATTGAAACAACTGGTGCAGATAGGATAATTCTAAAATTAATTGCGATTATGGAGAAGTGACTTTCCTATCAGTTATAAAAGAAATTCTCGTAGCTCTTAAATATTAACTCCGGTTGCTTTTACTCGAGGGAAGAAATCGTTAAGTTTATTCGAAGAAGTGTAAAAAAATCTTCCCCTTTCTTACCAATTGAAAACAAACGTAAAAAAGCCGATTATACCGCCTAGAAGTCTCATGTAGAATGAAAACTTCTTTTTAAACAACTACACATTTTTAATGAACAAAAATTAATCCACGTTCATATTACTTTACCATTTTCATGAGCAGGATTAATTAACATATATAAGAAGGGCGAGGAACGTTTTAATAATATTATTAAACTACATAATTGTATGAATCCAGACTTACTGTTAATTCTTTTTTTTTTTTTTTTTCTCTTATAAAGAACAAACAGTGCGAAGCTTGAGAGACCCATCTTTCTGATAAGTCTGAATATGTTACAAATTAATCGGAATTTTGATGACTAAACATTTAAAAGTTAAATTTCTTGAGAAAATAATCAAGATAGATCGACCATTTTTTTTTAAATATAATGATTCAAGAAATTTAAAATTGGAAGATTTGTATTAAAATTTTTTGGGAGATATTTGAATTACACTTGTTCATTAAATTTTTCATCTATTTCGATACAGGTTATAGATAAATTATGCAAACTATTTAACCTATTCTCCTATGATTAAGTAATTTTTACGTAAACAATCTGGCTAGCGCCTGAGGCAACTTTAAAAGTTTATCTACAATTAGCTCAATGTATTACAAATGCGAATACATGAATGGTTTGAAATAGTATAAAAGACTACAAATTCACTCTCATAAATAAATTATAAAGAGTTGAAATAATTTTTTCTAAATTTAAAGTACATATTATTGTTTACATTTCATTTTGTAACTTATATAAAACACAAACTGTTTTATAAGTTCACAAATCATCTGAATTTCAATCTATTGCTCAAATTTTACGGCACTTTTTTCGTATTCAAATCTTAATTACTTTTCAACTGATATGCGAATTCACATTCATGTTAAACTAAAATATTGCAACACAATATGCACTCTAAATGTAACTTATCAAGTCTCGCGCGAATAATGTAAATCAAGCATGTATTGTAATCATATCCGTTTCCTGTAAAATATAACGTTAAAATTGATCTAGTAAACTCCGGATATTGGTAAAGGGAAATGCACATAACAGTGCAACCAGAATTGTCATTTGAAAGATTTTTAGCACTTTTTCTCAAATGGGGGATTGCTTAGCGTAATTTGGCCAGATAATTTAAAAAATCGTAAGAGAAAAAGCTAACAATTTTTCCGTTTTTCTTGTTGATACAGAATAGTGCGCTTAAATATTGTAACCCAATTATCGTAGATAATTTTATAAATCTAGAAAAAATGACGAGGTCGATATTAATTAAAAATTGAATCTGAGGAGAAAAAGCATGAATATTCATAAAAAAAAACGAAACCTGTAAATAAATAGTTGACACTATTCAGATATTTCGTACAAAATTATCTAATATGCCACCCTTAATTATAAGCGTAGCAAAGCAAACATGCAATGGCATACCATTTTTATTAGCCATAGGTTTTTGGCTAATAACACATTGCTTAATATTCACATGATGAATTCAAAACTACAAAAAATCATTGAGGTAATGCCCTTGTTTCGACCAGTGGGAATTTCGAACATAGAATGAAAACAGTAAGTTATTTTCAGTACTCTGGTATTCCAATTCGTCCCGTACACTTTTTACGAAGAGCTGACAAAGAAGCATTTTAGCGAGAACCAGACAAATAGGGTCCTAGCAAACACCTCTCCCAGATACTTTTACACAAAACTTTTTGACGAAAATTAATGTGTTCACTCAAAATCTTGTAACATGATTGATATAATCCGGTGTTGGATGGTAAGCTATATTTACATCTAAATTTCAATGTTGTCGACCGAAGGCTCTTAAAATTATCATGAAAATAAAGTTACACAAAAAATATATTTGATTAATTCATTGCATCAATAATTGATTTAAAAATAGTTGTCACTTAACTTGATGATTTGTATTTCATGACTATTGTACAGAGTTGCCAACTTCTCCGGAATACAATTAACCACATTTAAAAAAACTTTTTTGGCTTAAATTATAGCAAAATTCGAGATTAAACGTGTGGGCTGATTGCCATTTCGAAAAAAATATTTAAATAAAATTACTGCTTGCAAAAGGTGGTTAATTATATTCCGGAGCAGTTGGCAACTATGATTGTATGATACTAGAGTTGTTTTAAATTGACATTGTCTCATTCATTTAAAACCATATCTAGTCTTCTAAACATTGCATAAACATTAATAAAATAATTTCAGATTTTTGTTTCAGGATAAAATAATAATATTCCGATAAGAAGGGTGCGATTTAAAGTTAGACTTCTTCACTCAGTTTTGTTCGTATTTTAAAGACTAATTTATTGTAAATAGTTATAGGATGTATTTCTAATATTAATATACATATTATGCTATTAAATATTGATCGTCTCATTTGTGATATTAAAAGAAAATATATGTATTTAAATTTGGGTGGATCGAGGAGAAAACCTTTTGCTTATTTTCAGTACAGTTTTGATTCACATTGTGCATGTTAAAGAAACAAATAGAAAGCAAATAGAAGTTTTCATTTTTAAATTATCACTCATTGAAACCAAAACACTGATTGAAACAGTCGTCTAAAAAAGAACAGAAAATTATATTCGATTTTTGTCTGTCCATTTCAACACTATTTAAATGCTTACTCTGCCAAACATTGCAACCCCGTTCTAATGGAGCCACGAGATACCGTCACCAAATCAGTCACATGGCTCACGTGGAGAAACTCCCAGGGCCTAAAAAAAAGGGGGGGGGATCGTACCTACAGAGTAAAATAGGGGGCGAAACGAATTCGTGCATGCCATATTTTCAGCATGCTGTCTGCTTTTTTATTTCACTCTTTATTCTAACATCATACAACTGAGAAAATATCCTCCCCATCCCATGTCGATTGTAAATTAGGTTTTCATCCCTCTCCCCCCCCCCCAATCCAGTCAATATGCTGGCATTTAAATGCGATAAGCTGCAAAAATTCCTTGAGGGAATGCGGTGCGGGTGGATTAATCGGAAAATTTTCCCGAGGGGGTTAGATTAATGAAGAACGTAACGCAAAAAAATCATTAGTACAGCCACAGTTTGGAATCCAAAACGTTGCAAAAGAATTGTGTGTGTGTGTGTGTGATTCACATTCATATCATCCAAAAACAAACGACACGCCTTAAAAAGTATAACAAATCGAAGGAACTGTTTTTATTTGAAAATGATTTTATGAATTAACCCTAAAATGCGTGATTTCTTAAAATGGGTTGAAAATAAAATTGTAGATTCATTTGCCCTTACTTATGCTAGGAAAAATAATTTTTAACGAATTCAGCATGCAGTTTCCCAGAAAAATCATGAAAAAAGCTCGGAAAATTACAATGTCCACCCTATAGTTCTCATCAAACAAAAGAAATATAGCCTAACTCAACTTTATTTATTCCTAATACTACAATTTTTTATACTTTTGTATTTATTTCATTTAGCAATAAAAATTATAAGCAATCGGAAATTCGGCCAAAAAATTTGTTCAGCGAACAGGATGCACACATTATGAATTCATGCTTGTTTGCTCAAAAAATAATGGTGCCATACGTTTTTAAAAACTAATATTTATTTCCACATGGTCTTATATTTATTTTAAATGCATATTTTGGACAAAAACTTTGGACAAAATTTTCTTTTTATTACAGAAAAATAATCAATTGTCTACAGTATGCACTGTAGGGTTAAGAGTTTTAAATGAAATCTTCGAATAACATTTAGAAAATACGAGAAAAGGACACGATATTTTGTCAGTAGATCACTGTAATTAATGAATTTTTGCAGTATTTAGAGAGATTTCATTTTTATATAACTAAATTATAATAAAATCGCATCAATATTCCATAATGTAGATTTATTTATCAGAATTGAAATGTGTTCGAAAAATCAAGTGCAAACACCATGAAGTTACTTAATTTAAAACTTAATCTTTGTTTTTGTAATATAAACAACTAGGAGTCAAATCCCGCTGTGGGAGCAATTACAACGGGCGCTTGAAAAACATCTGACAAAAATTCGTCTACACTCAATATATTTAATCTTCGTCCACGTAAAATAATAACTTCATATTCAATTTTTATTACTCACACAAATCGAATTCCTGCTCCTTTGGAAACGTGCAGAAACTTTTCGCATTCGAACGATTTCGTTTTGTGTAAACAGCCCTTTTTATATCAAAGGTTCATGCAGACGATCTCATTTTAATAAAGAAAAATTGAACTATGTTACATGTAAAAGCTATTTTAAACGAATTGGAATCGCAACTTTCCCTTCCAAGCCTGATGACCGTAACTTCAATATGACGTCATGTGAATTGCGAAAGCTAATTCTGTGGCGCAAATTATTGACTTTTATTACTCTCTGAAATAAAACGGAGCTGGAAATAGCGAAAAATCACTTAAAAATTAGAGAACTGGTGGATTTTCATATTTTTATTGTAGTGCAGATTGTTTTCTATATTTTTATACAGAATTATATACTGATATATATACAGAAAATTTTAAGCGGATCGTACAAATTGTGTAGATTTTATCATGCTTTTTGTGCTTAACTTTTCATTTTTTTGGAGTAATGGCGGTAAAAGTTTTATCTTGGAGTGGTTATCCGGAATTTTTATAGAATCGTTCGTGCCAGGGGGGGTGCCTTGGTAGGAGGACTTTCTAAGGGATTATAACGCGTATTCACGTTACATCTGTAGAAAACCTACCAAAACTCCAGACCGTTAGATCGACAGCCGTGCGATGGGACCCGAACCGGGGACCTTCACACTTCGGCCATCTACCATTTTCAGTGGCATAACCACTGTGCCATGGTGAGGCTTTTACAGAATCAGTCAGGGATAAGCGTAACTACCCTAGTAGCACAACTAGTTCAAAAAACGTTTAAAATACGTTGGAAACACGTTTTTTGACGCTAAAAAACGTGTTTTAAACGTTTTTTGGACTAATTGTGCTACTAGGGTATAGTAGGATTACGCGTAATTTACACGTTGACGTGAATGATAGTTAAAGGTGCAAAATACTTATTTATCTGTAGCAGAATGACTGACATGCATATTAAATCACCTTATTTCTTTCTTTTAACCATTTTCCTCTTTTTCTTAATTTTCTAAAAATTTTGGCGAAACATTCTTCAGTAAATGATTGTTCTGTTTTAATTTTTTTTCAAATTTAAATATTTTACGAAACTGTTACTCTTATAACTTAATTTTCCGTGACAATTTAAAATGAATTCATTCGAGCTAATATAACGTGAAAAGTAATGTGTTAAGTTTTCAAATGTACATTGTTGGTTTTCAATAAAAGGTTTCCTCAGAGTACTTTTTTGACTGCATCTAATTACAATGAAGTCGTCTAAGTCTACTGAAAGTTACATTTAAAAAGGTAAATGATGTGTCACCTACGAACCTGATTGCCTAGCAAAATTAGTAAAGACTCATTAAATAAATAAGAATCGTGCATAATTACATCGTTTAAACCAGCTGTTACCAACCGGTGGGGCGCGACCCCCTTGGGAAGCGCAGAGCGTTTGCAGGGGAGGGGGGGGGGCGTAAAAAAAACAAGCAAAGAATAAATGGTAATGCATATACAAAAAAGCATCTTACTTATTCTTACTCAAAAACATATCTATTTTCGCTTAAAAAGTTTATTCAAACTTTACCGATAACATTTTGTAGAAAAGGTGACTTAATGTTCATTGTTGAAGAATAAAATGCTGTATATATGCTGAGGAATGCGAGGATGGGAGGAGCCATCCCAAGTAATCCTTTGTTTGGGGAGGCGCAATTATAAAAGGCTGGGAACCGCTGGTTTATACTATGTGGACACTTCTCTACGCGATTTGCGCAATTTATACAAGTCATGTCAACTGCTCAGTTACACGTTACACCGCTGCTCCGAGTTATATTTAACTTGTAAGGGTAAAAAATAAAGGCGAGCTATTGATCAATAGGCTGGAATTTTTTGATAATTGAAAAAAAAAATTATGTAAATATGAAACACTAACCCGAATTTCACAAAGCAGATAAACTTTGGAAGCGAGAAAAAATACTTTTTCTAACTTTATTACCACTTTTGTGATATTAAAAAAATGAGAGTTTGTGGGTTTACACTCAGTTTAGCGCATATTATTGCAAGAATACTCTTAAGTAAGCCTTGATATTTTTAAACTTGTCTATTGATGAATTTTCAAATGAAAAGTTCAACAAACAATTTCAAGTATTGTCAAATAATTGAAAAAAGATACCTTTTACTAGCACAAACTACGATTTTCAAATTTCATGTAAGACAGCTGAGCTGAATCCTTAACTCCTGAAATGTTAATATGTAGCGTATCACTTTCACTAAAAACGTAAATCTGCTTTTTTTTTTTTCCGTAAATTATGTAGTTTGCTCTCCTAACAACATAATGAATACCCCTCACCTTCAACCATTTTTAATCACAAGGAACATTGCCTTGTGATATATGAAAAAATGTTGATGGCCTTTCAGAACTCATTTTGTATATTTCAGACTCATTTCCTTTAACGCACATTATGCTCTTGTTAATATGATTAAAAGTAGTTAAACAACAGTTTTAACGAAATAAACTTCCGGGAAGCCAGCTAGACTTGTCAAGTCTTACAATGATTAGTATTGTTTCCTTATTATGTGCATTTTATTCAAAATACAAGGACATGGTTTCACCATACTACTAAAATAGAAATATGTTTTACACAATGCCTTGATTTAAAGTTTGGGCCAATTTTTTTTTTTGCGGGATATTTATATACTATTTGAATGAACAGGGTTTTAACACACAGCTTAATGTTTAATTTCTTTAAGCAAATTTCTATTAAGATGAATTATAAAATTTCCTCAATACACACATTTTGGCCCCGAGATTGAGCTAAAATTAAATTAGTATTTCAAAGCAAATAATCTTAAAATTAAAGCATTAAAATCGCAGCTGACGGGGGAAACCGAATTTCACATATTTAATGTAATGTTATCAATCCCCCCTCCACACGTAAACCCAAAAGTGAAACTAAAAAATATCTCATACATATTGGCTGATAAAATATTTCACCTGAGAAAGAAATAGTGACCTTGCCATGTTATTAAAACCGTGTATCAGACAGTAAATATATTGCAAAACCAAAATGTTTTTGCAGGTGAGCACCTTCTACTTCCGTTTTCAGAAAAAGACGCAGGTATTAAAATGTAGAATATTTCAACACTTCTACAGCATTTTCGTCAGCTAAATGATGCATTTTACAACTTATTATGATTTTGCAACTAATATTTTTAATAAACTTTGTGTCCGTGTGACATAAATACCTGCGATCGCGATCCTATTTATTGCGAAACAATGCTGGCTACTGTTAAACTATTTAGAACAAGTACAATAGTTTAGCATTCAGTTAATTTTATATACAGTTAATCTGAACAGTGTTCTCGTACAGATTCTTATCAAAATTTTTTCGACTAATTAAAAATATTGAATAAGAAAGAGTTTAATAAGAAATACACGAGGATAAATCAAGTTAATGATTATAATTATTGAAATGTTTTTAGTAAAGTTGATATAAATTTTGAGAACTTTTTAGTTTTAAGACAATTTCCTTTATCTGAAAATTGCAAATTGAGATGTTTAATGTTTTTAAGGCAAAGCTACACGAGGTCTATATGCCTAAGCGCAGGCAGCGCATACAAGATCTCTGAATGTTAATAGACGTTCAGAGAACTTGTGTGTGCTACCTGCGAGGGGGAGGAATACCCGAGATGGAATTCTTAAGGGGCTCTAATGTGTACTCAAGTTACATCTGGAAAACACAACCCCAAAATCCATACCGTCTGATTGGCAGCTGTGCGAGAGGACTGAACTCTGGACCTGTACACTTGACCCGTCTCCCAATGTTCAGTGTCAACAAAAATTTTTAATAACTTTGAATATGTGTATGTGAATAAACGAAAAAAGAAAGCTATGCAAACGCTCAGCTATTTAAAAAAAAAAAAAAATCTCCCCAACCACCAATGGATGGGCACCTGCTGTCACAAGTCTGCCACTACCAAGGACTGAACTACCGGCCATTTCATTAGAGGGTCACGCATTGAGTTATCCCCTATGAAAGGACGGAGATTTTAACATGCAAACCTAAGCCGGTAATCGAACCCGGACCGAAGGTGTGATAGAATGGCTCCTTAGTCTCTACACCACCTGGGTGGCAAAATGAAATGGCCTGTAATTCGGTCATTAGTAGTGGCGAATGTTTGATAAGCAAGTGCCCGCTCTTTGAAGAAAAAAATAATAAAAAGTAAAAACACACGCAAGTACAAAAAATCGGTTTTAAAAAGACTTGATATTAACAATGTTTTTATTTTATTTACTTATTTTGCTGCACTGATTAAAAATTTAATGAATAATAATACTCCAATTCCCATTATATAAGAATTAAGAACATTTAAAAAATATTTAAAATCTATATAGAAATTACGCAACTGTACAACATTCAGGACTAACTAAAGCTAATTGATTTATTTTTTATTAAATTTATCAAAGAAAAAGCTTCTCAAAAGTAAAATTTTAAAAACGTAACATCAGATGTAAAAGCGGAACACTGAATATGTACAGCATAAAGATTTAAGCATATTAAACAAAAGACTGGAAGTATGTCTAGACACATTCACTGCCTGCATCTTTTACAATATTTCAACATGTGCTTTGAGTGTGTAACGTTTGACATTCATATGCAAATGCATTACGAATAAAATAGGGGTTTTCATGCAACATGTAGAATAAATTATCTACACAAAAGCTTTTAATTTTATATTTACGATAGAAAGAGCAACCTGAAAATGATAACATGAAATACTTTAATATAAATAACTAATACTTTTACTTTTATTTTTAGTTTAATTGAGAATTTCTAAATAAAGACGAAAGATATTTTAAAAATACGGAAAAAAGCTATTGAGGTGTGGATGCAACAGATTTTCAATAGTATGAGTAGTATTGTAATATACTGAATTTATTTATAGTTTAATAGCATACTTATACAACATGGGCATATTGAAACATTTTTCGCGCTGAATTTCACCTCTTTAAGAAAAAAATTAATACCTAATTTTGTCATTAAAAAATTATACATTTGTTTTTCGAATGTTCTTTTCATTAATGTTATTAAAAGACTTAATACTAAATATTACGTCATTAAATTTACCTGCGTTCTTAAGATAGCTACAGAGATATAACGGTTATTTCTAAAATTAGAAAAGTTTTATAAAGTGTACGAGAGTATTTATTTTACTAAGATTATTAAATGTGTTTTTTATGTATTGTAAAATTATAATGTCAGTGTCTTTAAAAAATATGTTGAAATGGTACCTACAATTGCCTATAACAAATGAGAACCCGTTTTCAACACAGGCACACAGCTGGCAAACGAAGTGTTTAAAGTAATAGTTAGGAATACCTAGGAGAATGGTTATTGAGAACATTTATTTGGGACTTGAAATAAGTAAAAGCAAAGCAAAACACCATTTTTTAAAAATATATTTTGTAAACTTTTAATGAAACTTATCGGTGATTCTCAAATCTAGTTAAAAATACAAATGACAGAATCTATTTTACATATCATGCGTAAAACATGTTTAACTTTCACTCTTAGAAGCCTAAATTTCGTCTTGGGAAGTATGTTAAATGTAACCATCAAGAAAATTTATGAGTTAGTGTACATATTATTATAGATTTTAATGCATTACATTTTAACTACAGAGTAAAATAAATGGACTAAAAAATAAACTTTTTCATCGAGCTTTTCAAAACACCCGACTCCAAATAACAGAAGCTCTGTTAAGTTAACTTTGTCTTGACAGATTGTAGCAGTAATCTAGTCAAAATTGACTAAGTACCGGTTTTAATAGACTTTGACCTATAATGTATGTTATAGTACACGCAGGAGTTGAAATTTTTGTGAAAAGCATTTTCAGATAGAAAGGTTGTTAAATGATTCAGGTCATTGATATTTATACACATTCCCTGTTTGTAAAAACTATAATTTTTTCTATACATCGTCATAGTTTATTTTTGATGATTAAAGACCAAACATTACTGAAATAATCTCAAAGATATTGTGCTCAAAATATCACAGTCACTTCATTCACGAAAACTGCACCCAAGATGTAGTTAAATAATGCGATAATTTTATTTATTTTTTGAACTAATGAGTGTAAACTTTCTTTCAAATTTATACTCAGAATTGCAAACTCCTACAATTTTCAAACTGAGAATTAAAAAAAATTCTGGATCTAAATCTTTAATTTTTAATAAAATCTTGACACACAAGAAGTATAAATTACTATTCATTTCTTCAAACAGTTGACTACTGAGAGAATTAATGCATTTAACTTTGTTTCGAATAAAATTCAGTTTTCATATAGTTGCGCCAAATCGCACAACATTCAAATTTTGACGCTCGTATTCAGATTCTTTACAACACGCATAAGCAACTGATGTTTTCAACAGTAACCCAGTTAGTTCACAACACAAAATATAAAAGAAAATTTCGCTTTCACCAAAATATAAGAAAGGCGGAAAATATAGGGAATAAGACTTAATTCTTATCACTCTTCCACTGATAAATTCGGTGGATTCAACATACATTCTTTTTCTTTACGAAATCCATTTACGGCTGCATCATGTAGTGATCTCATCTTCCACAAACCTATTACATTTTATACTAGGAAATAGCCACATGTCAAGAAAATACATAGCTAGTCAGAACGTATTTCTTTTGCTTTTCCTGGGCCCGTGTAATGTCATATGGAAGAATCGGATTGCCTCGGGTTATAAGTGAAAGAAAATGTCTTGTTATATATCAATACAATCGAGTAACCGTGTAATATAAGATTTGTTTCTCCTTATCTTGGTTTTATTGACGTGTGTAATGAAAATATAAATCAAATAACGGCTTAAAAAATCAATTTTCGAAAATCATTTTTGGAATCGCTGTGTATTAACATAGTTTCAAGGTATTTTGATTTAGAGATTGATTGAACAGTTTTGCCTTAATTAGTAGTGATTACTAATTATAGTTTATAGGAATGATACGTACATTTAGATTAAATTATACTTTATTTCATTCGCTCGAGTGGTTTATACGTGATAAACAAATGTCCACACATTTTCAATAATTTTCACAAAATCTACTCCAAATTTTCAAAATATTAGACTGTTATAGTTTAAGTTGTTTGACCACCTATCATGTCACTAAATTTCGTTTCATTCGCTTAAGTCGTTATTACATGATGCACGAACAAACATTGGTGCATTTTGAATAATTAATTTTTCGCAAAATCTCAGAATCTTGTCAAATTTTTCAAAACATTAGACGCCGAACACTTTAAGTTGTGGGATCACCTATCTTGTCATTACATTTCATTTAATTGCTTCATTCCTTTTTACGTGATGTGCGACCAAAAAGAGCGTCACGGACAGAATGACAGACATTTTTTTTTTTTTTTTGGACGGTTACTTTTTACGGTTTAACTTTCGTCATACTGGGTTCCCAAGAGATTGAAAAGGAAACATTTTTTTGAATTCCAAGTAATGTACAGATACGTCTAATTTTATTTATAGATATTGAAAAAAGGAAAATAGGAGAATCTTTTGAAAAAACACACCTGCACATCAGTTTAGATGTTTATTTTTTACGTTCTGTGTACTATTATAAAGATGAAAGTAGTGATAAAGTATTTTGAAGAATATGGCTATGAAGCAACTGATGAAGTAGTGTGAAGCAACAGATGTTAAACGTATTCTACTATGAAGTTTAGTTTCCATATATGTTACTTGATATGCACGAAGACAAGACTAAAAATCATAACAAAATAGTATTTTTAGATTGGAAATATTTTCCCCCGAGTCTTTATTTTCCCATAAGGTCACAATCTGTTCATAACAGTCAGGAAGTAAAACGGGAAACCCACATAGTAACTAATCACAAGACCCAAACAGTGCATATAGTTCAAGTTCAAATTGTCACGCAGCAATTTCGTGCAGAGTGCAATTTTTTCACACCCCATATGGAAACGCATGATGTAAAATTCTAGTGGTCAGTATTTCATTCCCACGGATCAGTTATGCGATATCTTTCTCTGTAACACATAATCCGCAAAAAATTATACTTATGTTTAATATTAATTGTTAATTATAATTTTATTATATTTTGAGTTTTTTCTAGCGTTTTTATTTTTTAGATTTTAAGTACATTCTATAAATGCGTGTAAAAGTTGTGACTTATTATTAGCGGTTAAGTCCTGTAGTCCACAATTGAGGACACAAAAGCTACCTACACTATCGTACTGGGTGGATGTTCTAATTTGTGTACTACAGAAAAACCAAATTTCCCTCGAAAATTTATTAATTGGGATTATTTAACTTTATTTTTTAATTATAAATTTAATCTCTTATTAAGTATAAAATTATTTAACTTAAGAAATTACTTAATCAGGTGTGAGAAGGTTAGATAAAAACAGTTTTAAATAATATAAGCTTTTGTTTGAGTTGGAACATGTTCTTATGTGTTTTGTAATCATATATAAAGTAGGGCTATTTAGAAAACTGAGGGGAATTTTTTGGGAGTTCTGACAAAAAAAAAAAAAAAATATCGAAAAAGAATTTTTTTTTAAAAAAGTGGTGCTCTTAGTTTTTCATTTTATGAAGAACTCTGGTGGAAGTAATTTTTTTTTCAAATAAAACAAAACTAGATACGTTTTGAGAAATTCCAGTGCTATATTTTCTTAAAGAATCTAAATATCCAGCAACCCGTAAAATGATAGGGAAAGTACAAAACAAAAAGAAATGGCAAAGAAACTTTACTTAGATTCAAACCTCTTTATTTTATTAATTCAGAACTTATTAAATTTAGTTTTATCAACAGTAGATTATATAAAATGTCTAGCTCATTCAAAATAATGTTTTGCACATCATATAGCTTTTTTAAAATAAAAAAATAGTTTTCACCAAAATATCTAATGAGCATTTCATTAGTTGTTAGGAACAGAATTTCAAAATTTTAATTCATTATTATTTACTAATAAGTGTTTACTGATTTATGAATACTCAAAGCATACACAGACAACATATTTCCTTAAGCTTTATACTGAAACATACAGGGTGTCCCAAAAACACTGACTTAGCTTTCGTTCCTTAAATATTGATCACAGTACAATATATTGTACAGTAAATTAGAAAGTTACATGAAAAGGGTACACAATTTTATGGTATCAAATAAAATTTTCAGGAGATTAAGTCAGTAAAAAATTTAAATTTTTGTACGGCCCCTTTTATACTAAAGATTCCCAACTTTTAAAATTTGTCTATTTATCAATAAGGATATCTGCGGTACTGGAATAATTTATCCTTAAAAATGAAGATGTTAAAATAAACATGTGCTAGCTTAAACCGCTTTTTAGTGGTTCTCGAAAAACAAATAATCACACTAAATGACTGCATCTCAGGGGTTGAACATTTTTGTCGTACACAAAATATGAAAGAAAAAAAAATGATTGCATAAATAAACGATACTTTCGTTATTATTGGTATAGTATAGCCGCTCATCAACTTTCTTTAAACATATCTCAAAGCCTTTTTATGTATTGTTTTATATTGTGTGTATTAAGGCATACCGGCACGAGGGTATCCGCCTAGGATTGGGGGTGCCTAGGCCGGAGGACTTTCTAAGGGGTTATAACGCGTATTCACGTTACATCTGGAAAAACCGACCAAAGCTCCAGACCGTTAGATCGACAGCCGCGCGGCTGGCCCGGACCCGGAACCTTTACACTTCAGCCGTCTACTATTTTGAGTGCTTTATTCACTCGGCCATGGTGGGGTCGAGCCTTTTTTTACGAAGAAAGGCAGAAACTTTCATCATTACCTCACTAATGTGTGGGGCACACCTTACTAATTAGGAATTTTTCGCATGTGGGAGGTAGAAAAACTTAAATTATGCATTAATTTAATCTGAAAATTTTAATCGATACTATAAAATTTTGCAATTCTTTTTGTGTAACTTTGTAATTTATTGTATTGTCTATGATCAATATTTAAGAAGTAAAAGCCGAGGGTTTTGGGGACACGCTGTACATTACATTAGATATTGTTAATGCAAAGAATTGAGTACTGAAACTCAGCCGGCTACATAAAAATATTATGAATCATTTAAAATTTGTTAAAAATTTATTTAATGCCTTTATGGTTCTGACTTTACACCTCTCTGACTTACATTAACAAACAAAATAAATAGTTTTGTAATTTCAACATTTATAGCAGATTTAATCTGCATTAAAAAAAATTTTTTTATTAATCATGAATCAAATAATTACACTATCTTTGTTTTCAAAATCTTTATTTTAATTAAGCATCGTTTCAGATGCATAAGCAAAGATGGAAAATCTAGTCTAACGAATTAAATCAATAAGCAGCCAGTCATCAATACTCCATCTGAAACATAAATGTTGCTTTTTAAAATTTTCTTTTATCGCTGCCATACTCAATTGAATCAATCTTCCAATTCAGAAGCTAGTAATTGGTTCGCTTTTTTTACCGCAAAGCTGATTTGGGGAAAGAAAAACAACAGATTAAATTAGTGTAATCGGCATGTCTGTGGCAGAATGAGATTTACGGTGACTTGACTTTGGCGCAAGTTCCCGGGGATGGATAGTCTATTTTAGGGGTGTGATGGATCTTTTTAATTGCTTGTTGAGAAGAGTACGCTCTTTTAAGCATCATCTTCCACAATGTTTGTAGCCGGCACAATTCAAGAAAGTTCACTACCCGAGGAAACATAAGTAGAACATACTGTCTCTGAAGATTTGCGTGTGCGAAACTCGAAGTGGTTGCTATGGGATGTCAAGAACTGAGTTTTAAATGTTGCAGTTGAACAAAATGAAAGTGGAAGCAATTCGTAGGATACTTTGAGAAAAGTGGAGTACTACGGTTGACAAAAATTGACTTTATGTTAGTTTAAGTTTTCTTTTTTCTGAGTAATTTTGTGAAACATGTGTTTTGGCGACAAGTTCGAGAGTGAGTTCGATTCTCCGCGAAGAGAGTGCAATTTATACGTAATTTTCTTTTAAAATTTCATACTTTTAGGAATGAAAATATTTTTTAAAGTATTTCTTAGAATATTGTAAATTAGCTAAGCGAACAAGTATCTCGTTTAGCCAATTTACAGAAAGTACTTTTAGAAGAAGTTCCATTTAACTAAGGATTCCTGTCCTTTAGAAAGAACATTTGAATATTTCCTCTATGATTACTGCTTATGCTATAGTGGATAGAAAAATCGAAATATAAAATTGATTAGCAATTTCATTTTGTTAAAAAATGTTAAAACAGTTTGTCAAATCATTCAAAAGTAAGAGTAATTTTGAGGATTCTTATTTTTTTCTGAAATGTTTTCTCCATAAGATATTTTGTACGAGTAGCAATAACAGATTAACAGCGGCGTAAAAAAATATGGTTACATACTGTAAATTGCTTAATCAAAGGTGTTACAGAATTCTATGTACGTTTTTGATTTTTACCGAAGATGTACATAAAAATATTTTGATACTTAAAGGAAGGAAAGTTTTGTGTTTCCAGCGCTTCAAAGAAACTGATACAGGGAGAAAGCTAGAAAATATGAAACGAACAGTTTAGAATAGAGGACCAAATCAAAAAAACTTAAAAAATTCCCATTTAAGGTCATAAAATACGAAATCTTTAGTTGTTTGTTTTGGTGTTATAGCAGGCCTATAGGAAGGGTTCTGTAATAAAAAGTGAACGTCTAACAGAAATTCAGAGAGTTTGTATCTCCCTATAGGAACATTATGAATTAAAAAAAATAGTATCGTGCTTCCAGTAGAAAAACATGATGAAAGCACTACAGGTAAGCAAACTTATAGCCCTGACCTTTCACCCAGCGATTTCTACTTCCTACTTTACCTGACAAAATATCTCGCAATGCAAAACTTCCAAGAAGATTATGCGATTAAATCACAAGTTCAAAATCTTTGGTAGAAGAAAAATCTGAAAGAAATTACACCATGCTTGCATTGGAAAAAATTTATGTGTCGGTGATTCTAAAATTTTAACTGACATGAAGGAATGTTCACTCGTTCTTTCAAGGCTAACAATAAGACATTTGCGGAGGTTTTAAGCAATGAAAATAATTACATTTTATTATATTAAATAGTCGGAAACGTATCAATATTTTTTCACATCGTAATACTGAATGATTTCCGGAGGTTTCTGAAAAACACAAAGAGCACTAACAAAATTAAATTTTGCTTTGCGAAACGCATTTAACAGTATCAGGATAAGAAGGAAATAGTTAAAAATTAATGGTAGAAAAAAATTATATTTTAATAATTTTTATTGTTAAAACCATCCAAGTGGAAGATTTATAATTTTAATGATTTTGAATACGTTTTAATAGTAGCACCGACATTTAGTTTCTTAAATGTGATTTCATAGACATTGTACAGACAGACATTGTACATCTTGTACGTTTATCAGAAAGCAAAAATAATCTCTTGTAAGTCACAAGACGGTTGTAAGATAATATTATAGGTGTTAAATAACTGTTGACGCAGCATTTCACATTTTAAACATAAAATCAAATTAAGAAAGTTATTACTTTGAGTTTTTGATAAATAGATAAAGTAGTTAGAATTTACATAAAATACTAATTCAGTTAAATTGCGATTTTGTGCGTTTAGTTTTAGTGCTCACAAAATTAAAGGTGACATGCTTTATTTTTTTAATACTTGATTTAGTATTTATCTAAATAAATTTATGTTCATTAACGTGCATTGTTCCAGATTTAAGCTTTTTCTTCTGTAATGCTGAGTATTTTACAACATTTTCTTATTACTCCCAAAAGTTTGCGAAAGAATAAAAGAAAAAAATGTCTTCTCTTTATTTCATTTCATGGCAAAATTCCAAACTCTCTGAACTCCTAGTAGACATGTTTATTCTTTTTATAGGTGGATTCTTGTTTTTTTCTGTTTCTTCTTTCGATATAACAGATTTCTTACTGAATCTTTAATAGTCAGTTTCGTTCTAGTTTTCCATTTAAATTTCTCCTGCAACCAAGAAAATCCACTGAAAAGTAAAATATTAAAGCTTGCTCTGGAATATTTTAGTGCTGTGCTCAAATCAGAGATTTTACAAAAACACACATCGTTGAAATTATTTTTTTTCTTGCATCTTATGAGAGTTTCGACTAAAATGTAAATAAATAAAAAATATTATACATTAATTGAAACAAAAGTAATAATACATAGCATTAAAATTTTATTCCAAATCTTAAGAATTATTTATTTATTATTGATGGCTTCTACGAATTTGAGAAGTTAAACACTCACTTAAATCTACAAACTAAAGCGTAACTGTTAAATCTTTTAGTGCAGAGTAACTCCGTTTTAACGAATGCAAGAGTCTGATAAAAATATGCGCTAAACCTTAATATCATTATTATTCATATTGCCGAAAACTTTGATAAAATAATAAATAAATAAAATACAAAGTAATGAGATTACCTCATTTGTAAAAAATAAGCTCTTACGTAAAAATTTGTTTTTATCCAGAATTATTATTATTATATGATTCTTATAAAATGCTGTGAAATTGTATCTTGAGGCACCTGCTTTATGGTAACTTTTAAGAAAGTGTATAGCACTTCATTTCAGAAATGCCATCGCAATTTTATCATAAATGCCAAAAAAATCTGCCTGTTGAACAATCAACGACATCTTTTCTCAGAATAGTTTTTCATTTAGTTTTGTATCGGTAGAAAGTATTTGATTAGAGGCATCTAAAGATCAATCGTGGGTTTTTAAAAAGGGGGTGGTTTAACACTATACGCAGAGGTTCTTTTGCTTTTAATTCAGTTCATAAACAAGAATGGCAACGTATATCAACTATAAGAGGAGGCACCATAGTGTAAGAAACTTCTCCATTATCAGCACAGAATGTAACTATTGTCGTCAACAGCCCAGACGTTAGTTCTTAAGGCCTTTCCTGGGGGGAGGGGGGGGGCTCTTTTACTTCTTACTTGGCTCATGGCTTTTAAGCACTTTCGAGAACCCCCAAAAAATTCAAAATATTTCTTGACATACTGTACTATACTTCTATAAGCATTATATAAACATACATATCTTTTTATACGGCTATCAGAAAAAAAGTCTTTAGTTACAGAAATAGTTTTCAATTCTACAAGGCTTGTGAATTATTAGGTTCTAACGAAAGTTTCCCGCCACCGCAAACATCGTCAGCACACAGTTCTCGTTGGCGTATTTGCTCATATTTTGCCAAACGATTTTTGGCATTTGAAAGGAAAGAGGTTTACTTTATAACATTGTGTTGTGAAATCTGTAAAAAATATAGTTATCATTAAGTATAAGGTGTCTCAAATGGAACTATCACTCTAGAGGATTAGAACCATCATTTACTTCCAGTTGTGTTGCAAAAGGTCAGCTACATAATATCAACGAATTATGAGTACAGCTTTAAGTACTATTGTTGTACCATGTGACACTGTGCAGGTTTGGTACCGAAAGTTCAAAAACAGTTATCTAAGGAGTTAGAAGCTAGTTTTTCAGGCAGATATGGCTGAAAACTTTCGTTACAATCAGGAATTTATTTTAATTTCAGTCAAGTTAGACTTAATTTCCTTGAAAACGTTTTCAAAAGAAAATTAAATTGGTCTAGCAAATAACGAGGAGGAAGGATCTCGAGATAGAAAGTAAAAGTACATGTTAAATCGAAGCAAAGTCAATGCCAATTTGTTTAAAAGGAAAAAAAAAATCTTACATAGATACTATATCAATTTGACACTTTCATTAGATTTTATTCAAATTTTACTGCCTGCATTGCGGGGTTGTATTCAATATTTATTTTCCTCTAATTTTTCTCCGATGCCTTTCTTTCCTATGCTAGAGAATTTCTCAGAAAAAATTTAACTGCCAAAACACTGTCAATACATTATATCAGTTTAAATTCTTACAGCTGCTTAAAATTTTAATCAGAACGTCTTTGTTTCATTGTGGCAGCAAACATGACTGGCTACACAACAAATTTTGTAAATTATAATTCTCTAACATATACTTACGCCATTACTCGAGTAAAATACATTTTATTAGTCTCTAAAATTGCAAGAAAATTTCATTGATTATTTTAAAGCTTCAGAAGTCTCAGTACTAAGTATTTATAATACACTGAATATTTCATAGGTTTAATTTTTTTAAACCCCAGAAGAACTGACAACATAGACAGTTTTGGTGTTTAATAAATGTATATTACTGCATTTTTAATTGCAACTTTGTTTTATTTCTCTGGATTGTTACTTAATTAAATGGAAGTGTGTGTCTTTGCGGAGAAAAAAAATAGTTTCAAAAATGCTCACATATACACACAGAAGTTCGTTACGTTTCGCGCCAAAACTGATGTGTATTAATATTCTATTTCGTAAGCGTTTTAAAAATGCGTGGTATCGAAGAAGTAAATAGACTTCCTTAAATCCATGGCCTTCGGTGTATTTAAACACCTGACAAATGTGATCTCACGTTTCCACGTCAGTGGCACAATCTGGCTTATCTTTCAAAAACGGAAAAGAGAATGTTAGACATTTCAAACGTTTCCTTCAGAAAAAAAAGGATGTGATTCACGAGTTAAATATTATACCGTATTAAATCCGAGTCCGTCGCGAGATGTAGGTAAGATGGGCATATTTCAATAGCAAAATAATTTTTTCCTATTTCAGTTTAGGTTTTCCTGTATACTTAACTGATAAAAGTGAGAAAGCTTCATATCACCTTGATTATTGGTTATTTTATGAAGAACTTTTAGTGTTACCCGAAACTAAATTCGGATTCTTCATTGCCAAACTTAATCATGCGTTCCAAATATTTTTCTGTGGAAAAATCGATTTGTCTTTCATTCAGTTACAGCAAAGTTCTTATCTCACATTTTTTTGATGACAGCCTATAATCGGACCACCACTAAAGCTGATTATATGTAGAAAAAGCCACTGTGACGCGTTTCGTTATAATCTGGCCAATCTGTTTAAACGCTGAAGTAAAAAATGTAACTATATCACACGAATACTTAGCCAAACTTTACAGTCTAAATACCAGACCAGATCTTTTCTGGAGGCTGTGCAATTTTTTTTCAAAATGTTACGGAATGCTAAAATGTAGATTTTACGTTACAAAACTGTAGTGCATTATTACTAAATATTAAAGGATAAAGCCCATTGTGGAAGCAATTAAAACGGGAGCCTAAAAAAATGACAAAAATATATCTATACTTAGTATATTTAATTTTTGCCCACTTAAAATAACGAACTTCATATTCAATTTTTAGTAATACCCAAATCGGAATAGAAAACTCTGAGGAAACTTTTCACATTCGAAAGATTTCGTTTGCTGGGAACATCCTCCCTTATATCGATGCTTCATGCATAGAAAATCATTTTACTTGATAAAAAATTTAAATTGTACTTTAATCTAGAAAAATATTTCAAATCAATTGGAATTGTGATTTTCCCTTGAAAGCCTTATAACCGTGACTTCAAATGACGCCAATATCACATCCGACGCCTAATTTTGACACGCAAACCATAAGCTTTTTTTACTCTCTGAAATCAAATGGAGCTGAAAATAGCGAAAAACAATTAAAAATCAAAGAACGGGTGGATTTTCAGATTTTAAAAGTAGCTCAGATTTTTCTATATATTTTTTTACATAATTATGGAAATTTTCAAGCCGATCGCACAACGGTGTGAATTTTAATATGTTTTTACACAATATCTTTTCAATCTATTTGGGTCAATGACGGTAAAAGTTTTGTTTTGGAGTGGTTGAACCGGAATTTTGACGAGTTAGTGATTCAGCAATCAGAGAACTATGTAATAGGATGCATTTATTTTTGGGGGGATATTTTTTAATGAGCAATTAAGAAGAGAATTTTAAAAGGCTGGTAAATATATTTTGCCCAGTGCCACTAACACCCTAAACATGCCCTTAAAAAATATCTGATAAAAGTAGAAATATGTTCTATAGTCCAAGTCTGGTATCTGAATAGTCTGACACTGTCTGATTTAGAGGTGTGGAAGCTTTGGGCAAAAAAAGTAGTGGAGGCGCGAATTATTTTTCAAACAAGTTAAACAATTTTTTCGACGCCCTAATTCATAGCCTAGCGGTCCCGGGTTCAATTCCAGGTAGAGGTCTGTTTTGTTTACGCAAAAATAATATCTACTTCGTGTCTGGTTTTTCACTCATCTTTCATGCAGCTCGCAACCGATCACTTTGAGTACCACTAGTATGCAAAATCTGTGCAAAGATCTGTTGCAATCATTTCTCTGCTGAAATCAGAGAAATTATAATTCTTTGACATACAGGAATTGGAATTTTTGTACAACGCATTACATTCCGAGCTGACACTTAAATCTAAATATTTGTTTTCTTCTACTGAAAGCGGCGATTTTCATTTTTGAATGAAAGAGGTAGTTACTGAAAACCTCCTTAGGTAAAATTAATTTTCTTTAAATTTTATGAATGTATCTCGTTGTTCTAAAAAAAAGTAAAGGCCGCTGGCGCTGTCAATGCTTGTTGGCCTATCTCCTCCTAAACCGTGGGGATTTGAATTTCGACTAAGGTGCCCACAGATTTGAAAAATTCCGAGGAACCTGCTAAGCTGACTTAAATTTCGAAAATCGAATTATTTTAGAAGATATTAATAAAAAACTGAAACAATAAACATAATGGTTGCCAGATTTGGCATAAAATCATTCATTCCTTTGCAACAAAGCGTTTCCAAGTATCTAGAATCGCGTGAAATTTACAAACATGAGTTAGAATTACGCCCATTTTACGCCAAAATAAAAACTATATGAAATAAGTAACGCAAAATATGTTACACAAAGTTGACAATTTTCAAATAGTAAGTTCGCTTTGACAACAGGAGTTTAGAATTAGCGATTATTCGTTTTTCCAAAACAGAATAACTAATTTCTTGAAAATGAAAAATAATTAAAATGCAGATTATTTTAAAGCCGGTTCGATACAGCTGCATTATTTGCTACCAGTAGAAATATTTGGCGGCGTTAACTATGCCATTATAGCAGTTATAGTACACTTTGGATATTTGCTAGCGCGACGAGATGGTATAATTCGTGGTGCTAAGTACGCCAATCTGCAAACGATTATGCAAATGAAAATATGGATAACGGTTTTCCGGTAACCTTAAAGGAACAGTAATTATAGGTTGTGAGCATGTGTCAATCGCCAAATAATGAAAAGTCGCCATTGGTGGCAAGCTATCCTATCTCGTTCCGTAGCTTTTATTAACTTTACATGTACGCAAGTCGCTAAATAATGAAAAATCGCCATGGGTGGCAAATTCGCAAGGTGTCCAATAGGTTTTACATTATTAAAAATACAGCTGAAACATATGTTCTTATTTTATTACGCTTTAGCTCCTAATTAATATAACTTTTGAATGGCAATATTAAATATTGTGTTTCTGAGGAGTGCAAACAATTTTTCCAGCGATTATAAGCGGAGTCCGCACTCCAGGTGGAGTATAGCTCAGGACCCGTACAACACGGATTCCCATAACAAACTATCTTCCGTGTTATAAGAGGGAGGGTGTCTACTGTAGTGTGAAGTTTAAATTTTTATGTACCAACGAACATGCAAGAACCAAGCAATGTGTAGCTCATTAACATTCTATCTGATCCAATCTTCGGGTTTTGTCTGTTGAAATTATGTCTTTTTTACGAATAAGGGCCGAATGCCTCATACGAAAAGCGAGCGTAGCAAGTCTGGGGTCCTTGGCTCCTAGTTTTTTAAAAATTTAATCAATATATTTTTCTATATAAAAGAGCGCAGAGAAATCAGATTGTTGCGAATATAACATTGATATAGAATAAAATATTAAACATTTTTCGTCAAATTATTATGTCTTGAGCAGTATTCTATCCTACAGAGTATTATTTATCGAAACAAAGCAAGAGCATTCCATACCGTGGACAACTATCAGCCTTGTCACAATCTGAATCTGGCGTCATATGAAGGTCTAGCTTCCCAGCTGGTTCGTCACAATTAAAAGTCCGCACATTATTTTCTCTTGATTATGCACCAATAAAACCCAAGCACCTGGAATTAACCCTCTTTACTAACAGGCCGCATGAAACCACCAACCATGCGGAAAAGCCGATTCAACAAAAATCTAAGTGCGCCCGTGCCTGAAACTGTTTTGTAGTATTCGGTTCGTGAGTTCCACCGCTTCCACAGGCCGCTCCGCTGGATTAACGGAAGTCCGTGATTCTACCTGGAAGAAAACGATTCAGTGCTAGACCACTATGTCCGGCAGCTGTCCCGGTCGCTTCGCAATTGTGGGCTGGACCTCATTGTTATTGTTTGCATTGCTAGAGGAAAAACCACTACTAACTTGCAGGGGAGGAGATTGACATATGCTCCGATTGTGACAATTATTTATCGAAGAGAATATTAGACCCATCAACTCTCATCTCTATCTCTCTCTCATTCTAGTTAAAATTTATCCCTGTTGAAAAAAATATTTAATTTACCTTTAAATATGAAATATGAATCTAAACTCAAATTTCCTATAAATTTCCCAAGCAGCAATAGGATAGGAGACAAGAATTTAAACAGACCTTTTAGATTTAGCTTTTTATCATATAAATATTTTTTATGCTTCATTAATGCTCTGGAAGTTGAAACTAATTTTTTTCGTTTACTGCTCGCCAGATTACCTCTGTACACAAGCATTTAAGTTACAAAATTCATATAGTAAAATATTTCAAACTATGGTAGAAATTAAACTTTAGAATTTAGTTTTCTTTAGTATATTTCAAGGCAAGTTAATTTATAGTACAGCATCAACAGTGTGTGAAAGTTCCGATATGTAGCACAAAAAGTCTTAGTAAGTATGGAAAAGTAATTAGCCCATACTCTAGACGCAACAAGTATTTATTTTTAGAGTCTATTACACATTTAACTGACTTTACTTCACACTTTAGCCATAATAATAATCGCAATAAAAATTTTCAAGATAGCAAGTGTGCAACTGATTATGTTATGGACACGTTTCAAAAATGTTACTAATTAACAAAATAACACCAATGTTATTGGGAAAACTCCAGACTAACTTCAAACAAAGTTCACAAGACCAAAGCAATTTTCTTTTTGTGCGTAAAAATCTCTATTTACCACTATCAAAGTAATAAAAAAACGAGAATTAATTTACCTAAAACAGAATTCACCCACGATCAACCAAAAGAAAAGTAAGCTTTTACATTTCAAAGAATTTCTGGGTATGCCTTAAGTTAAATACATCTCACACCAACAGATTACCGTACAGATTAAAACTTTAAAATTTTTGAAAAACGTTTATTAAACTTACAGATAAAAACGGAAAAAAATTACTTCATTTGAGCTTTTTTTTTTTTGTAAAACAGCCACTTTTACATCTTTAAACCTCGCTTTTCAAAGACATTAAACATTATATACATTACTTATACTGTACTGAGTATACATTATTTTAGACCGCATCCTCCAGTTTCAAAAGTTTCAAAACTGACGTACAAACAAATTTATTTCTTCTCTATAAATTCAATAAATATCCACTTACATCTGGAAGGAGAAATGTTTTCTTTTCAGTTGTTATTTATATATCATTATGGTCTACAGAACGAACCTAACCTGAGTTATAAAATGATTGAAAAATAAACTGAAGAATTAAGGAACAAATTAGGCGATACATATTCGATCTGAACCAAAACGGTACTTAGCCCTTTAATTTCGCGTTAGTTTTCTTTAATTTTGAGACCTAGCTTATTCAACAAAATGGCCTCTGAACCGTCGTGGAAAAGTATATTATCATCAACGTAAACTTTATTGTAAATTAGACTACTCTGTCTGATAACTTTATTACTTACTAGCTGAAGTACCCGTCCTCGACGGGTTCGTGAATGAAAATTTCTAAAAAGCAAGAACTTTCGTCAGCATTGTAGGAGTACACAGAATGGATGTAGTATGTTGCCAAAGTAAAGAAAGCTAAGTTATAATTTTTATGTATTGTTAAAATATTACAGGTTAGAGAATAACTAAGTAATATCATTTCATTCGCTTTAGTCGTAATTATGGGATGCGCGAACGAATATTTACGCATATTGAAATAATTGTCGCAAAATCTCAAAATCTAATCAATATTTTTGAAAAATTGGAAGCCTAAAATTTAAGTTGAGTGACAATCTATCATGTCACCCAAATTCGTTTCATTCCCTGCAGTCTTTATTTCGTGATGCTGGAACAAAATTTCAGCATTTTAAAACGATTTTCACAAAATCTCAAAATGTAATCAAAATATTTTAAAAATTCAACGCCTATAAATTAAGATTAGCAACTACCTATCTTATCACTAAATTTCGTAACATTCGTATTAGTCGTTATTACGTGATGTTTGAAGAATTATAAACGTATTTGAGAGAATTTTCACAAAATCTCAAAAATCTAATAAAAATGTTTAAAAAATTGGACTCCTATAGTTTATGTTGAGCAACCATCTATCGTGTGACCAAATTTCATATCATTCGCTTTAGTCGCCATTACGTAATGCGGGAACAAAGATTCACTCAGTTTTAAACGATTTTCGCAAAATCTCGAAATCTGATCGATTTTTTTTAATTAGATGCTAATAGTTTAAAGTGAGTGACCACCTATCATTTCACCAAATATCATTTTTTCACCTTTGCAGTTATTACGTCATGTGTGAACACAAATTTACGCTGTTTGAAATGATTTTCGCAAAATCTCAAAATCTTGTCAAGATTTTTTTTTAATTCGACGAATATGTTTTAAGTTGAGTAAGCACCTATCATGACACCCAATTTCATATCATTCGCTTCAGGCGTTTTTACGTGATGCTTGAACACAAATTTACACAGTTTGAAAGGATTTTCGCAAAATCTCAAAATCCAATCAAGATTTTTTTAAAATTCAACGCCTATGTTTTAAGTTGAGTGACCACCTATCATGTCACTCAATTTCATATCATTCGCTTCAGTCGTTTTTACGTGATGCTTGAACACAAATTTACGCAGTTTGAAAGGATTTTCGCAAAATCTCAAAATCCAATCAGGATTTTTTAAAAATTGGACGCCTATGTTTTAAGTTGAGTGACCACCTATCATGACACCCAATTTCATATCATTCGCTTCAGTCGTTTTTACGTGATGCTTGAACACAAATTTACGCAGTTTGAAAGGATTTTCGCAAAATCTCAAAATCCAATCAGGATTTTTAAAAAATTGGACGCCTATGTTTTAAGTTGAGTGACCACCTATCATGACACCCAATTTCATATCATTCGCTTCAGTCGTTTTTGCGTGATGCTTGAACACAAATTCACGCAGTTTGAAACGATTTTCGGAAAATCTGAAAATCTAATCAAGATTTTTTAAAAATTCGACGCCTATGTTTTAAGTTGAGTGATCACCTATCATGACACCAAATTTCATATCATTCGCTTCAGTCGTTTTTACGTGATGCTTAAACAAAAAAAGCGTCACGGACAGAATGACAGAATGACAGAAGGACAGAAGGACAGAATGACAGACAGACAAACTTTTTTTTGAGGGTCGCATCGGATTCCCGGTTGCTTGAAACGGATAGAAATCGCAAAATTTTTGAATTCCAAGAAATGTACAAACAAAAGTCTAATTTTATTTATATAGATAATGTTAATGCACATCCTTAAATGGGTAATTATTTCTTCCACTCAAAATAATTTAAATTAATTAGAAAACTTAAGAAATGTTAGGCTAAGAATGAAAATCAGAACATTTAGAAAACAATTCTCCGAATTTATGACAAGATTCGATAATTAAGAAAAGTAAGTTAGATCATTATGGCCGGGAGTACAGATAAAATTTTAAGAAACTGAAGCTTAAAAAATAATTTGTTCGAAGCCCTCCATTAACTGCACATTTTCATTCATTTAACTATGGCACTAAAATATGAGAAAGGTCGAAGATCAATTTACAGCTTATCGTTACATTTATTATTTCGTGTTTGAGATTAGGGATGGACGCGAGACGAAAAATACGGGTCTCGCAAAACAGCCTAAAAGCTTTGTCTCATCTCGCAAAATCCATATATCGTAATGTTAAAAATGTTTATCTCGTCTCGCAAAAAATCGTCTTGCGTCCATCCCTATTTGAGATTCTAGAATAAACTTCAAAATATAGCTTCCAACAGACAGGTACGTGAAAGGAAATCGAGCATAATAGCTTTCCTTTCACAACTGGACATCAATGATCTACTCTCATGCATCTCGGAGAGGAATAAATAGCAATAAAGAAAACACCTGAAGAAAAAAGAATGTCATTAAAATTTTTTCACATAGTGTATTACATGCCCCAAAGCTTTATTGCAGAGTGTCCATTCTGGCCCTTTATTCTGGATTATAGCCACTGAATTATCTTCACAGGAAAGTAAAACGTTCTGATTATGCAGGTGTGTGCACAAACTAAAGCAGGTGGTCACATTTTGGGGGACATAGCGTGCTCAAGGTTGTGGAACCTAACCTTTGACGTAAATGTGAATATGTGATGTGTAGACCCTTTAGACTATCCTGTATATCACTGAATCGGGTAAATGGTATTCCGTGTTCTATTCCTAACCTGCTCGCAAAACCATTCGTTCGCAGGTCGTCCTAAGCAGGATCTGACAAGTTGCGTGCAAGATTCATTTGATGTATGCCACTGCCAAATGTCACCTGCATAATTTTTGTATTTATTACTACTCCCAAAAGAATTTACGACATTTTTGGTGGGAGCTGGAAGGTTTAGCATTTGGAAGTCAGTTAACTGACAGATTTTTATTTATTGATGGAAGCAATTTTCGTTCTTGAACGGGCGAGATATTGTCTCGAAGCGGTTCAAAGGACAAATCCGTAACTTGTGCTTTTTCTTTCTTTTTTTTTTTTCTTAAAAAATTAGTTTTTGTTCCTCGATTAAGTTCCAGAAAAAAATCTGCCGTTTACCACCACCACCCTCCCGTTGATTGATGCACCATATATCTTGGAATTTGGTCGATGAAATATTCCTTGCCAAATCGCTAATCGGATAAACGTGAATGCGTTACTCTACAGAAAATTCTTACACATTTACATTTAAGAATAAAAAACAGAACGAAGATGTATATGCCACAAGTGAACATGATGTATGTAACGAAGTGCTTTGTTATTCTAAAGTGCTTAAGACCTTTAAAATTAATTTTATCACTGAAAATAGAAGAGCCCAATATCGTAGACTTTGATGAGCATGTGCGTACAGAATTACTTTCATTTTAGATGATTTGATACACCAATAACGCATCATACAATGAAGCTTAAATTTTAATTTAAAAAAATGTGCAAAAAGTGCATGCCATTTACTTAGCTATAGTATTCTTAACACATTCTTTAGTGATGTAGACCCTGAATCTCACTTATTAGTATAATTATTATTTATAATATGTTAATAATTATTTATTTAATGAAAATAAACTGAAATCGCTTCTGAACGAGCTTGCCTTCAACGCTAGGAAAAAAAAACCATGACATTTCAGGAATCGCATATCTTTGCACATTAAATTCTTGTTTTTGAATTCTTAATTAACTGAAAAGTGTTTAGCGTTCAAAAAGTGAGAGGCGTCTGTCGCTCATTCGAGAACTTGATCCCCTTGATAACATTCCCAGATATCTTTAGCAGGGGAGGTCTGATAATTTTCATTCTCGCTTTCTTTGGAGTGAGAACGCTTACTTTCTGAGAGCTTTTAACTAAGTTTTAACTAAATTCATAACGCCACCTTACTAATCATCTTAGGCGTACATGTCAGAGAAGATAAAACATGTAATGTCGAATGTTCCAGAAAAACGGGGGGGGGGGTTCTTCATAAAAATTTTGAGAGGCTTTTGTTCCGGCCATCACCATAGGCGTAACTTACTAAGGACAAGAGTGGACAATTCCCCCCCCCTCCCCTCCTGAAATTGAAGAAATTTCAGATACCACCTATTTTAAAATAATATTTTCTACAATGGAACCCCCCCCCCCCCATGTTACATGCTAATTTACTCCAATGGCCACCACAGACAGTGTAAAGTTCTTTGCTGCTGCTCTTCTGGCTTTGAGCCGCAGCCTGATCTCTCAGGTTTCTCTTCAAACGGGAGAGTAGACGGATGTAACCTAAGGCCGTAATAAAAACATTTCAACGTAACTAATAATCGTATTGGCCTAAATATAACGTGGTATTTTATGACTGATCATTTCCCGTTAAACAGCCGACTCGCGCTAAATTCGAGGCCTAACTATAGGATTTTTCTAATTAGCTTGATAACAAATTTCGTTGTCGCGTTATATTCGAGGTCGCGCTATATTCAGGCTAATATGTTATTTTCTTTCCGTAGAATCAACAATTTCTAGTGTTTATTACGTTACAAATAAACAACTCCGGATGTATTGCAAAATCGGCTTTTGTGAACTGCAAACTTCGTTATAAAAACATATATATATGTTTCAAAATTCAAAATAGTGAATGCAATAGAAAATATGTTGTTGTATGAATCGTATTCTACTGTTAACTAGTTTTTGTAGAGCAATGCGATATCTATCAGTTAAAAAGAAAATTCATTTGCATTTTGATTCAAACAAATAGAAAATTTTGCAAGTTTATAATTTTGTTCAAGAGTGTATTTAAACAAAAGTGAATGTGCGTGTATATATACATATATATATATATATTCAACGTTTACTCTAAAAAGACTCGACTGATCGGTTGAAATTTTGTACAGAAATGCAAACAAGCTTAGAACAAAACATAAGCTACATTAAAAATCTGAAAACCCGCCCGTTTCCCCAATTTTTTGTAGATTTTTCACTTCTTTTAACATCAGAAAGCTTCTTTCTGATATCCAAGAGTAAAAAATAGCATGTGCAAATGAGGAAGAAAGTAGGTATCGTGATTGATTGTCGAGATTGACGTCATTTTGATGTCACAAATGAAAAAATACCTTCCAATGAGAAATCAAATTATGGTTGCAAGTTGTAACGTAAAACTTTGTCGAGTAAAAAGATTCCACAAATTCTTATTTATTTTAATCTGCCGTAATTGTTTAGTTGAAAAAAGAAGAAAAAAAAACTCAATAGCTACTTTTTCCTCAATTTAAAATATAGTCTGCTAAAAATGAGTTCATTTTATTTTCCGTTTGATGAATTTGTTTTCCTGGAATCTGGCATCTACAAAAATTGGTTTTATTCGTTATCGTGAAGCCATGGATTAATTTCAGGATAGGTATCATCTTCTGCTAAAGCTCTCAAAACGCTTCCGATTTTTCATACAATAGGCATCGCTGCCTCTGATAAAGAGCTGGAAATGTTGAAGGCGATAAAATGCAAAATAGCTAGATTAGCATTAGCAAAAGGAGTATTTTTAAAGTTAATGTTCAGTAAGTTAATGTTCTATTTGTTTCATAGTTATGCATTTTTATTTTCCGAATCTAAGAACTCTTGAAATGGCTTGAGTTTTTGTTGCATTATAGATTTTTATAACTTAAGTGGCAATAATTGATTCTATTACTATGATAACTGTGATGTTAAAAATAAAATATGAAATTAATCTTTTATTTATGTATACAAAAGTTAAATGTGTTAAGTGTACTTTTCATTACTACAAATAAGAATTTTGCTGTCAGAAGATTGATTTTTTTACATGCACAGATTGTAAAAAGAAAAATATTCCTAGCGGAGTAAGAGCCCCTAATGTCGGAATACTTACTATTTAATCCATCTTTTTTTCTATTATGAATTTTGATCCATGCTTGAAGATCTAAGCTAAGTTGCTCAAGATACAAATTATTACGAAGTTCTACAAATCAAAGTTAGTATTCTTTATAAGTTAGTACTTTGATGCAAATGTCAGCTTTAGAAGGGAAACAATTTGGCTGCTCAGACAGAATAAGTTTTTAAATAACGAGTGTTAGAAAAATGTCTGCTTACTCACGTATGAAGAACGGGTACTTCAGCTAGTGGAAAAAATAAATAAGAATAAATGTATAATTTTTTCATTGTGGATAACAGTAGGATGTCTCATCTATCCCCATTTATATCAAAAATACTTCATTTGTTACGGATTTGACAGTTAATTTTCTAGGTTAACATTACAAACGAAAATTAAAAAAGCACAGCTAGCTACATATAGTTAATGCTTATAAAACTGAAATAATTATTGGGATATATTTCTTGTTTTCACATGAATTTCTTGTCTTCACAAAGCATGAAATGCGAAATCGTCTTTGGACATCCGCATTCATGTTTATAATAATAAAACTACAAAATCTACGCTTCTAGATCTTTGCTTCAGTACTTCCAATTTTTGCAAAATATTTCTGTTTATTTAACCAATACAATGGGTACAAGCTAATACTAAGGGCAGTCACAAAAAATGCCATTTCTGTATTTTATTTACGAAAAAGAATGAAAAAAATACTAGTTGAATAGGATAATGTTAGATAGGATTGATGTTTTTATTTATTGTACATCCCTTCATTATTTTCTGCTAAAAATATAAAATTAAAGAACATAATATGGAAAAGCAGATGGTTAATGAATATCTGTATTTGGTAATATTCCCTTTTGGCCTCAATAACAGCTTCAATACGTTCTAGGAATACTTTCCATACACTTTGTTGCACTTTCTTTGATCGCTGGATTGTGATGCCAAACATTTACTAATTTTTCCTTTACCTTTTTTATGACATGACATCTTTTACAT
Organism: Cheiracanthium punctorium; assembly: GCA_038373885.1. Taxonomy (NCBI): domain Eukaryota; kingdom Metazoa; phylum Arthropoda; class Arachnida; order Araneae; family Cheiracanthiidae; genus Cheiracanthium; species Cheiracanthium punctorium. The sequence continues at coordinate 152,469 of JAWZYV010015093.1, read as the reverse complement.
GAACCTTTTAAGTTGTCTAACTGTGATAATTTCCTCAACGATTTTCTCTTTCTTATCTTCTGCAAATGTTCGATAGGGTTCATAAACGTGGAGTTTCCAGTCCAGGCAAATCTACGGTAAAACTAATACAGTCTGCCATGAATGCTCTAACGCTCCTACCATTATGGAGGGTTTTGAGTCATGCATAAGCATGAATTCCTTATTTTTAGGGAACCATTCCTGATGTTTGGGTATCAGGCGAGTTTGGAAGACTTTCCTGTATTGGTGGTGTTTCATGGTTCCTTGTACATGTAAAAACATGAACCTTTTAGCACTTAAGACAGACCACAATATTATTTTAACAGGGTCTTTTACCTTCTCCTTGATGCTATCTTGGCGATATTTTTTACTTGGGCGATGCTAGGCAAAGATGGTATTCTCTGATAAAATCTCGAATGTTGACTCATCCGAGAAACACACCTGAAAAAGAGTTTAGGTTTGTTTTGCAAAATATCCTTCTAAATAGTCTATTACAACGTTAATAATGAATACTGACCTTATTACTCTTCTCAGTCATCATGTGTCCATACCCACGAGCTCAGTTAAAGCATTTCTTTTTCATTATTGCATCAGTGAGATGTGCTTCTTAACAAGTTGACGACCAATCAAGCCTTCCTCAGCCAGTCTCCTCTGAACAGTTCTTTTTAGAAAATGACATGTCAGCTTCCTGCACTATTTCAGACAGAAGTACAGCACTACTTTTCTTATTTTCTTGTTCGACTATGAAGTAGTGAGTCGTTTTCTGCCACAGCTCCCTTTTCTTTTAGGTGATAGTGAAACTCACCTGATACCCAAACTTAAGGAAAAGTTTATTTTTTATATTATGTTCTACAATTTTATATATTTTAACTGAATATAATGAAGGAATGTACAATAAATAAAAATAAAACCATTTATCGCATACAACCAGTGCTTTTCTAATTCTTTTCCGTAACTAAATTACAGATACAACAACATTTTTTTTTTTTTTTTTTTTTGCAACTGTCCCTAAAAATTTTGTCGCCCACAGTATAATTCAATTAAAAGGTTTTATTTCAAAACATTTTAAATCCGACGATTTCAGGGTAACTTCTCCAAAGACTTTTCCAATCATTTCCTATAGCTGTAATAAGTATTTTTCTGTAAAAAATGATTCGCCTACCAGGGTTCCCGCTAGAGTGCGAGACCGCGAGAATCTCGCATAAATTTCTTAAATCTCGCGCAAAAAATATTACAGCGCGAGGTATTCTCGCGCTGCAAAATGTTCGCCACCTGCGCGAGATTCTCGCACGCTGATTGAAAGTTTAAAAACGCCAGTTTACAAATACAAAAATTTGTTTTTACTCTACTACTGTCGGATAAAGAGCCTGCCGCGGCCGCAATGGATCGTCCCCCCCCCCTTCCTCTCTCGAGTTTCTGTTCAGAGATAACACGGTTAAATCATTGGAATGCAGAGGGCGAATATTAATTAATGCTATCGGCGCAGAGCTGACGTGTTGATTTTTCTCCTCCTGCTTGCCAGCTGTAAAATGTTTTGTTTTTGTATGCGTGTCCATCGTATATGAGTTTTGAGAGCATTTCATCTGTTTGTTTTTTTTATATACCACCACGATTCATGGAATTATTGATAACCTCTGGCAGTTTGAAATTTGGACCCCCCCCCCTTCCGTTCTAAGTTTAGTTGTCGTTCACAGTAAGAGTTAATCTTTTAAGAAGACCCCCCCCCCCAAAAAAAAAAAGCTGAAATTTTCCGGTTAAATGCCGGATAATCTAGCTTATACTGTAGTAAGAAGTTGAACTTAACTATATCTGTTTTAACTTTGTCACACATATTTGTATCTTACCAACTTTGTAATATAATATAATTTAATTTAATATTTATAAAAATATATTATATAAATATTAAGCTATTTTATATAATTTTCTAGATAAAATATTATAGTTAATAATTCTTTTGCTTAGTTAAACTGGATGTGATTCTTTGAATAAATTTGAATATTCATTAACTTTGAATATACATTAACAATTCAAGTGCAAATTTCAGTGCACAAGTGCAAATTTAAGCAATCTTATTAGAATAGCTGATGGAAATATCAATTTAGAAAGTTTTCCGTATGATCAAGCTGTAAAATTTTTTAATGAAGGAAAAATCGGTGTTATTGAAATTTTACTATAAATAAATAAAATGATGTTAAACAATATTTATGTTCTCACTTAACTTTCAGAAATCTCACTCAAAATTTTTGGATGGGTGAGAAATCTCCCCCAATTTTTTTTTTTCTAATGGGAACCCTGCCTACCCTAACGGTTATAATAATTCCTAACACTGCTCCAGGCGGAATATGAAATTAATTTTTTCTCTCTCCAATATGTTGGGGGAATTCGGGAGGGGTGGGAGAGACAAGCTCCATTCCCCTTTGGCGAAAGCCATTCCAAGCAATATAGAGCCAAATATTACATCATTTTGATCAAACGTAGTTCTCCGAACCCTGCAATGTATACTGGAGGTTTCCATAGCGACTGTCACGTGGTGTCGGCAACAACAAAGTCACGCCAGAGGCCATTCACGGTTTTGTCCCTACCCCGCCTTCAACCTGGAGATTCTACTTTACACACCTGATGCAAATCAAGACATTTCTTTCCAGAGTATTAGGAAACGCTCGCGGAAACTTAATGTCTCCATAATTCTGTCAAATTCTCTCGCGACTCTCTATTATCTCAAGGAGAATTCGAAATGTTCATGATTTTTTAAAGTATTCGTAAATCCTAGTGCAACATGCTAAAGTATTACTTAGTGACAGTGAAGCATTTCTAAATTAATAGAGAGAAAGAATAATAGGCTCGTTTTGAACGCATACAAGATGACGGATTGGAATATAATTTAGGTATCACCTAACTGATTTATAAATTTTTTAAATATAAATTTAGCCTCTCTGATCTGAAAATATGATCTAACAAAAATTGAATACATGTAAATAATCCTAACAATAGTAAATAGTCCTACACTATATACACTATTATGCAAAGAGAGCGCTGAAAATGAAACTTTCTAATATTTTGATATCCCACCTTGCCTTTAGCACCGCTGAGGCAGTTGAAAGATTCAAGGCATAAAAGTAGAAATCTACTAATTTAATAAGAATGTAAATATATATAAAAAAAATTAATGACTTTTATTTTTCACTAATTTGCGTTCTAGAGATTATATTTTAGTTCAGAAATTCTATTAGCAATGAAACTTCACCCTTGAAGGCTATATGTTTCACAAAAGTATTTGAGATTTTCGCATACGAAATCTCGCAGATAATTTGATAAAGTATTCTTATACTGAAAACATTAAATCATCATAACTTTCAATTAAGTACATCTGCAAATACATATGAATATTTTCCTTATCTTAATTAGTTTTAAAATGTAAAAAGTAATGAGTAAACTAACGAGTTTTTATGATAGATCTAATAAGTGACGGAATGTCTTTTTTCCCGGCAAGTCATTAAATATTAAACTATCAGTAGCAACATGCCCTTTTTAGAATAATAAAATAAAATGTGAATACACTATGAGTTTTACCCATAGGCAGACAAATTCGTATACAATTATATGACACTTAACTTCAAATATTAAATTTTAAAAAAGTAAGCGATAATTAATTATTGATAAACGAAAAAGAAAAGCAAAGAGATAAAATAACTTGAGAATTTTAACGTTTGGAGGTCCAATACCAGACTAGTTTAAATTTTAAATCAATTCAGTACGCAATGAAATCATTTCATTCATTTACATAACATACATCATAAAAATTTCGGATACTCCAGTTTTCAGGTACAACTTCAGATGACTTGATATGAGATTATGTGCATATAGGTATTGTACGGATTCGTTTCTTCAAAATAAAAGCAACAATCTCATATATCTAGAACTGAAGATATATCGATAATTTCTTTTTGGTAAATCATGGAATGTTAACTTAAATATTTGTCAGTTAGCACATATTGATAAACGTAATAAATTTGATTCAAATTAGTATTAAAAAAGTATTATATTTTACTTTATTCTAGAACTTTTCTTGCGTAAAAGCATTGTTATTTTTTTATTACATTTTTCATTTATTGTAATATTCTTTATCTTACCATTTGAAAATGTTTCTAATGAGAGTTTTTATAAAATAAGAATCACTACCAAAGAGTTATCATAGTATTGTTACATGAAACTTTTAAAAAGTTGTGTTTTAGCATACCTCTAGCGCGATTCATCTTTATTACTAAAGTAATTTTAAAATATTATATCAAGTTTAAAACTTCACTATCAATTTCTATTTGCATTACTGTAGAAGTTGGTCTAACTAAAACTTTTTCAAACTTAATTTTGGTGTTCAACATGAAATTGATATCGTTTAAAATTAGAAGTATTAAAGTATATACGGTAACAGTCAGAAGTGATTATCAGAAATTCTTTAAATAGCTATCTCTTGTGCAAATATCAAAGTTTAACCCAAAATGAGAGGGACATTTCCTGGAATAACCAAGATTTGTTTTATTTAGCGAATAGCTCCTCTAATATTGGGTGGAGTCATTTAAGTTGATTATAGCGTCTACCTTATTCCTAAATAGTCCGCCGTCAAATTTGACCTTCTCTGGGGTTTTAATAGAATGCCTGATGTCTACCTTTGATTCTCATTATTTTTACTTTATAATAACTAAAGTATTAACACTTTAAAAAAATATTTTCTAATGATAATACATCTGTGAGATAGGTTTTCATTTTAAATACAAAACTTCTCTCCCTCCCCCCACCCCTTCTCTCACACACAAAAAAAGCAAAATGCAAATTTTAAAAAGTAAAAGCTATTAAAAAAATTTTTTTTTAACTGTAAAAGTAAGTAAAACTGAAAATGGATAATGACATCATTTCTGTAGCTTAAAAAATTTGGTCATCTACATAAATTTATTAATTACACAAAAAATACTTTTAGAGGAGGAGAAGACAAATTTAAAATCTCAATACTTTTTTGCTTTTATTTATGTACTATTGCTTCTTTAAATAACTTTATTCTTCCATCAAAGCACGCATACTAACTTTATGGCATACACATTTTAATGTTTTGTTTAGAAAATATACAATGGGTAGACGAGTTTATTGACGATTTTTTTCTTCCTGAATTATAATAAGTTTGCAGACGACTTTTCTCATTTTATATAATAATCTGTTGCCAGAAATTTTTATTCCTAAGAAAACTTAAGTCTTGTATCTTTTCCAGAGAGATATCAAGAAAATTACCTTTTTCTCAACAGAAAGTGTCCTTCTTAATAAACCCTTTTAAAAACCCCAGAGCCTTTTTAAGAGCCTAAAAATTGCTGAAAACTAAGCGTTTTAAAATATACATATTAAAGTCATATTTACAGAATTTGATCATTTGTCTAAGTATGCTGTTATAAGTTGTAAAAACCGTTTCACTTGTAATTACACAGATAGCATTGAGAGCAGATATTCTGACCGATTCCGCTGTAAGCACTTGGGAATTTCTCGCTGAATTTATAGTTTATTGAAAACTATTACTACTTTAAAATGAGAAATGCCAGTCAAACGTTTATCATTCGAAAAGTTAAAAGGATTTTTTTAAAAAAATTGAACACTAATGTAGCATAATACACAATAGCTATCCGTTGTCTGGAGAATGGAGATATTAAAATGTCGTAATATTATATTTTACAGATGTTGGCTATACCATTAGAAACAGACTATTTGTACATATTGATAGGAAAGTTATTCCGAGATACCTTTGAAGCCATATATCACAGAAGGTAAGCCATGTGTTTACGTGTGCCGTTTGTGTAGTGCAAGGGATTCCTGAGGGACAAGATCCCTTTCGGACTGGATGGGGTTTCATCCCGATGGAGTTGCCGAACCTTAAAAGGTGAAAGTGAATGATATAACAATAGGGTGTGCGTTACGCTCTGAAGACCCGGTCCCCCAGCTGGTCTCATTTAACATAGACGGGTCGCTCTTTTATTTTACATTTATTAGTGAACCGTAAAACTTTGTTGGCCACAGGGCAGGTGCCAATTACAGAGCACGCGCCAGCCGTTACGTATCATTCACCCACGACCCCCCACTTTTCTCAAGGTTTTACCCCAGTGCATTTTATTGCATAGTTACAGTGCATGACACAGTTATATTTATTGTTGATTGTTATGCAGAGGCATTTTAGATGTAATTACACTAATATATTTGTAAGACTATGCGATAAATCGCCATTTTTTCCGGTTCCAGTATAAATTTCCATTAAAAATTTCATGTAAATTTTAGCATTTGAAATTTTAGTATTCCATTTAAGTAATATAAAATCTAATTGAAATTTTAGTATTCCATAAAAATTAATATAAATATCCAATATAAATTTTAATCGAAACCCCATAATAGGAACGAACTACATTAAATTAGTTATAAAACTCTTGAATGGTTTATTAAAATTTTTCCTATTAATATAAATATAAATATATATATATATTTTTAATCCAAGAATGTAAAATATCTCTCCACCTGGAAACAAAATTCGAACCCAAAAGGGATTTGAAGTACTAATTGATGTACAGGAAAAATAAAAAATTATTGTTATACCTCTATGAATATTCTCTACTACCTGTCTACGCAAGCGTTTACACGGATGTATGTTAAGGCAAAACTTACCGAGGAAAATCTTATATATGCTAGTTCAGTCATTTTGTCAGCTAGTCTCGCTCTTCGTACAGAAATGTTTGGGTTTTTTTTTTCCGCAACAAAGACTGCATCTGTAGTTCAATTCTTTATATTGGAGAAGCTCAAAATTTCGGCTAGAGTGAGATAACACACCCCTACGCTGGGCTATATAACTGTAAATCTATGATAATACCACTATGCCAAAACTAGTTTATAATTAAAGGAGGGAATAAGCTCCAGTAACTATTCAATAAAATGCACTGGGGTAAAACCTTAAGAAACCAGCTACTCAAAGTCAAGAATGAAGAAAGCTGCTCGACTGGAAAACCCTTTCACGGGAAGGAAGAAAAAATGAAGAAAAGTATAATGTCTATTTGCTTTAACAATTTGAAAAGTATATATTATAGAATTATTATTGTTATTCAATTTTTCGTTAGTTCGAAATGTTCGCTGCGTAAGGTAAAATTTTTAATACAGTATATTCGAAAACTAATTCGCATCAGCAATACAAAAGAAACTCACTCTAAATCACAATTTTCTTGAGACATTTAAAGAAAAAAATCCTTTAAAAAATTTAATTTTGCCACTATGCTTAAACAAAGTTCACTTGAAACAGTTTGTCTGGATTTTCCAATGATAAAAGAAATATTTTTTGGATGATAATTCAGCTTGCAAAAACAAAGTACACGAAAAAATGGTCTAAAAAGGACAAAACATAAAATAACTGAAAAACAATTGGTTTATTTCTTTTTCGGCAACAGACGTCTGATTTGTTCTACTTAGCGTGCCAAATTTGGCCAAATCCGACAAAAGGTTTAGGTGCTTATAACTGTCAGACATATATAAGTGTGTATGTGTAATAGTAATATGTATGTATAGTATTATGTATAGTAATTTTTTTTCGTTGGGGTTTTTATGTAAAAATCAAAACAAAACGCAAGTTTTGTTAATTAATTGCAACATTATTCATTTACTTAATATTTGAATTAAGCGTGTTAAAAAAAAATAAACATGAAATATACATTTTTATTAGTTTCAACAAATATTGTAGAAGTTACAAAGCAATTAAAAAAGACTAGTTCTTCTAATACTAAAGAGAAATTTTAAACTTTAAGCCTTAACTCTTGAAATATTGGGTGTATTTTATGACATTTTAAAGAGACATTAAGTAAAAGGATAATGTCACCATTAAATTAACATAACTTGTATTCTGTTTTAAAGCATTAGCTTCTGAAATATGGGGTGTATTTCATGACACTTTCACCATTCAGATCAAGCCTGTCATGATCATTCAGTCAGTTTAGAAAATATCCACTAATATACTAGGGTGTATGTCTAAGAAACATAATCTATCTTACTGTGTTGGTGCTTAAATTAAAACAAACTAATTGCACCAGGAACTAGAACAAATCAGGGTAATTCTTTATAAGCTGCACTACACATTGAAATAGCTGAAACAATGGTGCTTTTTGTGAAATTTTCAGAGTAAATTCTTATTACGTAGAATTGCACAGCAAAATTTTTCAAAGAGTGACACATTCTGCAAAATTTCCGATTTTTAAGAATTTTTTCTAAAGTTTTGTAAGTAGTAGAGGTTTATCGTTTATTTCACTGTATAGTACAGCTTATAGTTTATCGTTTATTTCACTGTATGGTACAGCTTGAGGTTTATCAGTTATTTCACTGGATTGTACAGCTTATAAAGAGATTTTAAAAGTTTTGAAGTGCTCCACATTATTAGTCGTTTTGTATTTATGTACCAAAATAGCATGATTTTTTTCGAAATGCTCTTAAAGGACTGGATGTTAAATTCTACCGTTCTCGCACTGTCATGTTCAGCTCCCTGAAAGTGGACCAAATAAAATAACGGTTTGCATTTAAAATTTCAATGTAAGATAGTAAATATGTGGCTAACTCCTCAAAAACTTAAAACTTGTCTATAAAAATAGAAACAATTACACCATAAACAGATGCCTTAAAACCTTACTTTTGTGTCAAATAGAACTCCAGCTATCACTTAGACATTTACATATTAACTAATTTATTATAGTTTTATTTACTATTTGCAGGGGGGAGGGGTATTATTTTAAAGTACAGCGCTGCATTTCGATCGCACGTACATCGTTAGTAATTCACGTTGTAAGTTTCTCCATTACATTTCAATATATTTTATTTTACTTTTCATCAGTTTTAAGAAGGATAGTAACTGTACCTCTCTAAATTGGTATTTTATAAAAATTATTTATGAAATAAACGCTAAATTTCATAGTATGCACATTTTTTAAGGGATTCAATTATTTTTCATCTATCCAAACCGATTAATTATGTGTAACAAAAAGTAGCATGTTTTTAAGTGTTTTATAAATATTCTGCCTGTTTATATAGTCCATGTATTCAGGTTTATTTAATATTATTCTGTATTTTAAAAATAACACGAGCACATATATCAAGCTTTAATAATCTGAAAATTCTTTATATGACTAGTTTTTCTAATAATTATATGATAATATAATAGTTTTAATACTTCCAAAAAATGGACTTATGATTTTAGCAATATAAAACATAACTTTGTATGCATGAAAATAAAAATCGTAATTTAATACATTTACCATACGTACACATGCTGTTTAAAACTTCAAATTATTGTAGAAAGAAAAAATATTTTGGGTTAATTCATATGCTCATTACTCATCCAATAATATTTTCCTGAGTAAAATCGTATATTTTTATGACTAATCAAGTGTCGTAAAAGTGTTTCTTTCGAAAGTACATTGCTACAATCTAACATTTTTATAGAAGAATATACATACTTTTCCTAAACCTACTGCTGGTATATTTTTCTAGAGTGTAAATAAAAACTGCTGCTTTGTAAAATTGTTTCTTTTTGTAACCTCCTAGCTTATTTTGTTCACTGAATGCAAACGTGAAATTTATGCATTCGCTCAGATAGTATCTGTAAAAAGGGACAAAATTGCAGGCAAGATTGGCTTCTCTGCGATCCCCAACCCCTGCTGTTACTTTCTTGAATGGGTTATTTATAAACTGCGCGCATATTTTGATACTCTCAAAAAGGGGAGGGAGGGGAATTGTTAAAGATTTAACTATTCAAAGATCTAAGATATCAAATCTCTAAACATATGTGACAACCATATTTTTACCCTGGCGAAAACGAAGTATATAAATTGTTCTCGATTATTATCTACACAAAAGCAAAATGTACTGTAACTATAGCAAAAATGTTCTAACCGAAACCCACGTTTTTACAAGTTCAGCCTCACAAGAAATAAGATAATAGAGAAAGAAAATCGTTGAAATTTGATATATTTAAATGTAAATTTGATATATTTAAAATATGAAATTACATAAGAAGTGTAATTTCTGAATTTAACTTTTAATGAGAATTTACATCTCTATTTCTTATTAACGTGAATTTTAATTACTAACGAATGAGATTATGCCTATTTTGGTTTATCAATAAATATTTTATTAATTTTTAATACTTAATAAAGTTAAAAATTGTTTATGATTTCCGTCTGTCTGTCCATCCGTCCGTCCGTACACTAATTTCAATTAATAGGTACTAAATTTGTATGCATAGATGTACTGCTTTGTAAACTGTCATGTAACCTCTTGAAAATGGCATATATTGCTTGAAAGTTCTCTTACAGTAATCAAGTAAAATGCATTTCATAAACGATTTTTTTTAAATAATACTCTATTGAAAATAGTAATAGTATGCATAGCATTAATAGTTCTGTATGATTGTTAAATATTGTCTTTAAACAGTAAAACATAATAGAATAAATAGATGTTTATGACATCATCGAGATCTAGCATTTACCTAACTAGTCACTAGAAAACATATTATTGGTGTTACATCTTTTTGAAGCCTTATTGAAATTTTCTCGCAAAATCAGCGACTTTTTCCGATATATTGCCAAATTTAGTCTCCGAAACTCGCCTTAACTTTTCGGTATCTTTTGAATGTGGCAGTATGTCGCTGAATCTTAGTGTTAAACAATAACAATTTAATTATCAAAAATAATTTGAGAACTAACCAATTGGTATGCAGTGCGGTTACTATTTCTCACATAACATATCAATCTTATTTCAAATCAAAGCCTGAAGGATTGGACCATAACACAAATTCGTAACAATGGATTTCGTTCTAATTCTAAGATTGGTTAAGGCTATTTATTAGCTTTAATTACTTGCCATCGAGTTATATGTGTACAAGAAAGGAAATTGAATTGGAAAGAATTTGATAATCAGTGCGTTTACAAATTATAAATGGTTCGTTTTTGTTACATTTATCGACAAATGTCAATCCACATTAATATATAAACTCGCATAAAGATATTCTCTGAAAAACACCCTTTTTTTCAAAGATTTGCCAATAAAGTAAAATGTTTATTTTAGTACGGGCTTAAATATTAAAACAAAAAGAGTGAATAGCTGAAATGGTAGTAAGAAAATCCAGCATCCAGAGTTGTTAATGCATTCAATCTTTTTTTTTTTTAAACCATTTTTTCGAGAAGAGTAAATATACTCACTTTATTAAGGTATAAATTCCTAACTTTTTAATCTGTTGAAGACTGAATACTTACTCCTTCAGAGTTTGCATGCTTTAGGTGTCAATTTACTGCTTAAGTGTGACTATTCACTATTTTGGAGTGTTCCTAGAAATTTTTAAGTGCCATGGGATAAAACACTTACATTGAAGAAAACAGTATATAACAGTTTAGTGATTATTCAAATTGCAGAAATAATCCAAATGAACAAACTTCCGTTGGTAATATCACTGAATATTAATTAAGGTAAATAGTTAATAAGCTTAATGTATGCTAAAATCTACATTCTGAACTCACTTTCAAAAAACATTGTGGATGAACGTTAGTCAATAAATTGAATATTTTGAATAAAAACTACAAGTTAATAATTTGTGTTCGTATAAATATAAGAACAGCAGTAATAATACGGAATCACTGAAGCGAAATTCCTGTACATCCGAAACAACATATCATTTAGTAAAGTCAATAACTGAGGAATTTTTCTTGAAACTAGCTGCATAATCGGGTGAAAAGCTACACAATAGTACAATAACTGTAAATTACTACAGTGCAATCATTTTGAACTTGGACACCTGAGAAGAGTTGAAAGACTCTATTCAAATATTCATATCCTTGCGGCAAGTGTAAGTTAAGAGGTAAAAGCATCTTATGTTACAATCTTTCACAACTTCAGGTGCAGAAGATATAAAAACCCAGCAGAATACAAAAATGATCCCATTTCAGAGTGACACATTGAATAAATGGGAGAGTTTATGTGGTTAGAATCATACACAAAAGAGGTTACGGTTTTATTACAGGAGGCGTTAGGTGGTTCTTTTTGCATTCACGTGTTCAGTTACTTCAGAAAAAATTTATAGCTCATAATGCATTTAATAGGCTTCCTCTGAATTGATTTGCTTTCCGAATCTTTATGAAAATAGTATCGATGTCAAATTAGCAAGCTGGGGATCGAGAATTGACCAAGACAACTTGCTGAAGCATAAAGCAACCTTAAGAAGAATTCTTTCTCTATATATTCACCTATTCGAACATACTACGATGGTTAAATTAAGAAAAACTAAGGGGGGGGGGCAGTTCCCATTACATTTATGATATCTTCGTGAAATTTGTTGTTTGCGTTTATTTGAAGATAAATTAAAGTACAATCAGGTGTTCAGATTATTGAACTAAAAAATTTTCTAAGACCCAAAATTGGCAATCTGCCTATATAAATTAAATCTTTAACATGGCTGGCATTAAAAATCATTCTTGCTTACTTGTTCTAAAAATGAAAATATTCTCTGTAAAAAATTCTATAAGTATGTGCAGGTAAGTGGGTTGTATATTTTCTGACAATAATGCAGTGTATTATATCGATATTAAATTATGGAATACATCTTCCGTATATTTGTTCTTTTTTGATAAAATTGATTGCGAATAAATTTGCAAATTACGCGATATATCTCACGAACGTTATGCCTTTTAATGTTAATTGATCAATTATATTTTCTTATTTGTAAGTTGCTAGCCAATACTCAAGAAGTGCTTATTCTTTCCATGAACGTTGGCATGAAAATGTTAAAGAGGAAACTATTGAAAAGTACCTAATCATATTCGAGAAAAATTAACAATGTGCATATGTCAATACGCGAAATCAAGCATATTTTTTAAAGCAAAAAAAGGATTAAAGTACCACAAGATTTAAATAATAAATTTGGTTAAAATTTTTTTATGTAATTTACTTTTAAAGCTGCCTTTGTATCAAACGCCTCTACTGGAAACGAGTTTACTTATTTTGAAACAGAACTCTTTCTAAAGAGTTCTTGCAAGTACCGTAAAGTTAGGAGGGAGTAAATAGGGTTCTGTTCTGTCTTCGCTACTTAGTCATTCACAAATTATACATCGTTTAATCATTAAAATAACTGATTAGAGTCTAGAAATATGAGCTATTTTTGTTTCAAATTTATGCACAACGCATTAAGATTATTCTTTTATATGCTCCCGTCCCCAAGTGGGTTTCCTTCCTGTTCCATCAAGTTTTTACCCTAGATGTAACACTAGTAGCACCGAAAATCAGACAAATCTATCGATTGCTACACTCATTAAAATAGAAACATCGATTTTCCCTCGTTTTGATGACGCGTATTATTTGAAATTTATCACCCTAATACAGAAGAACATTTTGGGCGGGCCCAAAGGAGATGCGCTTTTGAACTATGGAATGTTACCGAAATTGATTTTTAACAGAATTGCACTTTTTTGCATAATTAGATCGCATTTCACTGATGTTTTAATTTCCGTTGAATTAACTGCCATAAACTGAAAACATTTGCAATCATTCGGCGCTGTTTATACAAATTTAACAAAATCGCAAAACTTATACAAAATTTTGAAAAAAATGACTCCTGTTAATTATGTTGAACAACTATCACAAACTTCCTTCCATTCGCTTCAGTCGTTTTCGAATGATGAAAGAGGTGGGAAAAAAAGTCAAGACAAATTGACAAACTAAAGATCGCCCTTTTTTAAATTCCAAGAAATATAACACGTATTCATGTTACATATGGAGGAAACCACCCAAAACATCAGACCGTGAAATCGACAACTATCCCACAACCGTGGATCTTCACACTTTAGCCTTCTACCGAGTAGAGGTCTGCGCCGCTCTGAAACACGCGGCGGCGGCGTAACGATCCCAGGAACCCAGGCGTAACGATCCAGGAAATTTTTTGAAAAAGAGCATAATGAAAATGGGGTATATGCGCGCACACACACAAACATGTACAAACTGGCGCTGAAATGAGATTTTTTTAAGACAAGAATTTTTATGAAAACTAGTCTTGAGTATGATGCTGTGCGATTACGACCAATCAGCTACTCGTGGACTCTAGGCCGAGGCATGGCTCGTGCTAGACTTCACAATCTCAGAGCCATGATAACTCTCAGTTAATAAAAGTGAGTCAATTTTTGAAAACTGCGAGTCAGTCAAAAAACTAGTCTTTTTTTTTTTAAATCTAAGAAAGAGAAAATAAAGACGTTCCTTTTTTCTCATGTAGTTATTAATTTTCGAATACATATTGATTTCTCCACAATATGATTAACATACACTAGATTACAGACATGAGTAGCATAACTTTTTCAAATACAAATGCTGAAACAGTGATGAAAAATCGACAGAAAAAGAAGGAAATTAAAAAATATATATATAAAATTGTATTCCTGCATAAAATGCATATTTTGAGTTACCTTCCGCCCCCCCCCATACACAATGAAATTTCAAAGTCCCGTTAACTACTTAAGAATAATCAAATCGAATTTAGCATTTTTAATAAAATATTTTACATAGCATTAAATTATGAATATTTTATTTTTTATCTACATATTTTCTCTGTTTTACACTTTCAAAATATTTAATGCTTTCTCCAAAAGGAGATTCTGTTAATGGTGTGATATTTAAACTTAGAGTCATTAAATTCGACAGATTTTCATCTTTCAATGCAGTTCTGTAGCGGTTTTTATTCCTGTTTTGGAGGCTGAATGCTCGTTCACAATAAACACTGTTAAGAGGAATTATGAGAATACAGCTGGCTAATATAGAAAAATCCGGAAAGAGATCTTATATATCTGATGCAAGCTTGAGGCAAACTTCTTCAAATGAAAGGTATTTCATTCCAAAATATGTATGTTTAAACACACTAAAATCACGCTGAGCTATTTCTTTGTCAGCAGACGAGACATGACCGTCTCGTCTGTTTTGAGGAGCATTTCATATTCTTCGTTACCATAATTTGCTAAATCTGATACCAAAGTCTGATATTTTTTGGGATTAAAAAGATAATCTAAATAGATGCGAATATTCATATCTTTTTCTGGAAATCTATCTTAAGTTTGCCAATATCTTGTCGAGATATTCATTTTTTTTTTCTGAATATGTATTTCTGATGTTGATAAGTTGCTTACTTTAGCTGGATATCTCTGTAAATACATGCATTTTTTTTTTTTTTATTGGCTTGTCAAAAAAGCTTTTTAAGTGGGATCCATAGTCAGTTTTCATAGTTTTCAAACAACTTTTTGCCCTACTAATAATGGCTGGGGCAGTTGACAAATCCAAATCTTCTTTTTGGAACATTTTGCATAATTTTTCAAGTATGGGTTGAACATGAAGTAGTAATTTAACAATATAAATAAATGAGAATTTCGTTATTTCATCGTATATTGCTGAGGTGGCTTGATTTTTTTACGGCTTTTTCTTGCTCTAATTTAGCAACAATTTGTTTCCCAACACCTATTAATTGCAGCTATGGCGCGAAAGATAGACAACCGTCTTATTGGAGTTGGTTGCTTTAGTGATAAAGCTTCCATTTCCAGCATGGATTCTATTTCCCGCAAACGATTGCATCGTACAGCAGAATTAGAAAAGTGTTTATAAATGTGATCTGCTGTTTGCTGAAAATTTGTAATTGATAATACTTACTTTGGAGCCTGTGATGATGCTGCTAATGACAGTCTATGGGCAACACAATGCACCTGTGTTAAGATTGGTGAGTGTGCCCGCAACTGAGCACCAACACCCTTTTTTTTTTGCCAATCATCACGGCTGCTCCATCCGAAGCCGGCGTTCCAATTATATTGGTAGAAATGCCACGATCTTTCAAAACTTCTTCAATTTTCTGCACAATTGTTTGTGTTTCACCATTTTGAAGAAAAAAGAAGAGCGAGAGAGCAAACGTCGTTATGATGTCCAGCTGAAATTTTGCAAGTCAAATTTGACTCGCAGTTTCAAAAAGTGAGTCAAATTTTTCAAAAAATATCGATTTACGCGTAAAATGCGAGTACGCGCGAGCCCTGGGCCGAGGGGTGGGCTGAAGAGATCAAGATCGTGTTCGACGGGTTTCTTTAATGGCACAAACGGCAAAATTCATGATATTGTATCAATGAAGTAATTGTGTTTTATTTGTCAATTTCTGAAATTTCGGACTCGGGCTTAAATATAATATTGCTCGGGAGAGCTCGAATTGAAAGTCCTCGGCCTCGGGCTTTAAAAGATGAGCCCGAACTCATGTCTATAGGGGTGCCCTCCGTGGGGGGTCTTTCTAAGGGGTCCTAACCAGTATCTATGTT
Organism: Cheiracanthium punctorium; assembly: GCA_038373885.1. Classification (NCBI taxonomy): domain Eukaryota; kingdom Metazoa; phylum Arthropoda; class Arachnida; order Araneae; family Cheiracanthiidae; genus Cheiracanthium; species Cheiracanthium punctorium. The sequence continues at coordinate 136,084 of JAWZYV010015093.1, read as the reverse complement.
AAGTTTCGGAGGAAACCACTAAAAACTATGAACGGTTAGGTCGGCCGACACGGCCTGGCTTTGAACCAGGCACCTTCCCTCCCAGTTCAGAGCTCTGTGCGCTCGGCTATTGGTGGTACTCCAGAGTATGAGCTTGCCGTTGTTGTACGCTTTTAAAATATTTTTAGTGCAATACTGAAACAATAGATTTTATCAAAATCGGATCGGTTTTTGCTGTTTAAATAAATAGCACATTCACGATATAGTTATCAATATACGAGTGATACATTATTTGCTTTTAAGCGTTTTCTTTTTAGCACTAGGGTGCTATTTTGCTCAATCCCAGAATTTTGTCTATGCACTTTTGGTCTACGCGAACTTGTACGCAGGTTTTGTAGATATTAACTGTCACGGTGAAGATCTTTACCAATGTGTGTGCCAGATAACGGGGAGGAGGGAGGGGGGGGGCGTTCATAAAATGTTCAAAGTCACACAGGGTTTTGCAATTTTTGATGATTGATCGCTAAATTTGGTGCCAAAAAGTGACAATTTATTGTAAATATATTACGAGTATAGTTAGAAAACACTTGGAGAATATTGTAAAATAACTTTTGTAGGCGATTTTATATAGATTTCAATTTCGAAGAAGTGTTTTATAGATCAGAGAAGACTAATACAGTACACTTATAGATTATGATACGCTTTCCAAATAGTATTTATAAAAGGTGAATTATAATTTGACTATGGCTGGCGAAAATTGTTAAGCAGTTTTGACAGGCGATATTAATTTAGATTTCAACTCCGAAGAAGTGTTTTATGGAACAAGGAAGGAAAACACGGCACATTCATCGATTATGATGCCCATTCCAAACAGCATTTAAAATGGTAGAGGACAGTTGGAATATGCTTGGCGAAGGTTGCAAAACAGTTTAGTAGGCAATTATAAGATATATTTCGATTCCAAAGATGTGTTTTATGGTACAAGAAAGAGTTGATTTCAATTTTAACGCCCCACTCTCGCCAACCTAAAAAATCGCCACACTTAGGCGAGCTTTGCAGTCATGGGTCTCTAGGAGTTATGCACAAGTTTTAATGCTCTCAAAAGAACTAGATGAAAACTAAAGTGAACAAATTAGCGATAAACGCACCAGTTAAGGAATTTGAAGACACTTAATTATTAAAACTACATTAATTTGCAACCCAAACCAAATAAATAAATAACGGAATGCTGTACTTACATGTTCTTCGAAACAGCCATTTTAATTCTAAATTACAATTGCCACATAAATACACAAAATCGTCATGGTAACTGCATATGTTTAACTGCCGCCACCTTGGCGAGAGTCTGTGCGTTGAAGTGGGAATCAACTCAAGAAAGACAAACAGCACATTCATGGATTATGATGCACATTAGAAACAATATTTAAAACTGTGAAGTATAGTTGGAATATACTTGGCGAAGATTGTAAAATAGTTTTAGAAGGCGATTTTAAGATACATTTCAAATCCAAAGATGGGTTTTATGGAACAAGGAATAAAAATACGGCACATTCATGAATATTGATTCACTTCCCAACATAAGGGAATAAGGAAGAAAAATAGGAACGAAGCGTAAATTATGATACACTTTTAACATATGTGCGTATTTAAAAGTGTTTCAGATTTTCTTACTTTTCTTTCTTTTTTCTCCTCCACAACCTTCTCATGAACCATTCCAAACCTATAATGTTCTTTTGAGGTATAACGGAATGCTTAAACAGTTTTTAAAGCAATCAAATTTCGCTATTGACTCAAAAAATGTAAATTGTATCTTTACAAGTTATTAGCGATAAGAAGCATCCAGAAAAAAAAATAAGCAGTTGAAAGCTTGGGTACAATTTGTTAAAAAGTTTTGAAGCCGATTGTACGCCGCGGTGTTAAATGAGCGTTCTTCGCCGGCGCGCCACCTAGACCTCGGCGGCGGTGACGTTGTACAAATGCGCGGCGGCGCAGACCTCTACATTTATGTCCCAATATAAATCAAATATTAGATTAGATTAAATTAGATTATAATTCAGCATCCGTATGAAGGAAACAGTGCTACATATTTCTTAATGGATTGGCGGCGGAGGTGTTCAGAAAAGACACAGATTCTTGTTTTATGGTACAAGTGGGTCAATGCATAGGATGAGTATGTGGAAAAACAGCTTAATGCATGTGCATGATAAAAAAAAAAGTTTATTACGAAATCTTCATTTTTTTTTTTAATCTATCAAATGGGTATGACTTTCCGGGCGATCAGAATACATTTTAAAAGGAAATTTTAAGATCGAAAACTCAAATGATATTACAAACACATTAAAATTAAAAATATTTGAAAATGGCCGGCTTTTATTTTAAACTATTTTTAAATTGTTGAAATAAAATATTCTTAATATAAAGAGTAAATTTTTGAGTCAGTTGAAAGCATTAAATTATTCGTAAAAAATCAAAAGTAAGATTATTTCTTAAATGTGGAATTTCATTAACCTATTCCAGTTTAAACAAGTTTCTCTGAAGTATTGATGATAAATTCAGCTTTACTTTTAAAATGAAATATAATAGAATCTTCGCATGGATCTAATAGGTTAAGAAATGAATGTTGCAAATTAATAGTTCTTTAGCAATTTAATTATCAATATATGTTAACATTCATCTTCTATTTTACGAAAAACAACTGAAAAATTAATAACTCCGGTATAGTTTATCTACTTACTGAAAAGGTAAAAATATATTAAACATGATTGTTTATTAAATATCTAAATTCAACATATGTTGGAGAATTAATTTAGCAGCAAATGTTCCTCAATTAAAATTTAGAGAATTCCATACACACATTTAAGTTTTTTGATTGGGTACATTTCATGTAATGTCACGAACTTATAAATCTAAAATTTGGAGTGTCGCCGGAACTATTCATATAGTAAACATTCTTTATATAAAAATTTAATGCAACTTCAATAATAACATCATTTAGCGTTTATAGCCTCATAGTTAGAAATCATCCAAAAGTACCAAAATACAGCTATTGCACTAGGTTAGTGGGTTATCTTGTTTTCTGGCAATTCTCCAAGGCATTCACGTTATATATCTATGTATTTCTTCTATAGCTCCGAGTACTTCGCCGAAAAAATGAATGAATAACCTCAAAAGCAAATGGCAAAAGATTTTGAAAACAAATTTTCTAGAAAAAGAATTGTTTTTGAAAAACGTCTGTTAATAACAATTTTTTTTTGTGTAAGATTATTATTCTTATAAAATAATGCGTTAGATTATTATACATGAAGAAAGTAAATTTTATTTAAGAAGTCAATTAAGTTACGAAAAAATACAGGGCTCTATAAACAACTACCTTCAAATTCTAACTCAACTCAAATTCATTTTTTCAGTTTCTTTTTCTTTCCTTTGTTTTTGAAATAAAAGTAAGAGATGAAATAATAAAGTCTTGCATCAAAACGTCAAATTGCTATTTTTTAACAGAAACCTTTAAAAAAAATAGATTCAGTTTTTTTTAATGATTCGCTAATAAGAAACGTTTAACTTTAGACGTTTTTAAAATAATAAAATATTGATTATTTTAACACAATGTCTACTTTAGAGGATAAATAGTTATTAGAAGAAAAAAAGAAAGGTCACTGGAGAATTAACTTAATTCTCAGAAAGAGATAAGTCCTTTGAAACTAGAATATCATAGAATGTTTAACTCTTTTAGGGTAGAAGACAAAACGGGTAGTTTAGAAAAATAATTTTAAATAGTAGCAATCCGTATATTAATTTAGAAAATTTCAGAACGATTCAGGCGGGACACGCCTTTTTGACTTTAGAGAAACCTAGTATGCAACTGCAACTATTGTGATTGATAATGTTTGAAAATTGGTTTTTGAAGATAAACAAAACACAAAGATGCAAAGTTTTGAATATTTTTACGAAACATTTTTTTGTATTTATATAGAAGAAACAAAAAGAGGACGATATCTATTACTTCTTGAGTAAAGACGAATATAATGCAAGTTTACAGTAATACTCTTGACGAATACTTTAATGCATTTACACTCAATTCAAACTGGAATAACGAAGTCTCCGGGACAATTTGAAATAAATTAGGTGATGGGACACTAATATACTGTCATTAAGTACTAATGAAAAAAGAACATGTATAGTTCGCAAAGCCTTTTAGGTAAAGTAAGTAACCAATCTGTTGCCACCTAAATAAGTATAACACAGAAGTATTAAACAGTGAATGAAATTAAAAGTTGTCGTTACTATCAGCACATATAGCATTTCTGCGTAGTGACAGTTGATCTCTGCCACAATCACAGTCTATTCCGTAGTTCGTTACAAGTTTCGGATGCCAACAGCTGGCATGTACTATAACAAAAGAAAATTACGTCAGAAGGCGGACAGTGCACAGTTTGCGATGTCACAGAGAGCGATTGTGACAGAAAATGTCACTACATCGGGCTTTTACTTTACGGGGACCCTTTTGAATGAGGGACATGCGTTGCATACAACAGAGCTCTCTTTGTTACCAAAAAATACACACTTAATATAAATTCGTTGTAAATTAACGAAAAGATATAAAAGCGATGTACAACAGGTAATACTTTACAATATCGTTTGGTGTTTTTAATCTTGAAAATACTTTAACGCCAAATGAAATCTTATGCTATATTCCTCATATAGCATAATATAATCCGGATCATAATACAATCCGTAGAAATGTTCGTGCTACATGGTTATTTTAACTCTTCGACAATTATGATAGTATATACATTCTAATAAATATTTAATTTTTTTTAATCGTGATTTGAATTACTGAATTATGAAATATTCGTATTTCATTATTCTTCACCTTACTACATGCACAAACTTAGTAGCAAAATAATAGCAAAATAAAAGAAAACAGAAAATTTACTAAACACTACACTGCACTGCACTACAGTGGCGCACACAGGATCTTCTCTTGGAGGGGTACAACCCATAAAGCTGTGAAAACAACCACCTGAAAAAATGCGGTTTTTTTATATTTTTATCGTAAACCCCTTTTACAGTGTTTTTATTATCTATCTTAACTGCTGAAAATAAGAATTCGATTTCTTCTAACATAATTAAGTCAAATATTTCATGACGATTTAACGAAGGAAAATTGACAACTCCTTCGGGAGGGGTCCGGACCCCTTGGACCCCTCCCTTGTGTGTGCCACAGCTGCACTAAAAACTATCTTCTAGGTTTTTCTTGGCAGAAATTTCAAATTTTTATGAAAGAAATACATTTAATACATCTATTTTCTTTTTCTTAATGTTGAAGGTGAATTTTATAAACCTTAATTTCGATATTTTTTCAATTAGTGCAGGGTTTTGTGTTTCTTTAAAACTTAAAGAAATTTTACATCAGTTCAATTAAAAAAAATTTCTTTTTATGTTTATAAAATATCACAGTAGAAAGTTTTAAGAAATTTCCCTAATAGCACAGATGGTCACAAAAGAGTCGCTGTGACGTCACTGAGGGTCACAATTGTCACAGGACTGTCACATACTAGTCACATTGTGACTTGTGAGTGATGTGCTTTTACTGTGTGGCCACTGTGAAGTTTATTTGTGACCAGTCACCAGGTAACGTCGCCGTGAAGTCACTATGTGACTAGTATGTGATCGGTCGCTAAGTGACTTCACTGTCAAGTCACCATGTGACTACTATGTGATCGGTCGCTCAGTGACTCCACTGTGAAGTCACTGTGTGACTGTTTTGCGACTACTGATTTTTTTGGACTTCAAAATGACGTCACACTGGCCGCTTTTGCGACTTTGGAAACAGACTCATTTTTTCAAATATTTTGTGGCAATTTCTTTCGTGAAACATTTAATAAATAAATCCCAAAATAGTAATTCAATAAAATCTCACAGTTATGTAGTAATGGAATTTAGTTTAATTTATTAATTTTTAAATTATTTCGTTTTAACAAGACAATATTATTTATAAAAAAAATATTATTCTTAAAAATATTAGAGTTGAGAGTTCTAATCACAATGGTGAAAACTAAGTATCTGTGAGTAAAATTAACAATTTCTTTCATATCCCCATGGCATATATGTTTCGATAGCGTATGTAGGTTTAAATTTCGGGTGGGGGGAGGGACTATCCGGTATTTTAAACTTTATTGTTACTAGAATAAATGCAAATGTCTCAAAATTGCTGTTTTTTAATAATTGTTTTAAGTTTTCGGATGGGGCCCGGGATCCCCCCCCCCTTAATTCATATTAATTACGTATTAAATACGTCCCTGGTATGTTTGACAGTTCCACTAGGAAACATTTGAGGTAAAACTATGGGTCTCAAAAATACTTTATTTATTTTATCTAATGCATGTTTTTCCACTTAATTCTATTTATTTTTATATGAAATCCCTTTTAGGCAAAATATAGCAAAAATATAAATCTTATCCCTCATACCTTAATATATATCAAAACACGCATGTCGCACATTACAACTTTATTTCTCATAACCGAATAAAAAATTTCAATAAATCATTAGTTTTTTCGGATGAATACTTAAAAAAAACAGCACATTATCTCCTGAAAATAATTTAACTGGAAAAAGAAAGATTTCCAAGATTTTTAATTTATATTTATTAATTATGGTAATTTCCCTTCATTTATAAAATACTCCAGAAAAATTTTAAATTTCCAAAAGAAGCCATGCCAGAACTAGCTTTTGCAGCAATCAGTTTACTTTTAAAGCAACCTGAGCAAGGTAATCGCAGCGTTGAGGTAAGATGCTAGCCTACGAACCAGAGTGTCGACGGTTCGATACTGGACCTAAGCGTTTCCTTGCCTGAGAGTTTGGTGCTGCCATCTAGTGCATGTTCTCGGCAACTCTTTTTCCCAGAATTTTTCGCTGTCGCAAAACTGTCCCAAAGCGACTTCTCTGAAGGGTCGCAATGGGAATACACAGCGAGAGGACATAGGGACTCTGGGGTGACTTTGCTGCGGAGTCGCGGCGACTGTTTGTAACTCTATTGTGACAGAATTGTGTGGTCGTATTTCAGTCACAGGGGACGGTTGTGCTAATAGGGTTCCTAAAGCAAATCATAAGAGCTGTTATGTATTGGATATAAAGCGAATCTACTTTTGTGGTTTTTTAAAAAAAAATTATTTTTTACTGTACATTGCCTTACAGTGCCGAATTTATTGAATTTTTAAAAATTAGTTTACAAGAAAATACTTAGTATAAGTTTAAGAATTTAAGTTGTAATTTTAATATTGTGAGCTCCCGATTTAATTCAATTAACGTTCTAATATCACAATCATCTGTTTGTAATCGATTTTTCTTTGTCCATAAATAGCTGAAAAATTTATACCAGATAAACTATTTCATTAACCCTACAAGGAACCTGGTACCTTATATAGAACAACCACTTTAATTATTCCTCCACGTCTATAAAATACTAACACAGATAGCTATCGGTTTTTAAGAATAATTATACATAGATAGCAACTATGCAATGCATATATTTGCCTATAGATGTCATTTTTGTTCCTATTATTGTCAAAATCTATTGAAATTTAAAACGTAATTTTGAGTATGTCATTTGTTTATTTTAGAAAATTAACAAAAAACAGTTAGCAAATAGCCTTGACGCGAAAAAATTACTATGCGTTGTAGAGTGGTAATCTAACGCATAGGAATAGGGAGGCGAAGGAAAAGGCGAATTTTAAAAATTTGAATGCTAAAATTTCAAAATGCCAAAAAATTATAATTAAGGCTCAGTGCCAGAGATGGAACTGAAATAACTGATTTTCTAGAAAAATATTTTTATTATTTTTGGCCGAAATAATCACTAAAATCACATTAATTTCAGACTGAATAAAAATCAGGCCTAGTGTTAATTCAACTCGCTTACTATTTTGAAAAAAACTATTTTCCAATAATATAACAGTAGTTAAGGATAATTTTATTAAATAATTTTTTTTGACCTTAAAAGATTATGTACGTTTGGTTTTCTTCATTTTACGACGTTGCAATTAACATCTCTTTTCTTACTTCTTATTAGAAAAAGCGTAAGTCGCACGCCAACTTTTTAGTTACCGGCCTTATAAAGCTTAAACTGTTTAATATTGCTTTATTCTGTATTCAACTAAAAATGAATTCAGTATGTCGACGGTTGTGTTTCTTCGTGTTATTTTAATAAAATAATAAATGATAAAATTGAATTTAATTATCCGCCTAAAATCTTAAAGTTATACTTTATTAATTTATCGAGATAATTATGATGCTTAAGAAACTGACATCATCTGCTATGTTCAGTCCAACATGCAGGGAAACTGTGCTCTCAAAAAACTACAGCTTCCGGGATTAAATAATTTAATAACACATATATCGATGATTTGTAGAGTAGTCAATTCCTGAAGTTAGCACGAAAGTAATTTTTGATTAAGTCGTCTTCCAGTTGTAGCGATGTATAAAACAGAATACCATAAATATTTTAAAAGAGTATCTTGTTCAATCAATTGCAATCTATTAAATTAACCAATGAAAGTTTATTTTCTGCATAAAGCAGTCGCCATGATATCATGTCCTTCAGCATACTTTATAGGTAGTTTAGTAACAATGAATATGCAATTTAAAAAATAAATTCTCTTCGTAAATTTTTTGAACGCTAATTCAATTTGGTGAGAGAAAATTTTAACTTAAATTAAAAATTAAAGTTTTAACTTGAATTAAACTTATTAACGTAACTTTAATAAAATACTCTTTTTTAAAAAATTAATGGGTAAATTATCAGTATTTTTTTAAGAAACATAGAAATTAAAGTTGCTCTATCAGTAAACTGACTAGAGGAAAAAAAAAGCATAATTATATAGCTTTTTATTCATCTATCTAAAAATATTTATCCTACATTTTTCTGACAAATCAATTACATTTACAGATTCTAAGCGATACTATTCACTATTTTAACTTTGTAAATTTTATTAAATGGCAGAGTTTCTTGTCCTTTCATTTTAAAAAATTCTTAAAAGCTTAGGTAATTTCTTTTTAAGTGATAAAATTAACACAAGTAAAGCAAAGTTACTTATTTCATCATTGTAAGAGACATATCGAAATTGTAACTTAAAAATTGACAATAGTTTAAAATAAAGAAAAGTATTTTTACAACAGAACTCTCGTTTGGGCCATCTGTAAATGTTTTTCAGCATCATGATCATCAAATGTTAAATATTTTCATCTCATGCCTCTTACACTACTATATAATTAAAAGAATCAGCCAGCACTAGAAGAATTTGGAGTTATAATCCCACCAAGTCAATTTACACCCCACCCTTCATCAAATCGTGGAATCACAACTTACAACGGGTGTAATTTATATGCAATTACGTGTCTCAGTAAGTAGTGGTCGAGCCTTAACAAATGACTGAAAATATGCCCCGCGTGGTTAAAGGGGAGGTTCAAAGGGGAGATGAAGCAAGAAGGGGGTATCTTTATCCCTTCATAGCAAGCAATGACTCATTCAAACTATGGTTTTATGATGAGAGTTCCCCATATAAGATAAAACCAACTACTTTATTAATGAATATTTTAGGGTAAGAAACCGATTTGGAAAATTAGAATAAGTAACGTTTGTTATACTCTATTTTTATAGGTTCAAAAGATTTGGATGTTTTCCCCTCTATGCTTAGAAAATACCTCAAATATTTCTACTGATATTATCTATTGGCAATGTCCAAAGTGCTCCAATGTTTGTTCATTTTATTAGTAAATTTAGCAAACCCATTTTTCGAACATTCCAAAAGTTTCAAAATTATTATAGAACATACTTGTAATTTAAAAACTTTACAGTACTTTAATATAAACAGTTTGCAAACATTTGATATAACACAGACACGGCTCCCATTTTTTCTAACAGATGATTTCAAACATACTTTATAATGAAAAAAAATCCATTTAATCACATTACGATGTTCCTTTACTTTGAATCATACATTAATCGATAACTGTTTCCTATTACATTGTGAAGTACTTCTGACAAGAGAAAATATCTGGGTATGATGATTGATCAATGCGAACTGGCAAAATTCTCATTAAAATAAAAATCAATCTTGCTATGACTTCCCTTTAAATGAATTTTTAGCATGTATTTTCCAAATCTTTTCTTTTAGCTCTAACTATACTTCGACATAGTTTTCTATTTGTATTTTGTAATGGGCGATTTAAAAAAAGATGGGTACGAGACATACATTGTAACTTAAAGTTCTCAGAAAAAAAAATGTTATAACTGAAATTATTTTTCTCTGTGAAATTTTAGTTCTGTTCAGAAACAAATTTGTGTTTTTATTACAAAAGTAAATATCCTTAAATTAAAACATTTTAGGTAAAAATGAATAATTTTGGGCATCTCCTATGTTAACGGAGCTGTGGAACATCAAGAAAAAATTTCTAACATGTTTTTAGGAGTTTCATAATCAAAATATTGAATGAATACAATAAAATGATGATTTGCTTACTATTTTGGTCAAAATATAGCAGTAGCATGTTTAAATTATTGAATAATTACAGCAACAATCACACATTGTGTTCTTGCCATTTCTGTTTGTCAGAAAGTAACGATCGAAACAACGCTATTTCAGAAGCTAAAATAAATAATATGTAAATATCTCGACTCATTTATCAACCTTGAAAATAATTTTTTCAACGCTTTAAAGCATGTTCATAAGTTTTTCTGCGTTTTCTCTGCTGTGAATATACTTTTCTAAATTATCGAGCCACGGTGTCCAAATCGAGTAACAATCGAAACATCGATTATTTCATGTTTAATTTATTGTCACAGAGTTGCCAGTGTCCTAAATATTTTAGAAAGTCATTAATTACAATCTTATTTCTCTAATTCAACAGTTTTTTTCGTAAAATAGAGTGTATTTAGTTGAAATAATGATCAAATCATTCATGATCATGAGCACGTCTAACACGTGTACGGTCGAAAATATATGGCGGCAGCTTTGATCGTTACGAATTTTCGGACATGATCATTTAAAAAGTGCGATTTATAAGGAGTAGTAAAATCTCCCGAAATTACTTTTTAAGTTGACGTTCAATGCTTGTAAGAGTTTTATTTTGATAGGATTTTTTCTCTCTCAAAAAATGTACTTAAGAAAATTATTTGACAAGTTCAAATAGCGTAACGATTGAAACACTAATATTTTTTAAAAATAAATTTGTGAACAAGAGATTATATAATTTTTTATTTAAAAATTTTCGAGTTTACTTCCATGAATCCTAATGTATTGTTTTAAAATTAGATCAAGACAGTTTTTTTTTTTTTTTTTATAAAGTGCACTTAACAAATGCTAATATATATTTCGCAGGGTTTCATCATTTAAGACTCGACTTGAAATTTAGATCACATCATGTAAATTGTTTTTATAAATAGCAATAAATTTGTTTATTCTTCCTCTTAATTCATATCTTAATTGGTTAAAAGAAACTGCAAGTTCAATACTCCTAATAATGAGTCAACGTGAGACCGAAAACATTTGTTTGAATGCATATAACATGCGTAATTGAAATTAAATATGTTGCTTTGCTTGTAGTTTTTTTATTTAAATGTAACTCATATGAAAGATTAAAAAAATTAAGAAAATATTATACATTTGATTAACAAAATGAAATTATATAGAATCTCTTTAATACATCTTTAGGCCCTAGTATTTTTTAATGCACATATCTTAAAAATCTAATGTTCAAAATCAGTAACCAAAAGATCAGCGATGTCCAAAATCTGTAACCTACAGATGTGATAATTAAATGTTTTAATTAGTGATTTTCCAGAACATTTGTTGTCTTCTTATGTTCGTATACTCTATTCTAGGCGTATACACTATAAAGTTAAAAAAAAGTTAGTGTAAAATTTCAAAATTAATCTTAAAATCTCCCTAATGTAATGTCGATAATTTATACTATTTTTTTTTCTTTTTGCAGAAGAATATTTTCTTAAAAGTCCTGAATACTGATATTTATTTATTCCTATTAGAGACTCATTTCTCTGGTTTTCTCTTTCAAATAAAACAGCTAGCTTAAGGATTCACAGTGTTAATATTGTTAAGATTCGCGTAGTTATGATATTGTATGCAGAGTTCAACAATTAATACTTATTTTTTAAATTTCTCTTGTTTTATAACAATAATGCCTTTGATAATTATAGCAAGAAGGATGTTTTGTAGTATTCCAGACACATCGCAGTTAATTTTCATCAATGTTGTAGCTTTGAATTCCTATATTCTTAAAATTTCACTCATCGACATATTTCTAAGGAGACATATTCTAATTTAATTACTCTTTCAAAAATTTATTTCGTCAATTTTAAAAAGCTTGAACATATACCAAAACTCAAAGTAAACCAAACCATTTTTTACTATAATACTTATTATTCATAAATTAAGTGTTTTCAGTTTTTATAGGATATTTTAACATAAAAAAATTCATAACAAAGTATTCTATGCCTAAATATTTCAAAATTTAATCTATTTATTTTACGTTCTATAGAAATAAGTTTCTAAAAATTATAATCAAAACTACTATATATCAAAGCAAATAAATCTTTCTCCAAAACCCACGTACCGATTGGACTAGCAAATCGTTAAATGGGGGAAATGATAATACTGTGCAAATCTCGCGTGTGCTCATTTTCTTATGTAATTTCCTTTCGTGCTTTTATAAATTTTATTTCCCCTTTCTCCTTAAATATGCACATATCCAAAATTAGAAAAGTACAATTTTAAAGTATTAGCTTTTCATAAATTTTCATCACGCATTTCATCCACATCGTCACAATTTTCTTTTGGCACACAGATGTAATTCATTTGGGGAAAAATTATCAGATGAAAACTCATTATCGAAACCACAAAACATATTTCGCGCGGAAAAAAAAAATGCAATATGTTTATTGCTGTACATTACGCCACATATGACATTTTTTCTTTCAACGTACGCATTTAAGACATAGTGCGAAACCTAATATTATTCTACTGATTCATTATCTAAGTAAAAAGTCATACGAATAACATACATAAGCGAAAAATAGAAAGAAATGCTGTCATGATTGCATTAAGAAAATTAAAATAATTTGTACTAGTTCTCGTAGATTATTACTTGGGGAAATATATAGTTAAATTTTAAACCGTAAATGCATATTTTAGGTAACACTAGAGTTGCTTTTGGAATTATACACAATTATTTTAGTCGAATCACCAAATTTTACTTATTTGATTTCCGTCAGAAGTTGTGGCTAAAATAACTTAAATATCAAATTTATTTGCCTTGATATTAAACTTAAAATAAACTAAATTCAATTATTATTAAAGCGTATTTCAAAGAAAAATATATGCTCCATATAATTTGTGCTTAATATTTTACACGTCATTTCTTTTTCCGAATTAATTTATTTCTACTTTTTTCTTCCTAGGGATTTCACTTCTAGATATCGTTAAAAATAGGTAGCTCTGACTGCAATTGAGCTGTTATAAATTAATTTGTAAGCAGTGAGTTTCATGTAAATATAATATTCTGAAAATAAACATTTTTAAATTCTGTTCCATGAAACAGAAATCCAGTATTCGAAAATGGTAGAAAACAAAATACGAAATAAAATTTTAACAAAGTGTGATATAAGTAATACATTTTGGCGAGACATGTGACTAAGTTCATAAAATTTAATTTGAAATTAGACAATCTAGCTCACTTCTCAACACACGCACAAACTTGTTAGTCGACAAACAAGCAAGTCGATTTTGTATACGAACTCGTAATATCTTCCTGGATGCATTTTCATTGAGACCTGGGCTTTAGTCCCGTTACATCGAAAGAAACCCCCAGTAACATTTTAGTCACCTTGATAGAATTCAAAAAATTGATCCTAGGTCCTCAGAGATAGAACTCTCATAATTTATCCAACATTGAACTGCATTGTGTTTAAGACAAACCTGCACTAGAGGTTTCTGCCTGAGGATGGACTTTTATAGGGGTTTTAACGTGTATTCACATTAAATCTGCAGAAAATCTTCAACTCCAGACCGTTAGATAGACAGCCGCATGATAAGCCAGAACCCTGAACCTCTACACTTCAGCCACCTACTATACTGAGTACCTTATCCACTCGGTCATGGTGGAGCTGCTATTCAAGATTGGAGGACACTCAGCTTTCATTGGGGCCAATAGTAAATCTCTTTGGTATATTAATTATGATTTTTTAAATGGTCAAATAAAAATACATACAATGTTTCTACTAAGGTTAGATCCAATAGACCATATTCTTATATCTTTTGTCTTAGAACATAAACTAACAAGAACAGAGAGGTTCAAAATGAAGTTATTTATAATGAAACGTACGATTTACAGTGCTTGTCGCAAATAACAAGGTATCGGAAATCGTAGCCTAAATATTACAAGAAATATTAATAATTATATTTAAAGAAAATCTTCCAGCATAATTATTACACACATGCAGAGTTTGCAGTTTTCTCCAAGCCAATATAATCAAAAGGAATGCAAAGGTGATAAACTCTCAGCGGAAACCGTGCAGAAATGCTTACAAAAACTCAAAAGATCATTTTTCTTATCAAACACTTTTTTTTTTTCAAACACCGTATCGATTTCTTGAACTCTCGTCAGTCATTATACAAATCCCGTCAAATATACTTCCGGACTGACGTCACCAGAAAACGGCGGGATCGGCCGACGGAAGTCAAAAATCGTACAATTCTCCTTTAATGGAAAATTTTCAATTCTCCTGCAAAACGAATTTCCTGCGGCCGCAAAAACCCAATGAAGGAAAAAAATATTCAGGACAGTGATTTATATTCGCATTCGTCCCTATGTAGATATATGTAGCGAGTGACGTAAACAAATTGCATTTTTAGAGCTCGATGTAAATATTTTTATTATACGAGTCTCATTTATGATTGCTTAGGGAAATCTCATTTATGATTGCTTAGGAAAGTTTTTAGTATTATTGTCAGTGCACTGTCGGTCATATATATATTAAATTAAAGATGATAGAATCGAATATTATTTTATTATATTAGTTTGGAAGACATGAAGGAAGTTTGACATATTCAGTGATGCTTATTCTCCGTAGACAGATATATTTTGGCCTCGTATATGTGGTTATTATGAAGTATTTAGTTTGTAAAAAGAAAAATAGTTCTAGCGATGATTTTTTAATATGAAAATTGTTCTTTAATAGGTATCTGTATTATTAATAAATTATTCATCTAACTACTTCTACATTTATTTATTTATTTAAGTTCTCTAAGGGAAAATATATCTAACTACTTGTACATTTATTTATTTATTTATTTAAGTTCTCTAAGGGAAAATATATCTAACTACTTGTACATTTATTTATTTATTTATTATTTATTTATTTAAGTTCTGTAAGGAAAAATATATTTTAAGATGCCGATATTTAATATTAAATTGGGTAGTTCAGAAAATGATAATTTGACAATTCTTAGTAATTAGAGTTTGTATAGTAGATTTATGTATGATAATTTTAGACAGATAGGCTCGATTTCTATAGGTTACTCATTATCTATCCCTCATACACAGCTGAGATTAAAAATAATTATTCTCCATTGTTATCTTGGATATTATCAGAATATAGAGATTTAATCTTATAATGCGAGTTTAACAAAATATTCTTTGCAACACCTTACATGTACAGTGCAATTGATTATCCGGGAGACCTTCGTCAAATTGTTTAAAAACATATATTTATTTCGAAAAAAAATGTATATATAAGTTTTTTTTTTTTTAAAGTCTACAAGCTCATGTCTAAACAGATAAGCAATGAGAAATATCTCTTTAGTTGCGGGCACGCAAGACTTTATTAAATAACACTTTAAAATTTTTAAACAAGTTGTGGTTATAATGGACGGGGAATTAATGTGTAAGCAACCTCATAAGAAACAAAATCCAATTGGGATTTTGTTTCTTATGAGGTTGCTTATAAGCAGGTAAGTTCATTGTGTTTTATTTCAAGGAGGATTGCTTTAATTCAAGCAGTTAAAGTTAACTTAAATGTATATATCAGGCCCGTAGCTACGGGTGGGCCTACGAGGGCCGTGCCCACTCTGCTAAATTCTGTGCCCACCCTGCTTCTGGGCATATTGAAGACGAATGACAAGTACATTCAGAATGCAATTAAACTCTAACGGAAATGCAGGTGACGCACTCAACTACCAGTATTATTTTTACTTTTTTTGACATTTCACATCATGAAAGCATTTATGATGTTCGAGAACAAGAATGCGAATGATCGCATTTTAAGTTTGGGTGCGAACGGATTAAAAATAATGTTTGAATTAAATAAAAAGGTTTTTAAGCTTTTAACATAAACTTCATGTAATTTAGGAGTTATTTAAAATATTTTTACCTCACAAATTTAACTGAATTTTTAACGTTAAGAAACTAGAAACAAAATTCAAAATTGAGATTTCAATCGAGATTTAAAAAAGTAAAAGTATATTAGGCAAGTTGGAATGTTTAGGCTGATTATTTTACCAACTATGCGAAAAATTCCAGAGCTGGGGGTCGAACCCAGGAATTTCGCATAGTTGATAAAATAATCAGCCTAAACACTCCAACTTGCCTAATATACTTGAAAGGTTGATGCAATCACTTTCTTAAAAAAAAGAAAGTATTTTAAATTATTATATACAAATTGTTAATTTTTGTAGGGTGAATTACCAAACAGTTAGTATCTCTTTATTAAGGTATTTCACACCTGTGTCATGTTCTGCTGCTGCTACTACGAGTGCAGCACCATCCTCAACTAAAACTGTTTCTAGTGCTTCTTCCCTTTTATCTGCTACTATTGATCCGCTTTCCTCATCAGTTTCAACTGTTGCACCTTGTTCATTAGCTATTGTTTCTTCTTCTAATTTTCTATTTGATTTGGAAGAGGAGGTGCCTTCTCATAACGTAAAGGACGATTTCCCCAGTCTTTATATGGATCGAAACTCCGATCCGTCTCTGAAAAGTGGTACATCGGTCGTCCGTGGCTGGAATACTCGGTCCAAAGAGATGCAGCGTTCTGCTTTTGTTGCAGAAAATTCTGAAACAGTGCCTCCACTGGTGAATACCCGTATCGTAGAGGAGAATTTCGTAATTGGAAGTCTGCTTTGGAAAAAGATCATGGTTTTGCTTTGCATGAAATGTCGGGTGATCATATTGCTGCTATGTGTGCCTGGAAAGATCTTCGAATACGGAAAGAACATCATAAGGAGGTGAGCACTCTCGTCAATGATAGTCAGTTGACGGTAAAATAACCGTTATTACATCTCTTCACTGTTGGACATACTGAAATTCCTTGTTACTAATGAAATGCCGCTGCGAGGTGATAAGGAGTATGATGAATTTGATGACTCGTCTTCAGGTTTATTTAGGCAGCTTTTTGAATATACATTTAGAAAGGACAACGAACTAGCTGATATTATTACCAGAATACCAAAGAATGCTACATAAAAATCTCAGGAAATGCAGAATGAAATTATTTCTATATTGGCGAAAATGGTTCAAGAAGAAATTGCGAGGAGAGCTCAGGGAACAGATGTTCCATTCTTCAAGTCAAAGTGGATGGAACGAAAGATAGAAATGGGACTGAAAATGTGTCTATTGTCATCCGGGCTGTAAAAGAAGAAATACATTTGAACATTTAGTTAGCATTGCTACTACAGTTTATCTGGATGCAGATGCGGTCTGTACAATTCTCAATGAGCTTAATAAACCGGGACTGGATCCAAAGAACATCATCTCTGAATGCTACGATGGTGCTGCCGTCATGGCTGGAGCATACGGTGGCGTGCAGGCTAAACTCAAGTGTCGACTCAAGAAAGAATTCCTTACATTCATTGCTACAACCATAAATTGCACTTCGTGGTCCCAGACAGCACATAAGCTTAAATCAAGTTTGACATTTCTTTCAATTTGACGCATTAATGCAAGCTTGACAGTTCAACTCATTCTAAGCTGGCAGCAAGCTTGCAGGAGTCAAGTTGAATTGTCAAGTTTAAATTACAGCTTGATTTAAGCTTGAAAATTGATACTCGCGTGATTTTTCCTTTTTAAAGGAGCTTTGATGGCGCCATCTGTGAAAGAGAATGGACATTAACTGTCTAGCGTCCTAATATTTGCTGAAAGTTCGTAAAAGATGTGTTTTATTTTATATTACCAGTGCCATATTACAGGCAGGGCAAACGGGGCAACTGCCCAGGGCCTACAGATTTTAGGGCCCAAAAATCTTACATCTTACACTTTTGTAATTTTAAAATAAAATTACAAAGGATAAAAAAAAATTCAGAAGTTAAATAATTTTTTTAATTATAAAGTATGAACAATGAAAATAATTCAAATTTACATTTGTATAAATTAATTTTAACTTATTTTTAATTCTTCGAAATGCTCTATATCAATATGTAGGAAAATAACCACATTTGTAAAGAGAATTTTTAGCGTTAAAAAATAGCAAAATTTTTCAATTATTTGTTATTTTAAGAAATATTTACAAAAATGACTAAAGTGTTTGTATTCCATACATGTTAGCAACTGTGATATAGCATTTCGAAGTAACGTTTAACTATCTGTTTCTTTCATTTCAGATTACTTAACACAAAATTTGTGTTAAGTAAACCCATTCTATATTTCCAAATATGGAAATTCTTCAAAATAAAATACAATTATACTACGAAATTGATTTCAAAATCAGTAGTTTGTCTCGATTTTGGCCAGCAGTATTGCTTCATGAGTGTTGCGGTACTGAAAGTTTTAAAACGTGTTTTTTATTTTAATTTTAATTTTAATTTAATTTATTTTGATGCATTATTTTAATTTTGATGCATCCCATGGAAAAATAAAAAACAAATAACACATCGCCCACTTATCAATTTGGCGAGAAAACAGCGTGGTAAGTCACTTCAAACTTTAGTCATAGCTGCACAAGGCTACGGTGGCGGAATGGATAGCGTACTCGACTGCGAAGCCAAAGGGCCCGGGTTCTATCCCAGCGACGAACACTCGATGGAAACAGATTGAAATTTCAGCGTAGAAGGGGAAAATGCGTAGAAAAATAAATTATGTGGGGCGCGTTAGCCAGCGGGCGCCCCGTGTATTTAAAGAAAATTTTTTTTGGAAAATTTTTTAAGCTTGAAATTAAGCTTGAAATGTCAAGCTTAATGCAAGCTGGGCAAGTGTAAACTAGAACACTTGATTCAAGCTTGCATCAAGCTTACACGATTGGAATTTTCAAGCTTAATTCACTAGAAAGCACTAGAAAGCATCACGTTGCAAATGTGTATGAGGGGCAATCACTGAATCGTTTATTGCCTCAACGATGGTCTGGGCATTACCGCTGTACAGTAGCGATACTAAATATTACTCAAAACTTATCTAGGTTCTTCAGAAATGTGCTGACTCTAGTGATATTTCAATGGAAGCAACTGGGCTGCTTCCCCAAATTAAAACTCCTCGGTTTGTATTTCTTGGAACTCTTTGGCATTCCCTTCTATCCCTGTTTGATCCAGCCAATAATGCACTACAGTCTAAAGCTATGGACCTGCTACAAGAGAATGAAATTGTTGCCAGCATTGTAGAAGAAATTAAAAAGCATTGAAATGAACATTTTGACACCTTATACAAATCCGGCTATGACAATGCTATCTTCTGGGCAAGCTGAAGAGATTCCAACTCCAAAACGTAGATATCTGGTTCCCATCTCTTTCACAGATTTCATCATGACTGAGTCTGTAGGAGGCCGCCTGTATTCCCAGGAATCCAAGGAAATGCTGCAACAAAAACAACTAAGAATGCACTATGATGCCTTTGACCGAACAATAGCAGAGCTGAATTTACGCTTCAGCCCAGAGACGATACAATGCTAGAGAGTATGACCAGCAATTCGTTCGACATGCAGCACCTCAGGTGTCTGGCAAATTTATGCTATATCGATTTGGATGGTGCAACTGCTGAAATAGGAACGGCATGAAATTTCTTGCAAAAGAAAATATCAGAGTCGAAACTCTCAGCCACATTGCATGAAATGACAGCATTTATGTCTAATTACAGAGATGCATTTCCTTCTACTTATTGCCTTCTTGCTTCTGCCTTGTCAATAGGAGAGTCTACAACAACCTGCGAGGCATAATTTAGCACTCTTTAAAGAATATTAACTCCATTTCGGTCATCCATGCTGCACTAGAGGAAAGCTAACCTAATCCTTCTTGCATTTGAACATAAACTCATGAACAGCATTCCAGTGGAGCTTGTTTTAAAGCAGTTCCACGGTGCAAAGAATCGGAGTAAAGAAAAAACACTCAAAAATACTAGGATAAAATCAATAAATAAACTCTGTTATTACTCACAGGACCTTTAAAAAAGGTATACGTCTTTCGAAAGCAGCAAAAGAGTGCTTTCTTTATTAGTACCTAAATGTGTACCATCCAACGGATAGTAAAGCATGAAAATGCAAAAATAAATAAATTGATAAATTAATTTAATTTAATTTAAAAAATATATTTTGTGTTTTTATGCTTAACTATTTGCTGGATGGTGCGCATTAGGTACTGATGAAGAAAACCAACTTTTGTTGCTTCCAAAACTCTTATACCTTTTTAAAAGGTCCTGTGAGTAATTACAAAGTTTGTTATTTATTTTCAAGACATTATTCTTAATTCCCGCATTTAATCTGTTCCGTGGTTTTTTTTAATATTCGCAGTTCACTTTCCTTAGGCTGCCTTGATAATTAAATATAAAGATTTTTGGCAATGAAGTATTGTTTTAGCCGTTAAATAGTTTCATTTTGTTTTAGATTGCAGATTCAAAAATCGTGCCCACCCTGGGTATTTTCAGTCCCACCCATTAAACTAACTCTAGCTACGGGCCTGGTATATATAATGACAACCTACGGCTTCCGTTACTAGGTTGTCATTAATTCTAAGTAATCAACAGTCCACTGTGTCAAAAAATTATGATGACGCTAGTGGATGTTTAGTGTGATTACGCAATCAATTTGATACAAATGAATGTGAAGCAGTTACTGTTTTCTAAATTATTTTTTATATTCCGTGGCATATACGTTAGTTAATCTATTTGTATAAATTTAAGTGAAATTTCAATCTAAATGAATATTATAAGTAGAATTCAATTTTTATAACCCTTCAAAGTTTCTTGTATTCGTTTCAGCTTTTCGGATATATTTTTTCGGATACTTTTAAATGCTGGTACGTCAAAACTCGAATAAGTTGTAAAATAGCAGAATATTTTTGAAAATTCTTTCCTCTTCGTACTTTCTGTGTCGAATCAGATAAATGCGATACAGAAATTTATTCAAAATACATGAAACTTCTTGAAGGAAAAAAAATCATTTGTTACCAGAAAAAAGTCATGATAGTCCTAAATTGGTGCGATACGGTATCCCGCCATCTAGTCACGCAAGATCTACGATAAGTAAAAAGCGAATGACATGCTCTTGAAAAATGAGCCAAAATTTGAGAGAAAACACAAGCGCCGAATTAATAAATAAATAAATAGCGATAATTTTTAAAAACTCATAAAAATGCTTGAGGCTAGCTGAAAATACACACTATTCAAAGTGATGTTTCTTCTTTTTTAAAAAAAACTGTACTGAAAATCTACTAAATGCTCTACTGTTTTGATCTAAATGCGCAAAAAATTCTTGAAATGGGATAGATTGAAAAACTTTTGAATTAAAAATGCATGTTGTTGAATTCCAACAGAAACTATCACGCTGCTTTCCTAACAAAAACATTAAATGAAGAAATCTTGAAATTATATATAACGTGAAAGATAACTTTTGAAGAGAATGTAAATTCTCAACTAGGACACTAAAATATTTATAAGAAAAGGGAAGAAAATTGGCTGAGTTCAACTGATTTTGGAGATCAAGGATTAAATTGGAAAACGGAGAAGTAACTGGAAAATGTAGTTATTCGTACATAAATTTCGACTGAAATCAGTTACCGATGAATTCTAGAAAACCGCAAGAAAGAAGAATAATTAATATAGCAATGTTTCAATTTATTGAAGAAAGCAAAACATATTAGAACTACTGCAGTAGAATATAAAACAAAACTTCGACATGAATGTCATTGAAATTATTATTGTTGGATCGAAGGCTTATATTTTCAAGCATTCGAAGTATTTGTGCAAAACTCTTTCAGCTACATTATAGATATGATCACCATTTTCGATCCAAATTATTAAAAAAAGAAAAAAAAATTCGTCATCAAATCAAATTTTGCGACTTCGAAATGCATAAAAAATTTTTTGCGATTGCAACCTAAAGCAGTTCCATCACAGTAAAGCAAAACAATGCTTGCATGCAATCAATCTTGTTTATAAAACTAAATGCGTTCATTGAGGGGGAAGACTAGTCAAAGCTTCCCTTCTA
This sequence comes from Cheiracanthium punctorium, assembly GCA_038373885.1. NCBI lineage: Eukaryota > Metazoa > Arthropoda > Arachnida > Araneae > Cheiracanthiidae > Cheiracanthium > Cheiracanthium punctorium. Next base: position 113,633 of record JAWZYV010015093.1, on the reverse strand, counting down.
TCAACAGTTGTGTGTGACAATTAACCCAGTCACGAAAATGCGGTCACGCGACATCAATAAAAACTTTCACACGAGAGCATCACTGGTTCTTTTAAAGGACGTTACCGGGATCACTTCAGTTAGTACTAAATTTTGATGATCCACAAATGATTGAGGGGGAAAAAAGAAAAAAAAGTACTTAGCATAAATACGGTGATGAACATGTATAAAATGGAAACCTTTGACGAAATTCAAATTTTAATGCTATCATTTTGTTAAATTCAGAGATCATACAAAGTAAAGATATTTTTAGGGTTATATTTTAAATTTAGTGTTCAAACGATATTATTTTAAAAATTTCAGTATTGTTGATTTTGTAAAATACTTGTACTTAATTTGTAAAATAATGTACTTAAATTATTAAGTTTTATCCTAAAATTGACATGTTAGCTTTCAAAATACACAGGAAAAAGACCGTGCACTGCATTCAACTTACTGTTTTGTAAAGAAATTACAAAAAAGTGAGAATAAAATTATATAACAATAAAATAAACTAAGGTTTAGCAATTTTGTTTTTTAATATTTTAAACATTATATTTTATTACAAAAATAAAATGTGTGTGATGAATTTAGATTTGACTCACTTATGAGAGAGAAAAATGCTATTTCGAACCAAAAATTCCTATTTGGAAAAGTGCATTATCAGCTCTTTTAAATATGTTGTAATGTTAAATTATTTAAAACAAAATAATTTAATTTTTTATGAAAACAATGTTTTAGTAGAATAACTGGAATTATTTGTTAAAAATGAGCTGTTTGATACATTAAATTTAATTAAAGTTTATATTTTTGAAAGATGTTCAATTTAACAAATATTTTTGCCTAGAAATTCAATATATTAAAGTTACGTTATATGTGTACATAAGTATTTCCAGCTTAAGTCAAGTTAATGTTTATTGACGTTCAAAAAAGAACTAATAAATACCATAGCCTAAAAAAACTTGACCTATAATAAAGGATAACCAGAATTTTATCCCCGCAAACAATTCAACTTTTGTCTCAAGTGTAGTAAAATAATTCTTTAATAATATCTACAGATTATACCTCGTTTTATTAATAAATTAAGTCTGCAAGACAACTGTATTTATCCAGTCTTGCTTCCCATGATTAATGAAAACATCTACTTATGGTTACCTAATATACTGTATCACATAACACAGCTGCTGGAAATCTATTATTGAGTGCTATATATATTATACAGAGAAAACAACTGCAGGAGTAACATAGATCTCGTCTGCATCAAGGAACTTGTATATTTATTATATTGAGAAATATGCTTCAGAAATTCCTTTAGTTTTAATCATGTTAATTCTTTTTTTAATAGAAATAATAATAATTATTACATTATTCAAAGCACCAAGTTACGGTTACATTTAGCAAGACCCTCCTGATTGAAAATTAGAAGTTATACGAAGATAGTTATTTTTTTGTTTGTAAGAATCAAAAAACTTATTACACAAATTTTCCACAAATTAAGCACTGCGTTCTTGAATAAAAAATTACTAACTGTTCATAAAAAAATTTTCGAAATGTGTCAACTACACTTTAAAGATCATCCTGACTCAATAGCATTGATTCCAAACAATCAGATACTGCATTATTCAGAAGCTCTTCTACAATCATTAATTACAGTATCCGTCACATTTCTCTAGTGCTGCACAGAGTTCCCTAAACTCATTATTCTTTTTTTTTATTCAAAGACGAATCTTTGAACCCATAAATAAAATTGTAATTTCACAGCTTGCCTTGCTCAAGCATTCACGTTCCCTGCTCTTGAGATTTTAAATTCATGATCCTCTAATTATATACATCCCCCTTTGGTGCTTTAATTATGCAAAATGAATATATCAGTTATTCAAAAATATACTCTCTTAGTATTATTCTTTCAACGATGCCCACGAGCCCCGATTAATGCCCTGAATCACAGCGAAAGTAATGAATGATTTAAAAATGTTCTATGTTATCCATAAGAATTGATGGTAGCTTGTACTCAGGAGTGTCACGAAACTTATGCTATGCTAAAACCTCTGCGGAAAGGGAAGATTGAAAGTGGTTGAATTTTTTATTAACTCATATAATCTCTTATGAAAGAGGGGATTTGCGACCTGCAACTTTGCCGGTATAGTGAGACATATTAATCATTTTATCAGCCGTACGATTGGCTTTTCGATTTATCATATCACTTTTAATCTCTGATGTAATTTAACATCAAATTATCATGAATAAATGTGCACTTGCCATATTGATATTTCAATCCACAGTTATGTCTCTTCTAATTATTCTGAAATGGTATTAACAAGTCTTGTGGCTAAAATGTTGATAAATTAAAAAAAAAGCACCATTCTTTAAAGCTAGTAAAAAATTGAAGAAACTTACAAAATTATTTTCTGAAAATAAGTCCCACATTTGTATGAAAAATTTCTCGAGATCTCGAGAGGCTCTTTAATCCTCTTCCCCCCCCCCCCATACACAGACCAACTGCATTATCTTTATTCTGCAAGTCGATAATTTAAGACATAAAAGCAAACATTCAACTATTAAAATATTATTTTAACATCATTCACTGCGTTTAAATGCCATTGCTTTCCTTAACCTACTTTCTCTTCTACATAAAAATAACTTTAGCATTTTCTAATATCATGCTCCACAAAATTAAGTTTATTCGATAATAATTTAGTTATGACTGAAAGAAAAACGCAATTGACTCTTCGAGTAACATATATGATATAAGCCAGATGAAGTTAAACGTTAACCTTCCTATTTATGTTGGCTAAAATGGCTAATACCATATTAAATTATTTTAGATGAAAATTAAAAAGGAAATCAACATAATATTTTATAGTTCATTATTTCATTTTAATTTGAATATTCTTACAATCATTCACAAAACAAATTGACTCTTACTGAAATACAAAAAAAAAAAAAAAAATTACCTTAATCAGGTTAATAATCTATAAATTTGCACTCGTTTGTAAACCTCTTAAAGAAATAAACTAAATTCTTCAAAACTCGCCTCATAAGTTAAGTAAGTATCATATACAATACCATCATAAAGAAAATTAATTTCTAGATTCAGTTTTTTGAATTCCAAGTGGCTGCTCCCGTTCTGTCAATCAAAATGGACATTTGAGACATAATTAGTTGAATAACAAAAGCTTTCAGTTACAGTGAAGATGTTAAAAATGGCAATAACCACCATTGTTAAACCATAAATGATGTTGCAAGAGTTCTTGTAGCAAGAACAACAGCCCATACAGCACGCACAGGCTCTCTGAACATCTATTAACATGTGAGAACGTTTTCACACAGAGAACGTTTTCCGAACGTCTATAATCGTTCACAGAACCTGTGTACTGTGTGGTAGTATTACTTCTCTCGGTTGTAAGTTAGTTCTTTTCTGTTATACAGTTCTGTTTTTTTGCAAGAGTCTCACACTATTCGTTTTTGTGCCACATCATCTAACGCTATTTTTGATTTTTCGATCCACTGATCATTTTACGAGGGAAAAGACAGTTTTGCTATTCGAATATTTGAGATATTTTTAGTGTTACCCAATCCGTACATGTTAAATTGTTATTGCTCATCAATTTAGAGCACATAGCTTCTGATAACTGAATTGCAAACTTAATTTCGATTGGCTGAATGGAGCGGTCACTATCTATTCAGACTTCAAATTTATGCACCAAAGCCCATTTTTAACCCCCTATGATATTCATGTGATACTTGGTTATTATTTTAATGCTCGTTCAATAGGAGCTGTTTTGTTGCCGTGTTTTTCTTATGAAAGTATATGTAGACATGTTTTTTTTATTTTATTTTTTCAATTTAAATATAAAATTCCACATAAACTTTTCTCTTTTGCTATTAATACTTAAATTTATTGCATATTCTTTATATGAAAAAATTTTAAACTGTATTCATTTTATAAATTAGTTCCGAAACGTACGTATAAATAAATATAGGGGTGAGAACAGAAAGTTTAAAAAAAAAAGAAGAAGAACACTATCGCTTGATAATGTCAGACTTGTAAATTCCGCAAATTTACCTTAAAACAATACATTAGCTACTATTTTGATTACAAATACAATTGCCCGTCATCAAAAAAATAAAATAACGATCATTAAGAATTACTGCAATTTCTTCATACTGAGTCTACAATTTTTTAATGCTGAGACATTAATCAATGCAGACAGAAAATGAGTAACTAAAGTTCAAATAGCAGCAGGAAAAAAAGGATCATTATTCTTAGTTTCAAAAATTGCAAATACTCCTTAAAATAGTCTAAATGCCTTGATATTGCAACAATTTCGAAAGTTTCTTAGAAGTTTTTGAAATACGAGAACGTATTTAAAATTTTATGGGTGCCCAACCTAGATTTTATTTTGTTTTTTCAAAATGTTGAACAGTACTGCAATCGTCTTTCTTAGAGAAAAAGGAAAATGACACATTTTTTTAAACATCTCTCCCATTTAACATCTCTCGACATTAAATATGTCATTGCCAGTATATTATTTCAATTGTTTGTTTATTAAAATCAATGTTTTTAAAACCAGAATTTTGAAAAAAGTGAGTATTTTTTCGTATTAATTCTACAAAAAATCTTCATTACATTTTGCGTTAATTCTGAATCATATTTCGTTGTCTTTTACATATTGAAAAAGAAACGGTCTAAATGACTTAAAACATATATAAAAATGGGGGTGTTATTCAACAACGAAATTTTTGAAAAAAGTTCAACGACACTACTTTAATCCAAAAACACTGTATATTTACCTTTTCATTCTTTTCCGTCAAGATCTCTCTCATATCAGCAAATTACGATTTGAGCAACCAAGCTGACAATGGATTGAAATAATTTTTATTGTGAAAAAAAACTGTCATAATAGATGAGATAATCTTTGAGGGCGAAAGACAAACATTTCTCTAAGCACTAAAACAAAATAAACAGCGAAACAAACAAACAAAAAGAAATACAATCGTAACACACAAAAGAACCAAATTTCAGCAAAGAAAGAAAGCTCGCCACGTGTAACCCTCTCTCTTGGCAGAAACAAATTTTCCAGATCGTAAGACACCGCGCGAAAACTAAAATCTAGTAGAAAATATCTCTTAAAGCGCCTTGGAGTCTGGTCAGATGCCCGGGCCTGCAGATATCTGGAGCCAAAAGCGAACCTCTTGGAAGAAAAGCATTTCTTTTCGGTATATTTGGGAGTTTTAAACACTATTCGAATACCCTTCGAGCACTCAAATCATTCGCTTTACCTGAGAATTCAACAGCATTAAAAAATCAGCGTTATGTTCAAATAAAAACAAATCTTATTAGAAAAACTATAAGAATTTATCAGTGTATCACTATTCTAAATCCACACAAAACCTAGCAGCCTGAAAATTGAAGGTGTAAATTTTATAATATAAGTGTATTTAAAATTATTAAAGAACACGGTTTCGATTAAATTCGATTTCGATTTTAAATTTCACAACACGCAAAATACTAAGTGCCCACAAAAATGTGTTCTTGATTTCAAATGATTATAAAATGAAAAGTAATTGGAATACTTTTAAACTTGGTGGTTGCAGTTTACTTGTGTTAATAAAATTTTTGCGTCACCACTCATGCTGTGTAAAATTTACATAAGATATTTGTGGGCACATTGTATGATCAAAGAGATTTGCAGAATTAGAATTTCGTAATACTTAATACTTAATTATAATCCTAAAGTAAAATACTTTTTTTTTTGGGGGGGAGGTGGAGGGAGTGGCAAAATTTAGACCAATTTTCAATATTTCCGTTATAAATCTTGACTTATTCGACTGAGTCCGAATTATATATTGCATACGTGTTAATACTGTATCAATGAAAACAATGAAAAGGATAATTTCGTGAGTCACCCATTCGAAACAAGTTTTATGTTATTGACCGGTCTTGCCAAAATAAAAACTTTACAAATTTAGTTTTTTATCTGCTTTCCTACATTTTTAGTAAAAATCTTATTTCAAATATTAAATACAGATCCTAAAAATGATCACTAAAAGGATATTAAGTGTTTTGAAACGAACTAAAAAGTTAAAATTTTATCTTAAATATTTCTACAGTTGGCTGATCATTTTAAAGGAAATTAAAGCCTTTAATACCTTACAGTGGTCAGAACAATTTAGTTTAGCTATGTAGATCAAAGTTATTAAAAAAAGATCAGACGAAAGATTGCATTTACTATCAGTGGACGAAAGTAGAAATTAGGATTTAATTTATAGAACAGCACGCAATCCATTTCCCCTGTCTTTTTATTTAATTTAGCAGACCAAATTTCATCAAAATACATGCTTTGCCTTGCAAGGTATTATTCAATTATGATATTGAACCATAGCCACCGCCTTTATAGGAAAATAGCCCATTTTTTGTATTTCAAATATTAAAAATTCGTATGAACAAAACTAATTAGAATCTAATAAATAGAGTATCTACGAGATTAAAAAAAAGTTTTATGCCTTGTAATGTCCTAACGTTGAATTTGTGTAATTATTTGGTATATTCAAATAAATCTCCAGTATTTTAGATATTTCTTTCAAAATTACATTTAATCAGCTTCCTATAACTCCTGGCTTTATTTTAACAAATCTTTTGGTGAACGCGGGCTATTGATGATACTGTATATTGCTTTAAAGGCGTAACAACAAAATACAGGGTAAATTTCAAATAGTCATGCTTGATAAGAAAGCGGACTATTTTGAATTTTAATATTTTCGAAAAATTATTTTATTTTTTTCCAACTTAATTTAAAATACTGATTGTATTCGTTTGATTTTTTACTAATTAGTCACTGCATTTAATTAGCTATAAAAATAAAATAAGTTATTTTGTCTCTTCATTCTTTGGAATTGTAAAGTTTTTTTATTTCTATCCATTTCAAACATAAAGAGGCTAGAACGATCTTAAGAAAAGTTATGTCTGTCAGACAGTCAGTCAGTTTACAAACTATTTTCTTTTTGTTCACGAGAATTACCCTGAAACGAATAGAATAAAATTTGGTAACGTGATAGTTTGATACTGAACTAATATATTTCAATAATTTTGGTTTTGCGAAAATCGCTTAGCTTTTGTCCATGGATGAAATTAAAACCGGATGACATTTAGAGAATGAAATGAAATTTAATAGCATGTAGTTAATAGTTTGCAGAATAAAACTTTTTTTTTTTAAATTTGAATGGATTTTCTCAATTTGCGAAAATTATGCAAACTTTGCCTTTCGACGTTTGCAATTGTTTTCGATTTTGGGGAATTACATTCTAACAATTTAACAAAAAAGATATTTTTTAATGTTCAATGGAATAGTTTGGGGAGAATGATACCAATAAAACGTCATGTAATGAAGTAATTAATATGAAACAAATTGTAAACTTTAAACATTTAAACATAGACCATTGTTCCTATTTTAAAGTTAGAAAAAGTAAATATTTCTAGAACTTCGTAATCATGCCACCTCAAGCACTGCACCTCCAGGATGGTGCAACCCCCCGTGATATTTGGCATAGTACTGATTTTTCGATCTTACTAGTTTCTGCACGTGCCAACATAAAAGCACTGCCACGTTTCAGGGTTTTTGCAATTTAATGTTCATGAAGCATTTGATTCTTCTTATAGTAAATAGAAATATTTTGTGGATATTTTGGTTTAGACAGCTTTGCAGTTAAAATTTTTAAAAAAAATCGCAAACGCAGATTGAGTTTTTATGGAATTTATCATCAGCTCCGCGCACATTAAAAAATATATTTCATAAAAATTTATTCATATTTATATAATAACGAGTTTTATATGCTTAATTTTAATTTTGCAAATACAACCTACTACTACAAAAGTGCGTTGAAAAATTCCTAAGAGAACTTAAAAGTAGACACTAAAAATTATTAAACACTGAAATTTACTAACACCAGATAGGTAAATTAATAGATAATTGCAGAAAATATTTGGAACATTAGAAGTAATATTACTAATAATATTTCGGATTTTTTTTCAGATGGCAACAGTTTCTTTTTAATCAAATTATTGGCGGATCCAAGGTAGAGGATAGGAAGCTTCATCAATCCCTCTCCCCTCAAAAAAAAAAAAAAAAAAAAAAAAAAAAAAAAACATTTCTTTAGTGGAACATTTTGCTTTGTTGAACGTTTTTTGTTTAAATAAGCTATTTTGTTAAATTAGCCCTTCTGAAAAAAATTACTTTGTTTTACGGTAGCATTTGCTTTACTGTATATTTTATGTAGAAAAAGATTTCTATTATATATCGGAGGAGCTGATTTATAATCGAAAAATATTTCCATTATAAATCAGCTCCTCCAAAAAAAAAATTCTGAAGCCGCCACTGATCAAATTTCTGGGTGTTGTGCAACTTCTGTGCATAGTAAGAAGTTAATTGTTTCTTAAGAGCCAGAATGCTGATTTTCACAAGTACAGACTCTGTATTTCTCGAAACTTGCAATGATTTACTCAGCTCCATATAGTGTTAACGACATTCGGTTTCGAGTTGAAATCGCACAACTAAGAACAGTGCCATTGAAATGGAGCATTGAATACTGACAAAAACTTCAAATTGTATAGAACTAGAAATAAATACATTGGAGGTTAAAATGTTTCTTCCTTTGTACTTAACATTCACTCTGTACATGTATTTAATGCGTCACCTCAGTTCCTTGTAACCATTTTTCATTTTATAAAACTCAAATTTTTCTAATGGCAGTCTACTCTCCAAATAATTAGCTTAAATTACTTCATAAGTAAAAATCTTGCATGGAACTTACTGAACTAAACAGTTTTACCTTTGAAATACTTGTGTTATATTTTAACTCCTTCAAAATATCTATAAAAAGAAGTTTCTGAAAGACTGTCAGCTTTTAGAAAGCGCTGTCAAATCAATTTCTTATACAGTGAACAATTTAAGTGAAAGACTTTTCTAATCAAACAATATGAGTAAAATATATCATCTACAATGATCACATACAACCGTTACTCTTAAGTGCTACGCGACGCACATTAAATGCATTTACAAGAATCTCTTCCTTCCCCCTCTTTTTTTGATAAAACAGCTGTTCGCCAGCTTTCTACACATGTGAATGTCATATACAAAGACAATACCAGGCTTTAAAAGAGAATTTTACCAGTCTCAAAAACTTTCAGATCAAAAGCCTTGGTGATATTTGATGACAGTTTCTTCCTTAAATATTTGCTCCCATTATTTCATTTAATTTTATAAATAACTGTTTCCAATAAATAATAAAATGTTATATTTAATCTTACAATTTATTCACAGTGCGTTTCTGAATAATTTTGATGACCGTTCTTAAAGCTGCTCTTTAAAGGAACAAGGTAGGTCACATGCAGAGAGGAGTAAGCCAACAGGGACATTTTTTAGAGGACAAAACGTACAACTTTCCCACATATATCTGTTTTTTTAATCGGGATTTTTTCTTGAACTTCTGATGCACTTTCCACGATCGGAATAGAAAATAAATTATGTCACTGACAAAAAAAACATACTTCTTCAGAATTTACAAACATTTTCCTGTAATAAAATTTTCTGAAAAAAAATCTCTAAAACAAAATTGAATTATAAAATTTTCTAATGGGTGAGTGCTGCATTTTTGGGAACTTTTTCATTTAGTAAGTTTCTTGAGCTCCATAGGTTTATCGCTTATAATAGTGTATGAAACAGCTTAGTAAAAAATATTTATAATATTAGTCAGTGACTTACTTCATTTTTCTTAAAAATTATTAAAAGAAAATGCTTGAAAGACTAAATAATACTCTTCCAAAATATTTACGAAGTTAATAGTTAAGAAATCTTTAAGAAATCTGTAAGTTAAGAAATCTTTTTTTTTTTTTTTTTTTAAGAGATCATGGCGGTAACAGGGCTGTTGTTCATTTTGCGATTGAAAACAGTCCCGGATTATCGCACGCGCACTTGGGGCATGTTCCCTGTCCACTACATGCAAATATTAACCACAATAGTTAGTTTAGACCAGGATTTCTTAAAACTTTTTGGTGTGGGGACCAGATAGCATTTACGAAAATTTCGTGGGACCCTGTAAGTATAGTGCGAATCCGATACAAGGGTGAGTGAAGCTGTCAGTTTCTTCACTTGCACTGTAATATACTATATTGCAGTCTTGGGTCATTATTTGAATTTTTAGAACGATGTGAAAATTTTAAATAGGTAATAAACTTAAAAATATAATACAATTATAAAAATTAATTCAATCCCTTGGGTAAATTCAAACAATAACTATAGTCTGTCCATTAAGTGTTGACACTTGGAAGGTCACTACTGAAGAAACTTAATCCTCACACATACAATGTTAGAAGAAAGTAAGTATCAACGAGAAGAGTGTGCATGTTTATTAATAATTATGTTATCAAATCTTGACAAAATACGTAGTCGACACCACAGGAAAAAGCTCTTCTTCAATAGTCTTTAAACTTGATCTACGCTTTGATTTTATGGTGGTTAACGATGCAAATGTCGTAAAATTATTATAATAAGTTAAAGAAATATCAAAATTGCTAAAACTTTTGACAACCCCATATTTATTGTAACTGTTTTGCCCCCAAATTTATTGTAATTGTTTGGTCCCCATATGGGGACCTTCTGCAGGGGGTCGTCAAAAATTTTCTTAAACTGTGGGTCGCGGGTACAATAAATATGTAAATATAAATATTAAATATGAACATAATTTAATCTTCAGATTTACAGGGTTTACATAAAAGTATACCCTAATTTTGAAGGGTCACAGTTAGCAAAAGAAACTGCAGCATTTTTAGACAATGAAAAAAACAAACGAAGTTTATGAAATTTTACATGTTTCATGAGACGCCCTGCACAAGTATAAGACATTTTAGGTTCAAGCAGTCTCTTCCTGAAGTTTTCAAATAAACATATTACAAAAAGAAAAAATAAAGGTTATATCTGCTTAACCAAGCAAGTAAACGCCAAATGTTCGAATAGTATTTTGTAAGAATATATGAATTCAAAAGTTTCGGTGAGGAGGAGGTTGAATCCAAAACACCTCTTCCTCTTAGTTTACGTCCTTGGTTTTCGAAAGGTAGTTACATTAAACATGAAAAATTTGAATTTTAAAATATTAATTTTGATTTAATTTGCTTCAAAATGTTATAACTTCTTCAGCTCCGTAATTGTATCTCTTCAAACTTGGGGTATTATTTTATGCACAGCCTGCATCATGTTTCCTACATAAATAATTAATGCTTTTGTAAAAAGAATTAAAAAATGATGTTTTGCGGGGAATAGATTAGTCCAAGAAATGTCCTTTCACAGATACAAGAGCCAAGTTTTGCATCCGTGAAAAGAAAAAAAAATCTGTTGCAGAAATCATTTTAAGTCCCCAAAAATGTGGCATAGCTAAAACCATTATTCGTAAAAGGAAAAGAAAAAGAAATTTTTAAAAATTTGGTGCCAAAAACTATTTTGGAATGTTTTATTAAATGTTTAAGAAATGTTTGGAATGTTTAATTAAAGGCGTATCTGGAACAACTTTTGCTACAGGGAAAAGAAAATATCACTAAAAATAACAACAAACACTTGAACATAAATATTAAATACGAACGTAATTGAAAAACAAAGAAAGGGAATTATTCAAATTTTGTCAGATTATTTGGGGTCAAAAATACTCTTGGAATGATTGTTTAAATGTGTTTATTTCCTGAAGTAACTTTTTTTTATGAGTGAAAGAAACTATGGCCAGAGATAGCAACATATATATTTAAAGCATTAATATTGAATATGCACTTAAATTTTTTTCAATTAAATTTTTAAATAATATTTTGATTCGATATATCTTTATTCTATTGCACTTCTATTGTGTTCCAGTTTTAATTTTGCATTTTTATTTTTCTTTGCATTCCTAAAAAAGATAAACTTTTTTGCCTTTTTTGTTGTCGTTGTTGTTCAATTTCTTTCTTCCGTGTATGCCTAAGTTCAGTTTGAGCTCTTTTTCAGAAAACTGGTACTTCACAAATCCATTATCTTTCGATGAACATTGTTTTAAGACCGTTTACCAAGCAAAAAGTTATTTTTTCGTTGAAATGGTGTTCTTTTAAGTAAAGTGAAGTTAAGTAAAGTCTTTTAAAGTGAATATAATGAAAATTGTGGAAAATGTGTGCGTATGTAAATTAACGCGCTAATTGTGAATTGTGTGTTAATTTTTATGTTTTTTAAATGGTAATACCATGATTTTAAAACTCTTCTAAACAAAACTGAAATTAAAAAAAAATTATTTTGTATCTACTGAAAACGAATATATTTTCCTACATATAAATGGCAATTTATTTTTTTCTGCATATTATATATTATTGAAGTAGTGGAAAAACTTATCATTGGAAACTTATCATTCAACATTTCCTCTGTTGACTTCATCCATATTGCTTCTATAACATTTTTTGTCCATTAATGCAGGCATCTGTGGATCCAAACTACTACTATTATTAAAGATACAATTATTGGTTTTATGACTTTAAAATTACATTTTGAAACATTTTCCCCTAATTGCCTGCTACCATGGGCATTAGACAATTAAAAATGATGGCCATATTTAATATTTCATTGTACTGCGTACATTAATCTTGTAAATAAAAATATTCCTTAATTGAGCTACCATTAGATATTGTTAAATTGCACTAATATTTTGCCTAATTCTTCTTTCAAAAAAGTAAAAATTTAGAATCTGAGATCATACATTTTACATGTTTATTGCTAATCCAAGATGAAATTAACTTTACACAAAAATAAATCAACGTCTTTCTTTTGCAAGTTCATTAATTGGAACAAAATTGAGGAAAATATCGCTTGTTTTTATAGTTTATTATTCCTGACGGTATATTAGATCAAATTTATTTGCAGTACATGCAATCGGTAAAAAAGGAAGTTATCTTCATCGATATGGTAAAATGTCCGCAGTGCTCTGTATTGGCGATAGTCATTAAATAGTTTAAGAAATCGATGCTTATAACAAGTATTGTGACCCCTCAAGGTACATAACTAAAAACATTCATTATAAGGGAATTTCTTTTCTTCATTAGAAGATTGAATGTCCAAATTTAGTTTATATCGCAAATGATAATTTAGAAATTCCCTTATAATGAATATTTTCAGTCATGTACTTTGTGAAGTCATTATCGAGATAATACTTTATTTGAAATGCTTTCTAAATTTGACGGATTAAAATATTTATTTGCTTTTTATATAAAGTTTTAATTGAACGCAAAATTTTTGTATAGTTCGTTTACTTTTTAGTTTTATTGTTGAAGTAATTCAAATATTTGTTAGCTGCAAGTAATACAAATTTTGATTTGTGATGCTCCTCATCCACCTGGTCCTTCAGATTCGCCGAGGCCTTCGGAAACGTGCTAGCGATCACTAACTTGCGACTGAATGCGAAGCGGTGGCGCTCGCAGATATTGCAGATACGCAATTATGCAAAACTTCCGCCCTGCGCAAGCTGCTATAAAAGTCGCGGCAAGTCTGAGCTCGTCCCAGTTCGATCTCTCTTGTGGTGGTGTTAATAAGCAGCCTTCCCTGCCAGGATCTGGTATGGCTGTTTCGGAGTCCTATCAGATGTCATGGACCCTTTGACGTCGCTGTGATTGTGAGTCTGCTTTCCTCGCCTTCCAGCTTGATGCCGTGGAGCCATCATCTTCGCTGTGGAATCAGATCGACCGCTTCTTCCTGCGTCCAGCCTCACGCCATCGACCCGGTATTGCTCGCTGCTTAACCTACCACTCCACATCACCGTACTACTCATGTTATCCGTTAGAACTTATTGTTTTGTTTCGTTCTGTTATTTGTTAAGTTAGTTTCAAGTTCATTAATTTTGCTGCTTAATAAAGCTGGATTTCGACGAAACCTGTGTATTCTTTCAAGACTAAGCAACCTTCGAATCTGGAGTCAAAGAAAAGGATTTATTAAATCCCTTCAGATTCTTAGTTCAGTTAACTTACAAGCTTTTGTACAATGATCTGAAAATTAAATGCTTTACTTTTGTTTTCAAAATAACTACTTAAGATCGGCGTGAATAAACTTTTACAACATCCATCTTTCATTAGATATTCCGCGAAATTTTTATGACAAAATAATTGCGATTTTTATGTTAGGCAAATGACCATTTACAATGTTTCGGTATATTTTTAATGATGTTTTGAATCTACTGAGCTTATGACAGAATGTATTTGAAAATTTCATTAAGTTTCCAAATGGCGAAATTTCGCTAATTTTAACAGTTTCCTTTATTTTCATCGAACACAAAATAAAGGGTTTCGGATATTTTTTAAAAAATCTATATACATCTTGCATATTGTTCACCAAGTCGTGTTCAATTATGTACTTTTAAGCCTTTCTTGCTACTCTAAAATCCCAGTGAAATACCTAAAAATTCCCCCCTAGGTATTATACATTTGTTGATTTCGTAAGCTCGAGAGCTTTCAGATATTAAATCTATAATTAACCTAAAGGTGTAAGAGTAGCAAGGGCGGCTCCAGTGAGGGGGCCATAGAGGCCATGGCCCCCTCCGAAATTTTGTTTTACAACTTTAGATTTGCATACTTCACGATTTCACACGTTCAATTTGCATTTTGAACAATTTATAGACCTAAGTAAAAAGTTCGATGGCCCCCTCCGAGAATTAAGTCTGGAGCCGCCCTTGAAGAGTAGAGAGGCTCCTTATGTATGTTGACTCGAATTTGAGCTCTTTCGAGATTTTCTGGGATCAATGATACCAGAATCAGGTGCAAATTAGGTGCAGAATATGAAACGACCAGAAGTTCTAGCATCATATTTTCACATTCTGTGGTGAGTATGCGCCCGTAATTACAAATTAGCTGTCCCTGTTTTTTGAACAAATTGTGTAGGGTTACAATAATACGAATAAAATATAATTGTTTAAATTTGCATTCCAGTGATTAAATAATACCTGAAAGAATGTCATATTTGTACATACATATCTATTTTATTAAGACCGTACTGAATCTTTTGAAATGTTTCTGTCCTAGGCGTTAACCAAAATTTCATATATTTGAATAAAAACAGTTTTGAAAATATATAAATTTAATTTAGCATAAACATTTTTTTTTAATTCCGAGGTTATACACACATAATGCGAGAGATATCAAAATGAAAGCAAGCCACTGGAACGACAAGATACTGCTATTACATCGTTATTTGTTCACCTGCGTGTCCATTCGAGATAAGAACAAATAAAATACCATAAACGGATATTTGAACCACTAGTTTTTCACATACATTATACGACATACCTATACGCTTTATTCTTGAACTATTTAACAAGAACAGTCAAATTATGCTATAAAAATCTAACTTATCTCACATATGCAAAAAGGTGTCTTAAAGGGATTTAGAGATAAATGTTTATAGGTATAACGCTTCTATTCTTCGTTCTTAATAGCCAGTTATCATTTTGCATTTTCGAAGTGGAGGACTTTGGGGTTTTCAGCTCTTTGCATCCCTACTTCAAGACTCACAGGGGAGACTTTTAAATTGATAATAATACGCAATTAAAATGTTTGTAATAATTAGATTCTCATGTGTTTACCTTATCCCACAAACCAACAGCACACTATTTTATTTCTAAGGATAAAAAGATTTCCCTAAAAAAATGCTTTCAAACCAATTATACCTCAAGATAATCTTATAAATAAAAATGAAATTCTGTTTGTTTGTTTGTGGATTTGATTTGTATACAAATCTACAAAAATGGACCCATCAGCCTGAAATTTTACACAGATATGTAAAATAATATATAATAAATCATAGTCCACTTTAAAACTTTGAAAGTCCACCCGTTCCCGGAATTTAAGAGATTTTTTTATGCTCTCCACGCAAAAAGCTTTCCGTAATTGTAACCCCTGTAGTGAAAAAAGTGTGAAATAAGCATCGTGGTTTCCATATGTGGCGATTTTGCCGAATAAAATGTTTTAAATTCTTAAAGTAAAAATAAAAGAATAATAATAATTGTTTTATGTCAGTTTATATTCGTAAGGTTATTTTTTTTTAATTCCGATATCGCGTGCATGGGAAAACAGAGCAGGAATGAAATGTTTTATACGCAAAACAATAAGAATTGAAGATTTCCGAGGCTAATATGTAAAATTTTTTAGTTTGGCGAAAAAATAAAATGGCTCAAATGCCGAGAAAGTGAGTTCTAGCGGTTTGCACAGTTTTCGGCTTGGCGCAATTTATTGAGAGCTTAAGGAAATAGATTTTTGAAAACAAGTGCAAAGGTTTTATTAGAATACAGCGTTAAATTTTAATGATCCGTGCGGAAATAATGCAGTTTTTAAGGGATTTCAAGCGATCTATCTTCAGCATTCTCGCCAATTGAGTACATTGATTTAAGTTGGGGGAATTCCGCCAAATTTCAGATAATTGAAATCTTCGCATATAGTACATCGGAGTAACGATGAATAAAACACGTTATATAGTTGATAATTTAAAAAATGCGGCTGTATTAAGGGATTCCACTTTTCAAATAAATGCGTGCTTTACTTTTTGGCGGTCGAACCATTTCCCATATTGATTGCTGCTAAGTCAATGCTTCGAATGATTCCCTGAAAAAACTCTTGCAAAATGGCGTATGTTGGCACTTTGGCGAGGCTTGGATTTGAAACTGGATTTTATTTGAGACTGGTATATATAATAACACTGGTTATAGATTAAAAATGAATGTTGGTATGTGTGTATGAGGTTGAAAAACTCCAGCACCGTTTGACCGATCACCATGAAATTTGGTTCATCTAAGTCTTTTATCATGGAGAAGGTTTTTATGCTATCCGTTTTCCTCTAACTTGCCACTAGGTGGCGCAGCACAACGTCGAATTCTATTCCGTTTAGCCGTTTGCTATGCGAATATCGTCCAACCGATTTCGATGAAATTTGGTACACGCGGATATTAGAACACGGAGAATGTTTTTCACTATCCATTTTGCTGTAACTTGCCGCTAAATGGCGCTGCAACGCATCAACTTCTATACCGTTCGACCGCTCGGCATAAAAATTTTTATACTTACACATTTGAGCACGAAGAATATATTCTAACTGTGTTCCTTTTGATGTTACTCACCACTAGATGGCACTGCAATGCATTATTATTTTAACTCGCCACTAGATGACGCTGCAGCAGGCCAAATTCTTGACCATTCAAACGGTCGCTATGAAAATCAGTATGCATAGCTATTTGAACAATGAGAATATTTTGGCGTTATCCATTTTACTATAACTCGCCACTTGACGGCGCTGTAGCAAATCATTACTTTAATTAACCACTAGATGGCGCTGCAGTGTATGACTTCTTGACTGTGCAACTGATCGCTATGAAAATAGGTATACATAGATATTTGAACACGAGGAAGAGTTTGGCGCTATCCATTTTCCTATAACTTGCCACTAGATGTCGCGTCAATACATGAACTTCAGGACTGTCCAGCCGATCGTCATAAAAATTCGTATACATCGATTTCTGAATGCGAAGAATATTTTCCCCCCGTATCCGTTTTGCTAAAACTCGCCACTAATTGCGCTACGCCGCATGGCCTTCTGCACCGTACAAACGATTGCCTTGAAATTCGGTATGCATGATTATTGGACACAATATAACGCGATATCCATTTTGCTATATCTCTTTATTACAATGAATAGTAATCACAACAAATCGCAATATCAAAAAGCCCATTCATTCCCGTGCGAAGAACGGGTACTTCAGCTAGTTATCATTAAAACTGTTTATGTCTGATGGGATATTTTGTAGTAGTAATGGAAATATATTGAGGACGAAAAGTGTTAACACCTCATAAACGCTACCTCTTTGATAAGGATTTTTTTTTTAATCTTATCTTTCTGTAATTAGATTCTGCACGTAAATTTATATAAACTTTCTGTTTACTCAGTATTTATTCCAAATATTGTTGATATGCACGTATTTAATACCACTAATCTGAGAGCAGTGCCTTGAGGGATTCCTTCAAGAAAAATCGGCTCATATTCACGCTACAACCAAGGAACTTCGAACAGCAAGCCTGGCGAATTGTTCACGGATTCGTACCTGAGTCAACACCAGCACATCGATCAGCAAGATAGATGTTTAGGTACTCATGGAACAAAATATTATTTTTCTTATAGCTTAAAATATTCGTTAAACACAGCTGTTAATTAAACAGTGAAAATTTTTTCAGCTATACCGACAGAGATACAGAGAAACCTCCTGAAACAACTCCCTCTATAAATAACCAACTTCTTAAAAAGACCATAAGATTTAAAAATATTTTTCTTCATAGACACAAAGTAGTTTGTTCTGTAAACGATGGCATTTACCTAACTATTGTTTATAAACAACCCCATTTTCTTGCGATCAAAAATATTTCTTTTTCTCTATTTGGATATGCATCACAGAGTTCAAATACTGATTTCACGAAGGCTGTGTGTTTTGCAATAAAATCGTTCAAAAAAAAAAAAAAATTATAATAGCTATTTAAATATGTTTAAAAAATAACTATTTTTTTTAAATTTCACATGTATAATTTTATTTGTTTTAAAAATATTTTCCGATTAAGTACCGATTTTTAGCGACGCATCCGTCAGTATATAAAGGTTTCACTAGTCTATTGTCCCTCACTCAACTGTTGCTGGACCGCTTCAATCAAAAATAGACATAACTATTTGACCGCTTTTCAAAAGAGCAAAAGTGCGTAAATTTTTGTTCACTCTACAGCAGCTTTTCACAGTAACATATGGAATGAAGTTTAAACCCCCAAATACTGTTTTACAAAATCAATTCAATTTAGATATTTTAGAATAAAAGAAAACAAAATACTTTTCTTGAAAAGAATATTTTGTTCTAAGTTTCAGTATAATTTTGCCTTAGATAAAGCGGAAATAAAATACAGTAACAAAAACAGCGTTTCTATTTAAACCAGGTTAGTAGTATACTGTAGAGCATAGGTTCATTTCATCACATAAAAATATGTAATTTTGAGCTAAAAGTATTCACACATTTGTAATACATTAACCCAAATGCATAATTCCCTTTACGAGTACACATTTTCTGAAATATAGTCCAAACAAGTTTTCAAATGGCATTCGAAAACGAACTCAGTAATATTAAAAAGATACATTTTATTCCAGATAAAAAGAATGTTTGCTATACATCCCTTATCTCAGATATATTTTATTTTATAGAACCATAAAGTAAATTCTTCCCCTTGTAAATGCATTTTCCATGCACTTTTTCTTCTCTAAAATATTTCACAACGATAAGTGTCTTTCGAGTTCCCGGAAGAAATTTGTAGTGTGTCTTCAAAACTGTTTTACTAGTTATGCAACGAAATAAATGCTGTTGAACATTAAGTTATAGTAACAGAACGATAACTGAAGGTATAAAGTAAAAAGCGTTGTAGATTGAAATTACACATATGCATACATCTTAACTTAGTGTCCTTCACAGCTTTAATTTATTCTAGTATTATCAAAACTTTACTTTAAAGTGCGATAGCCTTAATTCTTAACATTATTATAACAATTTCTGTAGCGACTTGGAAAGATTTTTAAGTTGTAAATGTTTTTTAAGACTTAAAAGCTATAAAGTAAACTCTAAAAAGTATCTTTTAAGAACTTCATTGTACTACATACTTATGCATCTATGATCTATTTTGAATGATCATTGATCTTGACTACTTTTGGTGACGTCTGTATGTATGTAAGCTACTCGCATAACTCAAAAACGATTAACCGCAAAATATTAAAATTTTGTATTTTGGACTATTTTAACATCTATTTGTGCACTTCTCTTTTAGATTGCAATCGACTACATAATTTATTTGCAGGATCACCCAAAGGATTTTCAATACATTAAGGTCTATGGATAATTTGTTTGGACACTTTTTTTCGTAACTTTTTTTTGCATATAAATACTTTAAGCTATTCTTCCGCACAGTCACATCATACATTTAAACGATTACCATACGGTATAACAAGTTTCCCCTATGCTTTCATGTAATAACTCTGCCGCCATCCCATTCAGAAATGTAAGCAATGCATTCATTAAGCTCTTCGGCCATTCAACATCACAGGAGAGGGCTGTTATCGGAACGTCTGATCTTCCTACTCTATAATGCCAACGTCCCCTAGAGAGGAAAGTCCCGCGCGGGAGACAGGAGAAACCCAATGGAAACGCTTTGCTTTACCTACTCGGTGTGACGTCACAAGTAAGCGCCACGGCTTTCCTCTCTAGGGGGGCGTTGATAATGCCCCTCCACCTACCGCAGAAAATACAAAAGAACAAATTCGAACTTTCAAGTGGGAAGTTTTTAAACATCCACCCTATAGCCCGGATCTGGTCTTCGGTGATTATCATCCTTTTACGAAATGAAAGAAATTTTCCGGTGAAAAAAATTTCTTGAGTGACGATCTTAACGAAGCAATGCTTACATCTCTAACATAAACTAGCGGCAGAGGTGTGCGATGTAAGTATAAAAAAAATTGTCAAACAGTATCCTTGCGGTATCCCACGAGCCACCACTGCTTTTCAGTCTTTTATTTGCTTCATCTTCTAAAATTGCCTTAAGAGGTGTATCAGTAATAATTCGAGAGCATCCCTCTTTATCTCCAATTTTTTTTTAATCGTTAGTTACTCCAGGCTTGTGTATAGTAACTTAAAATGAATAACTATATTTAAGTGTTAATATAACTATGAAACATAAATAGAATAATATGTAAGGATTGAAATTATAAAAACAAAAAAGGGCTAAACAGTTCTTTCTTATTACTTGGAGTAGAATGGACCATGGTCCATTGCACTCAAGTGGATTAAGGTACCCCATATACTCTTGAATTTCAAAAACATAGTAATATTTTTTTCCTTTATCATAAAAACTAAACTAACTGTAAATAATTATTAAATCAATAAATTTACCTTTTACACTCATGTCCATAAATTAAGGATAATGAAGTTCAGGCAAAGAAGCAAAACAAATTTGACTTATTTGTGAAGTCTATTTATTAAACAAAAAGTAAAGAGCAAAAAAGATGCTATATGTTTGACATAATTAATAAAAATTGCAAGTTTTACTCCCTTGACCAAATTTCAAAATAGAACCTATTTACAAAAAACAGTATAACATGGTTAGTAGGATGGTTAATACGGAGTATGTCTCCCGGACGATGCAATACAGGCCTGACAACGCCTAGGCATGCTGAGTATCAAATGATCAATCTGATCTTGGGGAATATTACACCACTCATCAAGCAATGCACTCCGAAGTTCCGGTAGACAGGTGGGAGGGGGTTGACGGGCTGCAATTCGTCGGCCAAGCATATCCCACACATGCTCTATTGGATTCAAGTCCGGTGAGTATGCTGGCCAATGCATACGGGTGATATCCTCCGATTGAAGGCATTCGTCTACAATGTTTGCACGGTGAGGACGGGCGTTGTCATCCATAAACACAAATTCAGCACCCATGGCGCCCCGAAACAAACGTACATGTTGTTCCAGAATGACATCCCGATAGATGTGGCCTGTCATCGTTACACTCTGAACATGCAGGTCAGTTCTGGAACCAAGAATAATTCCTCCCCAAACGAGCCATCCTGCACCACCGTAACGGTGTCTTTCAATGGTGTTCTCTTGGTGGTAACGGGTACCTGGCGCTCTCCAGATGAATGTCCGGCGAGAATCAGACTCCAAACTAAACCTGGACTCGTCGGAAAACATCACACAAGACCACTGTTGCGGTGTCCACAATGCATGCTCTCTACTCCAGGTTAATCGCAGGCGACAGTGAGTTGCGGTAAGTGGAACACATCTGACAGGCCTACGAGCATATAGACCAATGTGCCCTAAGCGTCTGTACACGGTCTGCCTTGAAACTGTCGTACCGGTAGCTGAAGAGAGCTGACGAGACAGGTCTGATGCTGTACTCCGTCTGTTTCTTTTGGCAGTAACTGTCAAATAGCGGTCCTCATTCGGCGTTGTAACTCGGGGGCGACCTGTGCTGTAACGTCTACTCACATTACCATCATCTTGGAATCGTTGCCAAAGCCTGGAGATGACACCCTGGGCGATTCCAAGTTCCTCGGATACTTCCAGCTGGGTACGTCCACATTCCAGTCGTCCGATAATTCTGCCACGTAAAACATCATCCAAATGCCTCCTTTGTGCCATAACTATGCGGTTTTTGCACTGAAAGGCTTTCACAGCGCTTGTGAACAATTTTACTTCTTTGCCACCATTCCTTATATACCCCTCTCTTACACTCTCGTCATTGTGACGTACCATCCACGCCATCTGGTGGTTTCCTGTAATTTGCATATTCTTCTTCAAGATGTGTGTGATCATTCCACAGGTGAAATTTTTATTTTAGAGATCAATTTCTGTGTGATTCTGAATTATCCTTAATTTATGGACATGAGTGTAATAGAGATTCAATTTACTGCTCCAATCTTAATTAAACCAATTTTAGAAAAAGTAGCCTCCCTATCACTTTAACATGTGGTTTCTTTATAGGATTTGTGCAACTACTAGGGGCATCTGTTGATATTAAAATGAAATAAAATAGTATTTCAAAAATAACGGATCCTAGTCCACTGTGCCCCTAGGTCCAACGAGCCCCAACTCCCCCTACATGCATTAGGCTTTTTTTTTGGCATAATCCCCACATCGGTTCAGAAATATTTCGCTTCGTGGGATGAGTTTGTATATTTCCTCTTAGTAAATATTCTGTCCTTACCTGATCCGCCACGTTGTCGCGAAGTGTTTCACATCTTCATATGAGAGGCGAATCGTTGACCACCCACACCCTTCCTCCCTCAGTAACGCGAGCCCTCATACACCCCAGAAGACCACTATGCTGTTGGAAGCTGTTTCTCTTGAACATTATCGACCCTTCTCTTTCCTTACCTACAGACAGGACCTTGCTTCAAGCGACTTTCCCCTCTTTTTTTTTTTTTTTTTTTTTTTTTTTTTTTCACACGATTGACCTCTTAGAAAGCCGACTATTAGCTTTCGACAAGGAGGTAAAACAATAAGCGAGAACGTGGCTGAACATGCACACACAACATATTTACCAGGAGAGAATACTCAAACACACCCCACGATGCGACAAATGTTCGAACCGATATGGAGAATATATCAAAAAATAACAGTATATACTATCAGTTGGCAACGTTATACGCAAATCCACATTTGAGGGGGGGGGGAATTGAAGAAAACTGAAAACTTGAACTGGTAAATCTGCTTATCGTAACACTCGCAGTCTGCGTACGAGATTCATCTAAACATGTTCCTCGATCTAATGGAGTAGAAATTCATTTCCTCGATTGCTTTCGGATCCACATTGGAAATGAATGAGACAGCACATTTTATCATTCGTTTCCTCCGATTCCGATTCGCAAGACTGGGATGATTCTGGAAGGTGGGAAAGAGGGGAGGGGGTCTACAAATCGATCGGGAATAGGGGCACCGGCTTATGATCGTAGACGGGAATCCCCGGCGACCCTAAATGATTTCGTCCTTGGACCACAGGGCTTCCCCCGAGTGCCTTTAAGCTACACGCTACTTCCTACAGTAAATACTAATATTCCTAGCAGGTAAGACTCAAAGGCCTTACTTTTAAATACTTAAGGTTATAAAATATCGGAATAGAAGGAATGCGCAGTATGTCCGTAAATGATGGTAGAAGACAATGGGAAAGAATATCGGATAAAGGGTATTAAACGTAACATGCAGAAAATTAGGGACGAATTTGAGACGAGACAGACGTTTTTAACATTACTATATAGGGAGTTTGCGAGACGAAATAAAACTTTGCAGCTGTTTTGCAAGACGAGACAGGCCTACTTTTTGTCTCGCGTTCATCCCAACAGAAAATGCATATTTTGGAATACAGTTATGTTGTTCTACATCCAGTTTAAAAAATACTATAATGCAAAATACGGATGCTTTCAAAATGAATCTAAAAAGTATTTTTGTAATTATGTTTCGAAGCTTTTTCGTATACTGTATTTACTTGTGCGTGTGCATACTCGTACACAGTGGGACATTCCTGGTGCGATGGCAGTTAAATTGACAAAACTGACCACTTTAAAAAGAGGAGAGTCAGTATGCAAGACATTTGTATTGATTTCTCAAATCAAAGTATATATAATTTATTATGCTGCCGTTTCGTTGAATACCATACCAAAAAGATATTTTTCAGAGTTATTGAATATACACACCAGGTAAAAAGACCACTAATTGACTGAACTTTAATGTGATGTTTATCCGAAATGAAATTTCCTGTCATTTGGAAATATCTATTTTTCTTTCAAAATTTATAAGATTTTTTTAAAGATTAAAGCTATTTGCTATGAGTTGCCAAGATATTTGCTATGAGTTTTAATATAAAAATACAATAACATCAAAACTCAGAATAATATATATGGACAAGTGATTTTGAAGTTTTTGGAACACTGAAGAGAAAGATCTAATCACCTAAAAATTTAGATGTACCCGTAATAGATCTTTGATCTTCTTAAAGTAGATACAAGTTATAATAAATTATTTCTATACTTAAGGTACATTTATATTTTGTTTCAAATTTTCAAAAGAGAATGCTCTTTTTAGACCTCCGATTTGAACGAAATTTGGTAGATGTGACAATATTACAACATACAGTTACCTCAAAAATGTATGATCAAATATTAAAATTCTCAAAGGATAAGACATTTATATTTTATACCTCACGAGTTCACACATCATTATGCCTAGTTTTACCGTGCCGGTCACCTTACACAAGCTATTTAATACACTACCCAGTCCCTACCACATTTGAATTATGCGACAGAAAAATTTCATACCATTATGGTCATTGTAATAAATAATTTTCAATAGCTTTTACTACGAATCAGCACTATGTATATCTCTTCAGTCATAATACAAAACACATTGCACCATTCTGTATACAAAAGTTAACTGTCACATAACTTGAGAAACAAACATTAAAGGCTGATATTTGCACCTAAATAAATTATTTCTTGTTGGTGTTTGCGCGTTTGTGTTAGCACAGTATTCACAATCCCTTTAATTCTGAATAGTAAACGAACTCCCAGGCCCGTAGCTTGGCGGGCACTGGAGCGTGCTCAACGCAAACCCGGTAAAATTTGAGCGCTCCCTAGAAATCTCGAATTTCGTCTTTCGATTTTTTCTCACTTCTGGAGAATTTGAGTTAGATGCATCTCCAAGAATTAAAACTACTATTCAACTGCTCGGGATTTTTTCCCCACTCCATGACAAAATAGAACTTTTTTCTTTAACTTTTTCTTCCCCCCCCCCCCCACCCTCTTTTTCATTTCTACACGCTGTACTATGCATAGGTAACTTACGATGTTGCACATTTGCAATTTTATCATACTAGAGTACAACAAAAGTGTTTTTTTCGTTAAGCATACAATGCAACTTCTGTTTCGAAAGCGAAGAAAAAAACTTTTGCCTGAAAGTATTTGAAAAAACATATGAAAAATAGAAGTTTTTAATTTCACCAATAGATTTCACTGCGTCGATTAAACTAAACAATTCAAATCTAAAAGCCAGGTTTAACCGATTGCAGAAAGTATTACCATTGCCGAGTATTAATATGGGCAAACACTAATTATGAAATGAAAAATGCTAATTACGTGTGTCGTCCAGAAAGCACTGTACCCTCTCAAAAAAGTATTCGCGTATGAGCGAAATGCCCTATTTTGGGTTTGCGAATATTTAATTAATTCTTGAAAAACACACTACTCGACAGAAAAATAAAAAATTATCATGCATAAGCGTATTCATATTTTATGATAAATAATTTTTAACATATGAAACCAACATAGGACGTTTGATGTTTACTCGAATATTTTTATGAGCGGTTGTACCAATTTGATAAATTAAAAAAGTCATTGCATGATGATGCTCCTTCACACACCGCAAGAAAAACTAAACTTCTTCAAACTTCCTAGAGGGAAGTTTTTGAACATCAACTGTATAACCCAGATCTGGCTCCTAGTGATTATCATGTTCTTAAAAATGTAAACTAATTTTTGGGGAAAACAAACTTGGCGAGTGAAGAAAGATTAAGGAAACATTTCTACGCCAGTCCAGACCCGACTGGACTGGCGACAGAGGTGTCAATGAAAACGTATAAAATCTTGTTTTACGGTATGATAAGTGGATATAGACGCGAGTCGACTATGTGGGAAAACAGGCTAATGCATGTACATGTAAAAATATGAAGTCTGTTACGAAATCTTTATTATTTTTAATTATCAAACAGGTACAACTTTCTGAACGTCAATCGTATTTTTTGTTTTTCTCATATTAGGTGTTAAAATGAACTTTATATGATAATAAATTTGATGATAGTGAAATTTGCTTTAAAAGTAACAAAACCTTTTTTTTTCCATTCTGTATCATGCTCATCATATATTTTTAGTATTTCCTAGTCCAAGAGCTGATGTACATTTGGTGAGACACCATAAACGGTTATTTTATTTATTACTTTCCGAACATGTACCATGTAAGGAAAGTATTGTAATCATGAAAAAATTCGACTTCGAGATTTTGGTGTATTTACACGTTTTGAGGTCTTCTGAATTCGTTTCTACTATTTTTACGAGATGTATGTATGTATGTATGTGTGTGTGTGTATGTGAGTGAAATATGATAGCTCTTAAACGGGGCATCCGATTGTGCTCAAATTTGGTATATATGTTATAAACCACCGTCGCAAGATCGGTATTGATTTTGGTGTGTATAGGACTTAGTTTTTCTACAGGGCTACGACAAAGATTTCTTTTACATTATGGCCTATGGGGGGAAATTTTTGAAAGTGCGCTAGCGTTTAAACGGTACATTCCATTGAGCTCAAATTGGGTGTATATGTTATAAACCATCATCATCATAAGACCGGTATTGATTTTGATGTGTATAGGACTACTAGTTTTTCTAAAGGGCTACGACAAAGATTTCTTTTACATTATGGACTAAGGGGGGAAATTCTTTAAGTGCTCTACCGTTTGAACGGTACAATCGATTGAGCTCAAATTGGGTATATATGTTTGAATTATTCATCGATTAAAATTTATTTAAATGCTTGGTAATGATATTAACCGTAAGTGTTCGGAAAGTCGAGTGGAGTCACTCCAGATTTTTTTTAAGAGTATGCAAAAAAGATTTTCTCAGTCGTGATGTATTAAATATCGCAACTATACATACATATTTGAACGGCGCGTGGACATATTTTATCTCCCAATTTGGTGCATGCCTGCTGTATATTATAAGCAGTTTTTTTCCTTGATGCGCTCTAAGGCATTTTACTAACATTTCTTGTGCCTCCAAAGGCCTCACCATGGCATAAGAAACTGAACATGGTAGATGCCTGAAGTGTGAAAGTACCGGGTTCAGGACTATCACGCGGCTGTCGATCTGACGACTTGGCGTTTTGGGCAGTTTTGTCCAGATGTAGCGTGAATACGCGTTTGAACGCATTATAAAGTACTCCGCCTAAGGCACGTCTCCAGGCAGACGCCCCTCGTGTAGGCTTGGCATAACACACAAAACTTGTGCCTTCAATTAACTCACTGGAAATTTTATACTTGTAAATGATATTTTAGCTTATTTTGTTGTTAAGTAAGAGTCCTAATGGTAAATAACAGATAGGTTTAATTTGATCGCTTGCCTTTCAAAAGTAAAATTTAATCCTTCAACTTCTTTCTTATTCCCAAATTTGCCAATTTTGTTTGTTTTTAGTAGGAACTTTTAGATGTACTCAGGGCTTTCACTTGGTTATTAATTAAGTTTCGTTGGCCTTTATCCAAATAGTTGATATTTGGTTGCAATTTTCGGTACTTGGCAGGTGTGACAAAGAGGTGTCACTTCTGGATGGGATATTACCAATTTTTTTCACGAGAAACTCTCATTTTCTAAACAAAACTAATATTTCTGCGCTACATTATAATTATCATTTTAAAAATACATAATCTAGAAATTAATTTACCTACCCATTCATAATAATTTTAATGAGTCGTTAATGCTATACAATACATTTCTAAAAAATATGTTTATGCTTTATTTTTTAGTCATAGTAATTCAAAATAATTCAGTGCTCATGTGTTAAGGAAAATTTTTAAGTTATTATAAATATCAATACTGAAATGTTACTCTTTAAAACTGCTTGTTACACTAATATCTTATTATGAACAAATGATAGTACGTTCAGCACGAATAATTTATACTTTACTTAACCTGGTACACAATTTTTTTCTTTCTTGAAATATTAAGAAATAAGAATAACGGATGTTCTACACGTTGCACATAACAAATCAAATAGATTTCTTTTTCAAAATTTATTTTTATCTGCTATCAATTATCTTGCTTGCGTGTTTAACAGAACTATATTTTAAAAATGACTTGATGAACTGTGCGGGTCTTGACAAGGAGGACATATATACTAGTCCTCTTCTTATTTGAGGTTTCTTGGGCTCGTAAACCTGCTCAAGCCTGCGGCTAGATCGGGTGGAATAAGTTAATAACAATATTTTAAAAATTAAATAAAAAGTATATTCAAAATGAAATGAAAAAAATAGACAACATCTAGAATAAATTTAATATGAACTGGGATACATTTTGCATTAACCCTTTATAAGGCGAGTTTATGTGCAGGGAGTCGAAAGTACTTGGGATTTTTCTGGCCCATTTTTTAGGATTAATTCATATATTTTCCCTCTACTGTAACATCCCACGTAAAAATTGGAGAAACAAGTATTAAACAAACATAGAAATTTTGCAGAAGAATACATTAATTATTCACAAAATCAAAGTCGGAAAACTACCTGCTGCTTGTACACGGAATTAAACGCAAAAATATATAATTAAAAGCGATGATTCTTATGCTCAATTTTCGAGTAATTATTCGAGTTTTCTTTAAAATTACGAATGAAAGAAAAGTTCATAAGCCAAATATAGCTTAGAATCTAGATGTATGGAAAAAATATACATCCAATATAACTGAACAAAAATCAGAAAATTCACTAACAATAATTCATTTCTGTATTTAACAGACCGTAGGGGGTAAGTATTCTTACCACGGCCTTATAAATGGTTAAGGTAAAACTAGTACAATTCTCAGGATACCCTAGCAACAATTAGTGTAATTATCTACGTAAATTAAGGAATCAAAAGCCGCATCTATTTAAACTTTTTTCCAGCCCAACATTGATAGTTTTATTAGACATTTCGAAAAATGCAGTTGATGCAATTGATTTGAACGCTACATTCTACATAAAGTTTTAAATCGTTTAAATTCAATCAAAGGAAGCGATTTGAAGATGCAGTTACAACTTTGGAAAATCTCTCAAACAACTGTAAAAAAACTTTCTAATACAATATGAAAATAAAACTTTTACTGTTTATAAACTAAGTGCTCGGAATCAAGTATGCGACTCCGTTTTAAAGCATCCAAATGAAATTGGAATAAATACAAATTCACTAAAATATTTATAAAAAATGAGTAATATTTCCCCCTTCCTCACTCGTCAAACGTCTTTGTCATGTAAGGTTTTCCGTTATTGATGAACCCTATTGTCTCCGACAAATCAGCCTTGTCGTTTCTACATTATTTTACTTAGTCTTGATTTTTTCCTTTTGATTAAATAATTAATTTATTATTCTTCATATGCGCACAATATAAAACTTTTCATTGGGAAAAAGGTTTATTAAATGAGGTTGCAACTCATAATAAAAAGATTTTCGGCAACATTTTAAATTCTAGTAATTTTTCTACGGAGTGGTTTATAATGTAACTAGGTTTAAATATGTGTCAATAGCTTTAAAATAAACTATAAGACTTTCAATATCTTGAATCAGCTCTATGTCCATATCATTTGCAATCTTTCTCTGCCTGTCCTAAACATCTTTACGAACAGATTTTATTTTTTTACAGCTGCAAGATTAAGGGTAGCTTTTTTCTTTACGCACAGTTTAATATTACTCCGCAATCGGAAGCAAAAGCAGATTATCTACTTCTTAGGTATTTTTTTCTAGCGTCATCTACAGGGAATTTTAGGCAATACAACAGAATATGAGAACAATCACAAGAATGGCATCTGCAGCTTTAATACAATGTTTTTACAGCTGAAGAGATTAGTCAACTTTGCAATCCCTAACACACTGTTAAGGCTAGATTTTATTACTAACATCGTTTTTTGAACTCGCATGAACGACAGCGTACTGAGTGTTGGTGTTTACAATTCCTGAATTCACAATCGAGACATGTTTAACTCGGACTAAATTTCAGTGGTAACCGAAAATAGCTGCCCTAACAAAAATAATTAAGTGGTAGAAATTTTAATTTTTTTAAAATCAGATTCTTCGACAATAATTAGTAAGATGAAGCCAGTACAAATACACTTTTAAACAGATTTACATGATTGAAAAAATTCACTTCATGATCATAACACTGGAAAAGTATTAATAGAATATATAAGAGCGATTAGCGGAGTTCTTTTTCTGGCATGCATAATAAAAGTTTCAAGTATACTGAAAATTGGTGAACTAAATGTGTTAAAATATTAACAATTAGTTCATAGCCATATCATTATGGGATTTATTAAGCAATGAACTATCGTAAATGTTTCATAAAGATACAAAATAAACAAAGCAATTCTTCAGAGCTAATTTAAATTCAAATAACATTAGAATGTAAATAATTTCCTGCATTTTCTATGATAAATTACAGAGAACAAAAAACGTTTGAAACAGGTTTAAATATGCCCGAAAACAGCAGTTGATATATCAGATGTATCTTTAAAAATATATACCCAATGTATTCAGTAATATTGTTCTAAAGAACACTTACTCCTTACTTTACTCCTAAAGTATGTCATTAGATACAAAACCAGCCAAAAGCACGTCATGTTTGAAATGACAAATAAAATGTTGAAAATTATTTAAAATTACATCCTCATCAAAGTCCCATTGCATAACTCTTAAAATAAGAAAAATTATGGTATAGTGCAAACGAAAAGTTTTGTGACTTTCAAAAATAATACGATGAAATGACAAAACTGTATCACGTTTTGTACTATTTAAAAATATCACGGTGAAATGACAATTTTAAAGAACGTTTCATCAGATGCTATATCTTTAACGAGTCAATCGGCTGTTTTTCAAAATATTTGGCTTTGCCTTGTCCTGAAGACACTGTTAGTTTGTTGATTAAAATATTCAAACTAAATTTCAGATTTCAGCAAATATTTTTAAGAAAACAGGTTTGTTTATTTAAGTAGAAAATAGAGTTTTTATTAAAGTGACAATCTCGTTCGATTCGATATTTGAAATACAAGCAAATTTCAGTATCAGGTCATAAGGCAATAAGCAGATTAAACCCTCAAATCTCAACAGTCTTGTGGACGAGAAATCGTAGAATATATCATGATATACTTCTTAAATTATAGAGAAAAAAATTGGCCATGCTTCAGAATCACTCTGTTATTCAGTAGAATTTTGAGTAAAAATGAACAATCCTCTTTGAAAGCAGCAAACGAACAACTTTTGAAACACTTTCTTAGCGCATTCAGTTTTCACCAAAACAATGTACGCCAAATATAAATATTTTAGAATTCCCCCTACCTCGGAAACTGGTTAAACTTATTATGAAACAAAACACATAAATAATTTGATGATTATATGAAATTCTAATGGATCAAACTACGGATGTATGACAGATTTTTTTTTTTTTTTTTTTTTTTGACAATTTGAAAAACTCACCAATTGTGCAAAGCAAGATTTCCACTGTGATCAGTCCACACAGGAGAAAAACCATGGCCATGCTGCATTTAGGAAAGTTGCAATAAGTCCGGGAGCCGGGACTCGAAGTCGGAAGAGCGTTTACAAAGCCATTCCACTTGCCACTTGTACTCAGGCAGGAGCCTATCCTTTATGAGTAGTTTACGATGCATACTCAATACAAAAGTTACATGTTGCATGAACTAATGTAAAAGTGCCTACCAAAGAAAAATAGAAGCACTTTTTTTCCCCATCACATCGACATGATGGTTGACAAAAGTTAATTTCTGTTTATTTCGCAAAGTAGTGGTATATTGTCCATCGCCCCCGAAATCCAAAAGTTAAGTGAAGATGTGTATCGTACTTTCAGTTCATTCAAGTTGAAGTTGTGTCGTCCACGCGGTTTCTTAGCAAGCCGGTCCTTGGAAGGATTTGCAGTGACGTAATCGTCGAGTTGCAGGCTGCGAAAGTCCGGTTGCGC
Source organism: Cheiracanthium punctorium (assembly GCA_038373885.1). Taxonomy (NCBI): domain Eukaryota; kingdom Metazoa; phylum Arthropoda; class Arachnida; order Araneae; family Cheiracanthiidae; genus Cheiracanthium; species Cheiracanthium punctorium. The sequence goes on along the minus strand of JAWZYV010015093.1, from coordinate 81,256 downwards.
TCGCTACCTGCTTGTGCTTTTGGAACGTGCAAGATACTCGTGCAATCCATGGAACGTGCAAAGATCGTCATGAGCACGATTCGCTTTCTTTTAGTTGCGTCAGACGCATCGTAGTCGTTCCGCAGGCGTCGTTCGGCCGTGCGATCGGGCGGTGAAAAGGGGCGCTGGGTGGCGCTGCTTTCTACGACCGGCACGTTCTACTCTCCGGCACTCGGAAAAAGATCGATACTTTGGCGATTTCAGAAAGAACTTTTTTCTTTGCCCTTGGTGGCTATTATCACTTTGTTCTACTTCAAAATGTCTCCGGAGACGTCGCGATCGCTAACCAAGTTCCGATAAGCACGTTTGCGAAAGTTTAGTGCAATGGGCTTTTAAACTTACAGCTTGGTGAAAAATGTACATTCACTCTCAAAAGTTATTTGAGTATACTTCAATTTCTGATCTTGCATTCAAGAGTGATTCCTTAGAAAACGGAGCTTCACAGAAATTTCACAGATTCCACTGCAGATTCAGTAACATGCTCTCAGTGAGCTTTGTTAATTTCGCGCGTGTGTGTGTGTGGGGGGGGGGGGGTTGAAAGAAAATTTGACATACATTTTGGGGAGGGAGGGATGCAACAATGTATTTATAATGCTAGCACACCAATAAACTTGTGCGGACAAAAAGCAGGCTGGACGAAGTTTGATATTGTCCTCTTCAACGTGGAAATGAAAAAAATCCTTTTACTCCGGTACTTACTATGGAAAACGAGATGTGGGAAATAGCTTCAACTCATTAGGGACTGTCTATTTGAATCGCATATTTCGATTTGTGCTGATGCCTGAAGTTACAATTAAAGGTCCAGTATCAATCGTACGAAAAAAATGATGTCTCCTTTAAGACAGATGTAGAAAAACAAAAGATTCGTATATGTCACTGTGCCATCCCCAACCATTTTGTGGCGGTTTAACGGTAGGCCAGGAATATAATAAGGATTCATAATGACATAGCAATGTGGGGTTGGAACGTCGTCGTTCATATAGTTGTAAAAAATCTTTGAAACAAGTGCACCAATAATAGTGAACTTTTCCGCCATTGTTCTTAAAAAAAATGTATATTTCACAGAAAACACGGGCTCCACCATGGCCCAGTGTATAAAACATTGAACATGGTAAATAGCCGAAGTGTGAAGATCCGAGGTTTTGGCCTACCACGCGGCTGCCGATATCACTGTGTAGAGTTTTGGGGAGTTTTCTCCAGATGTACACCCTCCAAAAAAAAAATTCTAGCAAGAGAGAAATTTCCCACGTTGGTTTCGTATATTAAAAATTATTTATCATAGAATATGAATTAGGCTATGTATAAATATGACTTTCCATATTTCTATCAAGTTGTGCGTTTTTCAAAAACTCAATTATTATTTGCAAATCTAAAATAGGAAATTTCTCTCTTGCTCGAATACTTTTTTTGGAGGGTGTAAAGTGATTACTCGTAAGAACCGCTTAAAAAGGCCTCCACCTAGGGCGCCCCCGCCCCCCCCTGTGCAGATACCCCTCGTGTAAATTTGCCGAACACAATAGACACAGAAAAAAAGTGATTGAAAAATTCATTGTTTAAAATTTTAATTTCATTTCATTCATGAAAGTTTTGAAGACACACCCATTGTTTATAAAACATGGTTAACCCTTAAATGCATAACGTTGCATATCTGCATCGTATTTTTCAGTGCCGGATTAGAGTAGAAGCCAAATTTTTTACGTCAATGTAACATATAAAATATAGTTTTTAATAATAAATTATTCATCTATCTTGTATATAAATAAAGCAATGTGTAAACTGTCCGTTAGTTTGTCTGTGTCTCGCGTAGTTCGCAGACGGGTGATCGTAGACCTACCAAATTTTGTACGGAAATTCTCCAGGACGTGTCCCGACACACCTCGAAGCGATTTTTTCAAAATTCGAATTATTTTTTTTTTGTTTGCATTATTTGTAAAGTTATTTCTTAATTAAAATATCGTGTGCATGTGAAATCAGGGCAGGAATGAAATGATTTATACTCAAAAGAAAAATAGAATTTGGAAATTTTCCGAAAATAAATGTGCAACTTTTTAATTTGGCGAAAAATAAAAGGGTTGATGTGCGATTTTGAGAAGATGTGATTCTAGCGCCAAGCGCTATTTATCGTCTGCTTTTGCTACTTGAATTATGAATACACCTGAATGAGTTTTCAAACTTAATTTCAGTTCGAATTGTACATTTTTCTACGCAGTTTTTTACCCTCTCTTTTCTAATGCATTACATCCAGAAAGAAATTTGTTAGAAATATGAATTTTAATTGTGTTTAATCACACTCATCAATAATGATATACTTTCCAACTTAATGGAATAAGGAAAGAAAATAGGGAAGACCCATGGATTATAATACGCTTTTAATACAACGCACTTTAGTGCGGATTTAAAATCTGAAAGTGTTTCAGATTTTCTTAGTTTTTTTCTTTCCATTTTTTATAAAGGCCAATATATCCAGAAGCTCTTCAGAATTAATATAGGACGAAAATAATTTGTTCCTTTTTGTAGGTTTTTATCATTAAACCAATTCTTATTTTTGTAACCAGGGGCGGCCCGACACGGTAAGCATCGCATCGGGGCGCCGGCTTTGAAGGGGCGTCATTTCGAACTTAAAAACTAAGTAGAGCATAAAAGGAGGCGTCTTTTTTATGTTAGCTGGGGTCTCTACACTTACCCTAGGGCTGCTCCTGTTTGTAACCATCTTAATTTTAACCCATTCATGCCTAGTGTCCCTTTTTTGGGACGGCATTTTCGCTATTAGTCGAAAACGTTATTTATTTTTCCTAGCCTTTATTCATGAGTATTGAGCCTCAACTCTACAAAATATTTTAACATGACCCAGTAGGATGTTGATATATCGATTTTTATGCATAATGATTTTAAAAGAAATCATCCCTTGTTCAAGAAGTTGACATAAGAAATTTATCTATTATTTCTGTTATCAGTAAAAATCGAAGAAAGTCGCAAAAATATCCAGGTACAAATGGGTTAAATAACATTCAGAATCTAAGAGATTTCAGTGCGGAGGAAGCCAGTGAGGAATAGGATTCTCTCCGAGCAAGATTTATTAAGATGGCGAACCAACTGGTCGCCGGAGGCGGCTATTATCGTAAATAATAAAAGTTTCACATACTTTTCTCAAGTGTTCTCATACTTTTCTCAAGTGTTCACATACTTTTCTGAGTGTTTTTGGAAAAATTAATTAGTTATTCACGAAACTGATATAGGAAATTTAGCTTACACTCGTGACTATCGAGTGAACGTCTTTCAAATTCGTGCATTTAAGGGTTAAGAAATTAGACTAACTCATCAACACTTTTGCCTAAGTGATTATTAACAGGTATGTGAAAAGGCGTTTTTGACCCAATATTGCTATGTGATTGTGATTCCTTATTATGTGCCCTACCTCCCCTTAAAGTTTGTAGAAACACTTTTGAAACACTCTGTACAGTACATAATCCACATTTTTAATAACGTTATAATGAAAATGATAAAGGAAAATTGACTTGCGTTCGAATACTGAGAGGGTGTCGAAATCAATGAAACTTGTCAAAAGCAGCACAAAATAGAACAGATTAGCTTTCGAATTCCTATACCCCATCAAAAGTATTCGAGTAAAAGTAAAACTTCCTATTTTGGTTTCGTACATTAAAAATTCTTTATCATAAAATATGAATACGGCTTTGCATAATTACAGTTTTTCATATTTCTCTCGAATTGTGTATTTTTAACATACTAATTAAATATTCACAAACCCATAATAAAAAATTTCGCTTATACTTATGTATTTTTTTTTTTTTTGAGAGAGTGTGTATTGTATACACCCACTCAAAAAAGTATTCGAGTGAAAGCTAAATTTCCTATTTTAGTTTTGTGAACGACCAATTAATTTTTTGAAAACTACACGACTAGAAGAAATGGGTGTATTCGTAAACGACAAACTCGTTGCGCTAGTTTGCGTAAGAAAACTAGAATGCGTGTGTTTAGTGCTATCAGTGGCTATCAGTTTCTTCTGCCTTTACGAACAACTTTAGTTTATTTAGTTTCGTCGCCTAGGAGACGTGTTTGTTTACAATACGCGTCTGCTGTTATTTTTGCTGAGGAGAGTTTTTTAGTACACCCTCCAAAAAAAGTATTCGAGCAAGAGAGAAATTTCCCACGTTAGTTTCGTATATTAAAAATTATTTATCATAGAATATGAATTAGGCTATGTATAAATATGACTTTCCATATTTCTATCAAGTTGTGCGATTTTCAAAAACTCAATTATTATTTGCAAATCTAAAATAGGAAATTTCTCTCTTGCTCGAATACTTTTTTTGGAGGGTGTACATATTCAATATAAAATACACAGGATTTTTAAAAGAAAGAGTGGCCATAATTGAAGTGCACAGGTCAAAATTTAGAAATTTCAACTTCATTTTTTCAAAAGTATTTAGCAAGAGAAGTTCAAATTTCGCTAATTACGGTTTAAATCAACTTCAATCTCAACACTAAAACATGCATTTTTGAATTTACTAAAATGAAAAATACAAGAAAATGATTACCTTTGAAAAATTATGTACCTTCGTTGCAGTTTCTATCGTATAAATGAATTTCGCCCTCGAAAAAATAGTATTTGCAGCTTCAGAAAACGTAAAATACTTTTCATAACAACATACTTTTCCATAACAACGGACGCCATTTCAAAACAACGTGCAGCAAGTGTACACCCTCTCAAAAAAGTATTCGAGTAAGAGCTAAACTTCCTACGTTGGTTTCGTATATTAAAAATTAATTATCGTAGAACATGAATTAGGCTATGTATGCTTTTAACTTTCCATACTTCTGTAGAGTGTGTGTTTTTCAAAAACTCAATAATTATTCGCAAAGCTAAAATGGGAAATTTCGCTTTTACTCGAATACTTTTTTTTGAGATAGTGTATCTTCTCAACAACTGGATGAATTTGCTCCGTGCTCAGTTTTCTTAGTTTGAAACTAGCCGCACTCAGTTTACTTATTTTGAAACTAACCACTCTCAGTTTTTATACGAACGCTCTAGTTTATAAACTGAATGCACTCAGTTTCCTTTACGAACACCTTAGATGGAAACTCGTTAACTCGTTTGGCGTTTGCGAACGCGTCTGTTGTTATGAAATGGCGTCGGTTGTTATGCAAAATATGTTGTTATGAAAAGGATTTTAGGTTTGCTGAAGCTGCAAATGTTATTTTTTCAAGGAGGAAAATCATGCAAGCGCTAGTTGCAGCTGAGGTAGAGAATTTTTCAAAGGTAATTTTCTTGTATTTTTCATATTAGTAAATTCCAAAATGCATATTTTTAGTGCTGAGATTGAAGCAGATTTAAACCATTATTAGCGAAATTGTAACTTCTCTTGTCAAATACGTTTGAAAAAATACAAGTTTAAGTTGAAATATCTAAATTTTGATCAGCGCACTTCTATTATGGCAATTCTTTCTTTTAAAATCCTGTTGATTTTACATTGAGTATGTACTATTTTCTGTTTGTTTGTGAACATGTATTTCGGATTTATGTGCTTGGCCAGAAGCCGCTTATAAATCCATGTCAGAAGGACAACACAGGGGGGGTGCCCTCCATGGGGGTCTTTCTGAGGGGTCCTAATCCGTATTTACTCTATTTTAGGAGAAAACAACGGAAAACTCCGTGAAACGGTTAGGTCGACAGCGGCGCGATGGGACCCGAACCCGGGACCTTCACACTTCAGCCGTCTACCATTTTCAGTGGCTTAACCACTGTGCCATGGTGAGACGAGTATGCACTAATAACTCCTCGAGAAAAATAACAACATAAGCGTATTATAAACAAACACATCTCCTAGGCGGCAAAACTCAGTAAACTGAAGTTGTTCGTAAAGGGGAAAAAAACTGATAGCACTGAACAAACGCATTCCGATTTTTTTACGAAAACTCGTGCAACGAGTTTGTCGTTTACGAATGCATCCTAAGTTGACAAACTTTTCTAACTGAAAGTGTGTTTCTATCACTTACGGTTTAAGAAATAATTACTGTAACATCTACACTCATGTCCATAAATTAAGGATAATTCAGAATCACACAGAAATTGATCTCTAAAATAAAAATTTCACCTGTGAAATGATAACACACATCTTGAAGAAGAATATGCAAATTACAGGAAACCACCAGATGGCGTGGATGGTACGTCACAATGACGAGAGTGTAAGAGAGGGGTATATAAGGAATGGTGGCAAAGAAGTAAAATTGTTCACAAGCGCTGTGAAAGCCTTTCAGTGCAAAAACCGCATAGTTATGGCAAAAAAGAGGCATTTGGATGATGTTTTACGTGGCAGAATTATCGGACGACTGGAATGTGGACGTACCCAGCTGGAAGTATCCGAGGAACTTGGAATCGCCCAGGGTGTCATCTCCAGGCTTTGGCAACGATTCCAAGATGATGGTAATGTGAGTAGACGTTACAGCACAGGTCGCCCCCGAGTTACAACGCCGAATGAGGACCGCTATTTGACAGTTACTGCCAAAAGAAACAGACGGAGTACAGCATCAGACCTGTCTCGTCAGCTCTCTTCAGCTACCGGTACGACAGTTTCAAGGCAGACCGTGTACAGACGCTTAGGGCACATTGGTCTATATGCTCGTAGGCCTGTCAGATGTGTTCCACTTACCGCAACTCACTGTCGCCTACGATTAACCTGGAGTAGAGAGCATGCATTGTGGACACCGCAACAGTGGTCTTGTGTGATGTTTTCCGACGAGTCCAGGTTTAGTTTGGAGTCTGATTCTCGCCGGACATTCATCTGGAGAGCGCCAGGTACCCGTTACCACCAAGAGAACACCATTGAAAGACACCGTTACGGTGGTGCAGGATGGCTCGTTTGGGGAGGAATTTTTCTTGGTTCCAGAACTGACCTGCATGTTCAGAGTGTAACGATGACAGGCCACATCTATCGGGATGTCATTCTGGAACAACATGTACGTTTGTTTCGGGGCGCCATGGGTGCTGAATTTGTGTTTATGGATGACAACGCCCGTCCTCACCGTGCAAACATTGTAGACGAATGCCTTCAATCGGAGGATATCACCCGTATGCATTGGCCAGCATACTCACCGGACTTGAATCCAATAGAGCATATGTGGGATATGCTTGGCCGACGAATTGCAGCCCGTCAACCCCCTCCCACCTGTCTACCGGAACTTCGGAGTGCATTGCTTGATGAGTGGTGTAATATTCCCCAAGATCAGATTGATCATTTGATACTCAGCATGCCTAGGCGTTGTGTGGCCTGTATTGCATCGTCCGGGAGACATACTCCGTATTAACCATCCTACTAACCATGTTATACTGTTTTTTGTAAATAGGTTCTATTTTGAAATTTGGTCAAGGGAGTAAAACTTGCAATTTTTATTAATTATGTCAAACATATAGCATCTTTTTTGCTCTTTACTTTTTGTTTAATAAATAGACTTCACAAATAAGTCAAATTTGTTTTGCTTCTTTGCCTGAACTTCATTATCCTTAATTTATAGACATGAGTGTATTTTGAATCACCCGGTATACATAAACTCACACAGGAAATTTCACTTACACTCGAATACTTTTTTTGAGATGGAATGCCTAAAGTCGATATATTTTTAAAAACAGAAAAGTCCATCTGTCTTTCAATGTCCGCATTCTTAAACGCCAAACGAGTTACATTCGTGCAACGAGTTTCCATCTAAGGTGTTCGTAAAGGAAACTGAGTGCACTCAGTTTATAACCTAGAGCGTTCGTATACAAAATTGAGTGCGATTATCTCCAAACGAAGTAAACTGAGCACGGATTAGATTCATTGAGCTTGTTGAGAAGATTACTTGCTGCACGTTGTTTTTATTTAGAAATGGAGTCCATTGTTATGGAAAAGTATGTTGTAATGAAAAGTATTTTACGTTTGCTGAAACTGCAAATATTATTTTTTCGAAGAGGAAATTCATGTATATGTTGGAAACTGCTACGAAATATTTTTTCGAATGTAATAATTTTCTCGTATTTTTCATTTTAGTAAATTCAAAAATACATGTTTTAATGTTGAGATTGAAGTTGATTTAAACCGTTATTAGTGAAATTTGAACTTCTCTTGCTAAATACTTTTGAAAAAATGAAGTTTAAGTTGAAATTCTAAATTTTGATCCGTGCACTTCAATTATGGCCACTCTTTCTTTTAAAAATCCTGTTGATTTTATATTGAGTATGTACTAAAAATTCTCCTCAGTAAATTAGCGCATTCGCGAATTGTAAACAAACACGTCTCCTAAGCGACGAAACTAAATAAACAGAAATTGTTCGTAAAGTCAAAAGAAACTGATAACCACTGACAGCACTAAACACACGCATTCCAGTTTTCTTACGAAAACTGGTGCAACGAGTTTGTCGCTTACGAATGCACCCAAAGTATGAATTGTGACAGGAAAAATCGTTTATTTTGGAAACCTATAACATTAATTAATTAATTTTTTTTATAAATTTATTTCAAGGTAATATGACTTTCATGTCTATCTTTGCTAATATAATTAATTTTTTGTATCTTATAATGGTCAGCAATGTTCTTTTACTCTAATATTTGCATTTAAGAAATAAAAACGAGCGAGATAAAAACAAACTAAAAAGCAGTCTGGGAAGTCTGCCATAATGCACCTTTTCTCCTTATAGATGACACTCCATCGATTTCTTCAATTTTCTCTGTCAATTGATTTTTCTGATGATAAAGCTCAACAATAAATTTTCTTTGTTCAACAACGGGCGTTGAACCTTTTAGATAAACTTATAATTTTTGCTTTTCTTTGGCATCCAAAGCTAAATAGTTAATATATTCAAATTTAGCTGTTCGAAACTAAAGAAAATCCTTAATGAGGTTTCTATTTTGTTTTTCTGAAACATTATCACTTTCTAGTCGTGAACTGTCGATTTTCCGGTATAAAATAGAGCGCTAGTTTCCTAAGAATAAATTATACTTGGATGTTCTCATTCTTTTTGCTGCAGTCAGTATGTTAAATTGCATTTTTTAAACCAAGCAGGGCACTGTTCCGACTTTTGAGTATTTGTTTGTGATTGATTTATTTTCTGATTTACTCACTCGATCTCACAGTTTCACTTACACATCCACTTAAATACTGTGTTGCGGCTATTTCTTAAAAAGGGTATTCTATGAGTTAAAATAATTTGTTTGGTTAAAATAAAACTATTTTTATTTATTGAATATTATTATCATTAAACTTACTGTTATCCGTTTATAACTTAGAGCATCTACAATTCATTTCACGAAACCATAAAACTGATATACACTGTTGGAAAGAAAACTGACATTTTAATAGGGCGCTAATAGTGTTAACAGTGAAATCGTGCGCCAAAGAAAGACTATTGCATTTTTTCATGGGAATGCGGGTGTGAATAATGATCATACTATTAGTTCAGAATGCTGGGAGGTTTTTTGGCGTATACAGGGCAGAGAGCGGAGGAGAAAAACTGAAAAACGTGGATCAGTGAGGAGGTTTTACTTTAACGGGTAAAGCCAAAAGCCGGGGAAATGGAAAATCTTGAAATTTGACGTGGAAAATTATCTGAAGTATATAAAATTAATTTTACATTATCTGTATTTATAAATTAATTTTATATTTGCCATATGTCTGGCTAAAATAACCATGACTTTAAAAAGGTGTACAAACGTGGAGGATATGGTAGTTTTTTTTTGGGGGGGGGAGGGCTAGTTTGAAATAAAGAAGAAGATAAGTCTTAGTCACCTAAACAGAATGTACAGCTGCGGAAAAAAAGTCCCACTTGCTCTTTATTTCGCCGTCATTCGTCGTACAGTAAAGTTATATATACCATTCGTTTGCAAATAACGCGTACTTTAATTTACTATTAATTTAATTTGCATCAGGGGCCGTCTTCATATTTAATTATGCATCAACTTCGTTTTTCTCAATGGCAACCCGATATTTTGACTTTATTAAACGAAAGAAAACCTTCAAATTACCCTAAATATAAATTTTCACCGATTTTCTACGATTATTTCCGGAGATATTGCGAATTAATTTTTGCGCGTTTTTAAGGGACTTTCTGCAAATTGAAAAACGCTATTTGTAGGTTCCGAACTTTTCGCCTTTCATTAATTTCGCTCGCGAGAGTTAAAAGAAATTAATATTATTTTCAAGGAAAATATTGTTCCCATCTCTCTTAAAATTTTTTGTACTGAGAATATCAAGGGTAGAATAGAATATTTAGTCTGTGGTCCAAATGACCCGTGAGTTCATAACTTCCTTGGTTCGTACACATGATTTAAGGGAAAAATGCAAAAAGACTGCTCACGATTTTGAAAATCTTTGTAATTTTGAAATTACTATTGAGTATTTCCGTTGATGGTTCTCTCAGACAGGTGAAATGTTGGCAGGAGTTAGAGGCTGCTCTCTGCTCTTCTGACTACAAGCTTGAATATTACTCAGCTATGGTCGAACTTGAAGAATGATTTCCTGATAGAAAATTTATTTGTTTGAGTTTCATGTAAAAAATGCAATTACTTTTTTTCCCAATATTATCACCGTGTTTGTTATTTCACTTTCTTCATTTAATACTATCGTCTACAATGTGCAATATTCTTAAGACTTTTGGCGGTATTTTAATTTATAGTTAGATGAAAATTTAGACAGAAAAACGTGATTTTGAATGTTTGATAAAGCATGGGGAAGTCCAAAGACCTAATGTTTCCGATATTAAAAAAGGTCACATTCACGTCTGGAAAGTTGAGGATGTTAGTTTTTCAGAAATAGGACGTTGTATTAGAAGACATACATCTACTGCATCTAATTCTATAGCTGGAAAATATTTTATTTGGGGAAATATGGTAGCGGACGCAACAATACACGCTTTATAGAATCCCTATCAAACTGTAAAAACCTCTAATTTATTTGCTTCAAAATTTGATATTTTTAATACTGGTATCTTTTACTGTGTTTTTGCACAAAATAAATCTAATTTACGTTTATTTTATGCAATTTTCAAAAAAATTTCACTTAGTAAATGTATATATGTTCCCTTAACTCATGAAAATAACACATTTTATTTAATATAAATTAAACTACTGAACGTAAAAATTTGAAATTTTGCACAGCCGTGTAATATTAATTTCTGCATCTATTTCCATCGAAATTTGGCTAGGCCGCTATTCATAGTTTTTTTGAATATTAATTTAATAATTCATAATTCATATTCATAATTTATTAAAAGCAGAATAACATTAAATTATGTTTGGGTCGTTTAGTTCTAATAGTACGAATAAATATCAGCTTCTTACTACTAATATTATACGAGATATGAATTGAAGTATGAAAAAATATTTTAACATAGGGGGAGGGGGATTTTGGGTGCTCATTTTCTGTCCAAATTTATTGAAAATTGGTGTCCGGGGTTAAAATGAGCTAAATTTTTGAAATATGACGTGAAATCTAGGGATTGCTATTGAGAAAAAAAAAAGTTGGTGCGAATTTTAATATGTAGATGGCCCCTCATGCAATTTTTATGCATAGCAAATTAAAGTGTACGTCAATCGTAAACGATTGGTATCTGTAACTTTGCTGTACGACGAGCGACGGCCGAAAAAAGTACAAGTGGGACATTTTTTTTTACCGCAGCTGTACAATATAGCAAAATGTTATCCTAAAACACTATTTTCTTTTTCTTTTTTTCAGGAAGCCTAGTTTTTAAAAAAAATCTCTATCCGCCATGCCAGTTTTGCACATGTATATCAAGTCAGATTTAGAGTATTTTTTAAACCCCCAATACGACAAGAAAACCTCACAGCATTCCGGAACAATAGCATCATCATTATCGATACTCGTACACTCATTTGCAAATTAATAGAAATTTCAGATTTGGACAATTATCTCCTGAACTACTAGACCGATTTTATTGATATTTTATATGTATACATACATTCATGCAACACAAAGCAAATAACCATTCAACAGTTATAATATACACTCATGATCTTGCGTAACACTCGTTGGATGTAGTTGGAAGGTATGAAACAGCAGTTGCCGAATAGAGAAATAAAATGGTTTAATAGGGGGTATGTTCCCCTCTTACAGATATACAGGTCTTTCAGCATGATTTCATACTTTACATAAGGCGTTTATGAATTCCTGTGGTAATTGGCCCCACTCGCTCAGCAACACTGCTTTCAGGCCCTGTATCATTCTTGGAGGGAGGGTTGCGAGCTACAGTTGCTTCTCCAGAGCGCCCCTGACTTGCTCTATAGATTTGAGATTTGGAGATCTGTTTGGCCATTGCATCTGGTGAATATCCTCACTTTCGGCAAATTCGTCGACCAGAAGAGCTCTACGTGGCTTCGCGTTATCGTCTATGAAGATGAACTCAGGGCCTGCTGCACCCCTGAAAAGGCGAACATAGGGCTCCAAGACCTCATCCTTATACCTCAAAGCAGTCACAGTGCCTCTTTCAAAGACATGGAGGGGTGTGCGGATATTCAACATGATGCCTGCCCAGACCATTAAAACTCCGATGCCATAATGGTCGATTTCGCGGACATTGGAGCTCAAGTAATGGGTCCCTGGTTCTCTCCATATGCAAGTACGGTGAGAATCGGTGGTTAGTCTGACCCGGCGTTCATCAGTGGGAAGAACAGTTGCCGATTGATCCATTCTCTATGCTCTCTGCACCATGTTAAACGCACTCTAATGTTCGTAGAAGTGAGCGGCACGCAAATAGCAGGTCTTCTTGCAATATATATATGTATCTTGCAATATAGCAGGTCTTCTTGCAATAGCAGGTCTTCTGCAAATAGCAGGTCTCTCTCGTGAAGTCTTCTAGAAACAGTCACCCTTGAAACTCGGGTTTCTGTGGCAGCATTCAAGTCACTAGAGGGCTGAGAAGCTGCTCCATTATTGTTACGCCTCGCCATAATGCACAAATAGTGATCTTCTCTGGTCGCCGTGGCTCTTGGGCGATCTTGCCTGGAATTTGTCTCAGTGGAACCGGTATTCTGGAACAGTTTTCATACGTTGCACACGACGCTGGACGTTAAATTTAACTCTTTTCACAAAACTGGATTTGAAAATGTCCGGCTTCTAATCTCTCTACAATTTGCCACTTCTATTCATCATCTAAACGTTGGTGGTTACACATTTTTACTGTTAGCATTCGAATTTATTCAGTTGCAGCGAAAGAACACCAAGAAATTCGGTGAGGTGTGCAAGCAAACGAAATGCTTGTTTTATCGCGCGCGCTTATAAAGCATGATCCTCTACTGGGTCTGCCCACACACACGTGTATGCTTACGTATTCAACGCGCAAGATTTGCATATTTGTCACGAAAAGCAGTGGTTTTACATTTCGAACAGTTCTTTTCGTGAAATTCAACAAAATATGCAAATTATCTTCATTTTGAACTGTATATTCATGAAAACATGCTATAGGATTTCTGGAGCACAATTTAACTGTCAGTAACATTACAGATTGAAAGTCAACTTTTTTTGCTGGCAATGTAGAAGGAGATAAATATGCCGAAATGTTAAATGAAAACAAAAATTATTTTAAAAGACATGATCACTTATAAAAAAATAAATCTTAGCACCCCAGTAGCAGATGGATTTTTTGTTTTCGTGATTTATTTTCCAACTATAATATAGAGTAGCCTATATTAAAAATTATATTTGAATATCTTGAAAATTTAGAGATATGCCGATCATTTAAGGAGCTGTATTTCAGTTATTTTTCGAAAAGAATTAGATGATGATGGATTATCTACAAATTGTCTTTCTCCTGGATTTAACTGTTCTGTACTTTATGACACAAAATTTTAAATTACATATTAATTTTAAAAAAATTATAATCAATTCTTAAAACAGCATTTTAGACCCTTTTTACACAATTCATTTGTCGATTAGAAAAAGCTGTTTTTTTTTTTTTTTTTTTTTTTTTAATTACGAAGTACTCTTGTACACTGTCGAAGATGCCGGATGTAAAGCTAACTCAGTCTACAGCTACAGCTATCTCATCTATTTTCCAGTGGTTTTACAAGAGTCTTGAACTTGTGTTATTTATGCAACACTAGAAATATAGAGAAGTAATATTTGTTTTATGCCATAAGCCAGCAACGACAACACATCGCACCAATGAATGTGTGCATTTGTGACATACTTTGAAAACCACTTTATTGTGTAATTACTTTTATCAGTTATTTTACCGCAAGATTTCATAAGTCTATGTGGTAGCATAATCAAATTATATATTAGTTTATCAAAATGTTCTGTTCCTTATTAATTAAAAATGTTTTAGTATATTATTATTTACGAAGCGAAGTTTTACTCCAGCTTAAGATAATGTGCTACATATCACTGTCTGATCTACGGAGTCAAATAAGAACTCAAGCTGAATTTTTATATGTAACTGTTCTAAAAATTAACTGTGCTTATTGTTTAATATTTTCTTCATCCCCTTTAAAATCGTTGTGTTATTGGACTGATTATTCACTGTTTCACTAGAGGGATATTTATAATTAAACTTGTTAAAAGCTCAACATAACAATTTTCTTATATCCGTTCGTTTTGTCCAATTAGTTCAAATCTTGCTACAAAATAAGTACTTCCATATCTTACGTATGATACATGCATCCACTATTAAAAAGTGGAAAAAATACAATTCATCCTAGAAAACAATTTTATGAAACAAAATTTCAGAATAAAATTAAAAGAAGCCATACTTTACATTTTCCAAATATTCCAAAACATTATTGATTTAACATTAAGTCTTATAATGGACATAGCTTAAATATGCGATGGTTTTTTTAACTAAATATCAGCAGATTCTCCTTTGCGTACTGAATATAAATAGCTATCATTATAAATGATTAAGTGGAAAAATTGATAGATGGAGGAATTATATTACTTGAACAACTCTAGACAAATTTACTACAGACGTACTACAGACAAGATTTAAATATGAAAATGACTTAATGTCTCTGAAGATCGTCAAAAGTAGGGCAATCTTCGATTGTGAGTGTACCGCACCTTCTATAATACCCGTAATGGCCTATTGAAAAAGATGAAAAGGAAGCATTGCCTCAACCGAGAAACGCGATATTTAAACTTGGAAATTATCCAAATATTTGTAAATTCAGTGGTAGCTGCTTCTTTATGTTAGTATTCAGAGCATTTATTGTTTCAAGCGGGAATTCAAAAACTTATTGATTATTTAAAACTTTGAAATTAGAGAATAAGATAAATTGTATGAAACATCCATTTAGAAAACTATAAATTGCACTCTAAATTTTTTTTATTCTACTGTGCCGGCAAAAAATGAAGACATTATAATTTGGCAGTAATGATGTTGACAATTAAGTTGTGCGCCTAAAAGGCTATTTCATGTTTTCATGAAAATGATGGTATGGTTAATAATCATACTGTTAGTTCAGGAAACTGGGAGGGTTGTTGGCGTATACAGGGTTGCAAGGCCGTGCCCAGGGAGTACAGGGGGCCGTACCCTTGAATATCATATTATATATAAATACACTCTCACACACATATAAATAAATATATAATGTGATAATTTCGGGGGGTCCTATGGGTCCGGATCCCCCCCCCCTCCGAAATTATCACATTATATATTTATTTATATGTGTGTGAGAGTGTATTTATATATAATATGATGATATTCAATAAGTCAGACACCCCCTGAAATGTCGGCCCCCCTCCGAAATTATTTTCTGGGTACGGCCCTTCAGGGTTGCCATAGGTAAAAGATAACCTGAAAAACCTGGAATAGTCAGTAAATTTAATTTTAAAAGGAAAAGCCAAAGAAAATGGAAAAGTTTGTCTAAAAACCAGGAAAATCTTGAAATGCGATCTAGAAAACTATCTGAATCTGCATGTGTATTGTATTTAGACAAACCCACACGAGGGGTATCAGCCTAGGGGCGTGTGCCTTGGGCGAAGGACTTTTTAAGGGGTTCTACCTTGTATTCCCGCTACATCTTTAAAAATCCTCCCAAAACTCCAGACTAAAATCGAGAGCCGCGCAGTACGTCAGAATCCGGGACCTTCATGCTTCAGCCATGTACCATAATCAGTGTCTTATCCACTCGGCGATGGTGGGGTCGTCTAAAGTCTGCATTTATGAGTAATTTTCATTTGCTGCATGCCTAGAATGCTCAACTGTGCCGGGGGGAAAAGTTGACATTCATTACTTGAGTAATAATGTTAACACTTAAATTGCGAGAAAAAAAAATAACCACTGCATGTTTTTATGGAAATGTTAGTTTAGATTATGATCATACAGTTATTTCAGGATGGTCAGAAGTTTTAGGGGTTTTATACGGTTGTCATCGGTCGAGGGAAACCTGAAAAATCTGGAATATTCAGGAAATTTTTTTAACAGATAAAGACAATAACGAATTTCGACTAAAAAGATTAAGAATCTCCAAATGTGGCTTGGAAAATGATCTGACGTCTGCATTTATGAATAGTTTTTAATTTGCGGTATGTCTTGAATGCTCCAAATTCGACTTGACATAGGTGACACTTGTAGGTGTGAAAGGTTTTCGGGTATAGAAAGTTTCTTGGGGTAGAGCTACTAAAAAAGCTTATTTTACCTGAACAAAATGTTCAATAAATCAAAATGTTACCGTAAATCAATGTGTTTTTTTCTTTCTTTTTTAACTAAGCCCTCTGAAAAAACATTTCTGTATCCGCTATTTTTGCGTTATTATATCAAGTCGAATTTGGAACATTCTAGGCATGCAGTAAATGAAACTTTATTTACAAATACAGACTTCAGATAATTTCTCAGAGCACATTTCAAGATTTTTTCGGTTTTTAGCCAAATATTGTAATTTTCCCTTTCTTTTTCTGTTAAAACAAAATTTCCTAACTGTTCCAGATTTTTCAGGATTCCTTTGAGTGGCGGCAATCCTGCATATGACCTTATACCTCCGAGCATCTCAAATCAATCGTATAGTCAGTATCTATGCCCAAATTTTCATAAAAACACGCAATGAATTTTTTGGCTCACAATTTTATTGTCATCATTATTACTGCCACACTCAATGTCAACTTTTTTTCCGTCACTATTACTGTGCATAAACTAATAATATAAAAAAGCTTTTTGAAATTTTATTTGCCTTCTGAGTTGCTTTTGGATTCTGAGAGAAGCAGCCAGACTTTTGAGAGGTACTTTTGAATAATTCACATAAATTAGATATATACATAGACAGTCGTACTACCACTGAAATTCCGTTAACGATAACAGTACAATATTTTGTATTTTATAAACTTTTAATTCGCATATAATACATTTTCTTACTAAACAACACAATGGAAGAACAACCGAACTTATAAAACTTTTAGTACTAATTTTATAGCGAATTCCCTATAAGATTCAAATTTATACACAACAAACATTTCAAAGTAATAGCCCAGTGTCATGACAAAGGCAATGCTGTATACGATTATTCAAAAATGTATTTCGTTTACTTTGGTGGGACACAGTTCATAGCACATTCCATATGCTCCGGCGGCTTTTAATGAAGCTCAACTTGGTTCATTAATTTAGTTCTTAGTCTTATAAAAATGCTACATTGCCTATCAAATGGAGTTAAATTTAAATACCATAAAAAGAGGAAATCATTTTATCCCTCCTTGATTTAAATTTTATTCATCGATCTCAATCAAGGTATATAACTCTCTGGTAGGGATATATTCTTAAACTTAAGATAGCACAGTATAACTTTTACATATGCTTCGAGTTGCAGATTCATGGCTAACAAGTCAAATTCGCAGTTTCTCGTAACCTTCCATGAGCATTAATTATTTCTGATACGTCATCATTTTACACTCACAAATTAAGGTTTTTCTTTGGACGAAAAGAACAAAATGTAGACAAATTAAAAAAATATTCAGAATGTTTCATCAAAAGTACTAAATACTTCGACAAAGCATGCAGTTGTAACAATGAAGAAACTTCAAGAAAAAAAAATAACACTGAAAGGTGGTACTTTAGGGAAAATATTATACGAAAATATTATACTGTGTTTAAGACTTTTTTTTTTTGTTTTGTTTGCTTCTTTGTTTCGTATTTCTTGTGAGTTTACGACTCTCACATTATGATGCTTTTAAAAAAGGCTACAGCATCTTTCTGTAAACAATCCAACTGAAAAATAGACAAGCTATAGCATAAACAAAAATTTCAGTTTTTAATTATATTTTGGTTTGAAATATGCATTTGTGCAAATCTTAGGTGAGTTTGGAGTCTTGAATTTATCATGAAAAATTTTTGAATATGAAAATAGTTTCAGAGAACCAACGTCCACTATCTTAGAGAAATGAAATTTCGTATTTTTGCTGACAACCACCATCGCAATGTTTTATAAATCAATTTTTTGCACATAATTTATTTTCGACTTGCCTCGCCATATTCTCTGTCAAGGATCACTCTTAGGCATTAGACATAAATATTAATAAAAGTTAGTTGGTGGATAGCCTCTAATTTTTTTTTTTATGAACAAAAATAGTTACAGAATTTCTGTCATAAAATTCGCATCACTGAAACGAAATGTTGATCTTTTATTATTAAATTATGCATAATATACGCTTTTGCTATTAATGTAAGAATTGTTCTATTTTTTGTAACTGCAATAAAAAATCATTGCTCAGTTTTAATTAGTTTGGTTTTTTACGAAATAAATAAATTTTATTCGGAATTCAGCTTCATTTTTCATTTAATTACACTGACTGTTATTTTTTATCAAAATTATGTACATAATTTGTCAAATATTTTCAGTTATTAATTTTGAAAAACTGAAAATTATAAAGATAGTGTATATTTATCAAACATTTGCTCATTTTTGTTGAAGTTTTCTAAATGTAAGAGTTTTTAATGATTATTTTCATGGCAAACAATCACGATGCGTAGCTTGATAATCAAGTAGCATAACTTTATTTAAATATAATATTAATTGTAGTAGCACAGTAAATAGCTTATAAAAATCATGAGGATCAGGCAAGGACGTATTCAAGGGTAGGGTCCAGGGGTCCAGACCACCTCGAAATTTTTATTCTTGTCAACAAAATTATAATCATAAAAATTTTCTGGAAAGATTCCGCCTTTCCCAATGTTTAGACCCACTCCGAAATTTTTTTCCGGATACGCCCCTGGGATCAGGCTTAGCTTTCAGATTTCAAAAGCAAAGTTTTTACACATTTTGGAAAATAGTTTTAGTGTAATTTCTTTCTCAGTTTACTTTTTGAAATACTTAACATTTTGCCTTTTCAGCGTTTAGAACTGCATATTTGTTTATTTGCATCTAACTTACAGAAAACAGCATTGTTTATAGAGCATTTTCAGTAAAAAGTTGACCTCTATTAAATTCTAATGTCACAGCACCTGCTTTTGAAAACTTAAAATTAAATGTAAAACTTTTTTGCTTTTTTTTTCTCCACTGTTTAACAAATTCGGTTAAACTATTTTCGAAGCTATAACATTGAAATGCATTCAACAAAATATTTTCCGTTATTATTATGATAAACAAAAGCTTTTGTTGGACTAAAAATAAAGCAAATATCTTTTTCAATTGATTTCGTTGATTTTGGTAAAATTATTGTTAGAAATAGAATTCTACGGAGAAGTTATGTGCTTTTTTATTTGTTTTTATTTACTTTATTATTTTTTTCTTTAAATATAAAAGAATAAATAAATAAATAAAAATTCTGCTCGTAGCATTTTAAGAATGCTATCCTTTAATGTTAATTATTCCAAATTCATAAACTATAAATATGCTATTGATTAATCGACTAAAATTTTAGTGAGATGAAAATCAATCTTTATTAAAATAATCAAGTTTAAAATTAGCTCGAATTAGTCACGATTCATCTAAGTAATTGTTAGTTGTTAATTGTTAGTTCAATTAACCAATTAAATTCAAAGAAAACTAGTATGCTTTGCCACTGACTATATAAAGTTAGCTTGCAGATTAGTTGTTTGGTTAGTAAGGATGTTAGTTAACTCGTGCTCATTAATTAGCTAGATTTAGTGAGTGTCAGTCAGTTAATTACTTATTTAATTTAAGTGTTGTCAGTATAAATTAGAATTAATGACTTAGGGCTAGTTAGTTAGTCATAATTAGTTACTAACTTGCACATTCATTACATTAATTGGCACTGATTAACCAACATTAATTAATGTTAACTAACATTTACTAATGAGCCATATAATTAGGCCGCTAGCTAACCAGTTGACTAGCCAGTTACCTAAGTAGTTTGCTAACTGTCTAATAATTATGTATCGAAATTCTTTTGTATGACCCTGTAAAAGAACGGTCCCTATTTAACATTTAAGGACTACAAGTTGGAATTCCTTTATGATCTTGTAAAAGATCAATCACCATTTTAATATTTACAGTCCACATACCATTATCTTTCTGAATTGTTTTGTATGTCCCTATAAAAAAAGGCAAATTGCCGTTTTAACATTTACTACTCTCAGAGCATTACGTATCGTAATTCTTTTGTGTGCCACTGAACCATAAATTGAGCATAAAATACTCGAATAAGTGAAAAACCGTAAGAAAAATAGTATTCTTTATAAATCATATTACAGGGGAATCTAGCCCACAAACCATCAGGGCATGCCACAAGACTTCCTAATGCAGTAGAGTCTTCATTTACGCGAGGGATGCGTTCCAAGACCCCTTGCGTCAGAAAAAAATTTCGCGTTGTGAGATAGGGCATATATACGACATTTTGAAACACACACACAATTATTTTAGACGTTTATAAACACCCTTCAAACTATTTTGAACCATTCCCTAACTATACCATTATTTCCCACATAAAGTAATAATAAATGAATGATGGTGCTTTTTACTGTAGGCAAAAAATCTCATGTGGCAGGCAAGGCGTTCATTATAGTTCTAAGATACATACTCGTGAAAACCACACATAAAATCCAGTTCGCGTAAGTTGCATCGCACTGTAACTTCAATTTAGGATGGTCCGTAATATATCAAATAGCAGGCAGGATTCTACTTTTGTCGGTTAGCAAAATATAGTGATCTTAGATTAATTGAGAGAAATTAATCTCTCCTAACGGCTGACGATTAAAACCAATTGAATCGTTATGAAGACTAAAAAATTTCAATCACCAATTCTTAATCCTGATAAAATATTTAATTGTTCATTTTTAATCGTTAATCGCGGTTAAATATGTAGACGTTAGTTTTCAATCGTCAATCGGAACTAATTCTTTTCAACACTGCTGCTGTGTACAATTAAACAAATCTATTTCTTTAAAATTTTTAAATAGTTATTAATAAGAATTTTTCTAAATCTCAATATTTTAAGATTTTTGTTTACATTTTAATAATTTTTATAAATTATTCTTTAACTTTCGTGTCTTCTTTTTTGAGTAAATTTTTAAGCAAAGTTACTAAAATATTCGCAAATTTAGTTACATGTGCCCAATTTTTTACAATGTAGATCATTTTTAATCAGCAAAACTAAATCAAACCCACTTACACTCAACATAAAATTATAACATAACTGTCAAATGTTTATCTATTGTGTGATAGATATGTTTATTTGTTTATTTATTATCCTGGTAAAGGATGCCTCGAAAAAAGCTTATGCAAAACAACCTTAAAGCAAAGATATGCGTATTTTTGCCATAACTAATAAAATAAAATGCTATTTCGATGACGATTTAAAACGGCTACCGATAGTTTAAATTGCATTGTAAGCAATCCGTAGATTTCTATGCCATTAAACTGATGAA
The DNA here is from genome assembly GCA_038373885.1 of Cheiracanthium punctorium. NCBI lineage: Eukaryota > Metazoa > Arthropoda > Arachnida > Araneae > Cheiracanthiidae > Cheiracanthium > Cheiracanthium punctorium. The sequence continues at coordinate 59,403 of JAWZYV010015093.1, read as the reverse complement.
GAAAATCTAAATGCGCAGGTAATTAGTTTTATATAAAGACTGTTTCGATTTGATACTCCGATAATATCTAAAAAATGTATTTATTACATCCAAAAATTCTTTAACATCTGTCGCATTATTAATGAATCATTAAATTCTTTGTCCTTTATCTTTAAGCAATCAAGATCACTTATCGTCAATAATTTCTCTCGACTAATCAATAGCTGTTTACAAAAGAACGGGAAAATGCTGCCGTTGAAATTTGAGTGCTCAATTGTCTTGTAATTAAGTTTCTTTAATGGATAAAAGTAAGTATTTTTTTTTCTCTTCATTAAACTTGGTACATAATTATTATAATAAGACGCACTCTTTTTAGGTTTTTTTAAAACTGAAATTTTCGGTATTTGGATAAATATAGCATGTAAAATTAAAGAAGGTAAACTTTCCTCTTTTTTTCTGTGCGTGATCTTATATTTTTGTAAAAAAGGTTTGTCTTTCTGTTCTTCTTCTTTTTATTATTTTGCTAATATATTTTTTTCAAATTTCATATAATGACGTGTATCAATTTGTTTAAAATATTTTATTAATTTCTTACATTTCAATAGGTCGTGTAGTCTTCACTTTTGTAAAATACTTTATATTAAATTGAGAATAAGAAAAAATAAAATTTTTAATTCCTACAAGGAGAAAAAATTACAGCTTAAAATAAGTTGAAAAATTAAGTAAAATCTTTTTAATTCAGATCATATTTTCTTTAAGGCATAAATCATTGCGATACTTAATCTCGAACTGTGTAAATCTTTGTTTACCTTCAAAAGCTCTCTTTTTTTGTTCGCTCTCGCTCTCTCATTGCAGAATCAACTGGAAAATGAATTGGAATAATTTTAATACGCTTTTCTCTCTTTCCTTTAGTATCAATTAGCGATATTTTTATCATTGTAGAGGAAAATATAGTTCCCTTAGCAATATTGAGAATCAATTGGTTGCAAGTGAATAATTTATAATTTCACAGAAAGAAATTTAAATTCTGTGAATAAAGAATATTTCTGATTAAGTTTCTAAAAAAATTAATCTACATATAAATTTTTGCTACAGGAATATAATTCTATTACTTCATACCGTAGATTATTTTTTCTAGAAATATTCTGAGGCTTTATTTTAGGGAAAAATAATATGTAATGTACGCTACTGTACAAACTGTAAATTTTCTGAAAAAAAATGATATCTAATAGTTCATTAGTTTGGTTTTCTGGATAAGGCAAAGCTACACAAGGACTATATGCCTAAAGGAGAGGGATGCCTTGGGTGGAGTACTTTTAAAACGTAGTTGCGTTAACTCTAGAGGAAACAATCCAAAATTCCAGAGAGTTAGATCGACAGCCGCGCAGTAGGCCAGAACCGTGGACCTTCCCACTTCGACCATCTACAATGGTTAATGTCTTATCCACACGGCATGGTCGGCTTTGAATATTTGAAATCTTGATTAGTTTTTATCTTACTAAGATGGAATTCTCTTAACTCAAATATTACTGGAAAAATAAATTTTTGCTACATAAGAATATTGGACCACATAAAACGTTAGGTTTCGTAATTTAAAAAAATGATAACTTAATTATGTTAAAGTGCGGACTATATTCTATATTCGGTGCTTTGTTTACAATGTTTTTGTTTACAAATCATTGGTGAACAATCTGACGCCAGAGTGAGCGATGCACCGCCAAAGTGAAGTTACCTGCCGGTGGTAGTTGTGACTGGCAACCATAAAGAATACGTGTTTCGTCAGGTTTGGGAATTTGAAATTGTTTCTGTTATTGATGGAAGGGAATGAAATGTGTTATGTTAATATATGAAGAGAATTTGAGTGTGTTTGTTAGAAATATAGTGTGAATATAAAGCTAAATAAAAGAATTTGTGTGTGTTTGTTAGAAATATGGTGTGAATATAAAGCTAAATAAAAGAAAGCATGCTGGTGTTACGTTATAAGCCGGTGGATTTAGGGGACATTTCTGAGCGGTTATTTAAAAAAAAAAATAAAGGTAAGTGCTCATTTTTAACGAATCTTTGCAATGTTTAAGGTTTTTAATGTGAATTTTAAATTGATATTTGATGTATTTATGTTTTCGTAAGTGCTATTTACGTGCTATTCTAATCATACTGACTTTATAAGAGATGTACAACTAGGTTGTTTAATCCACCGATGTTTTTTTGAGTTGAAAACGGGCCAGCGTTTGCCCAGTTTACATTAGCTGTACAACTAGGTTGCTGAATCCACTGAGGTTTTTTTAGCTAAAAACGGTCCACTGGTTGCATAGTTTACATAGCTGTACAACTAGGTTGCTGAATCCACTGAGGTTTTTTTAGTCAAAAACGGTCCACTGGTTGCATAATTTACATAACTGTACAACTAGGTTGCTTAATCCACTGTATTTTTTTTTTTTTTTAGTTAAAAAGGGTCCACTGTTTCCTCATTTTTAATTGCCCGTTACTGAATTTGCAGACGTTCTTAAATATGGACGTTGTATTTTGTTTTAATGTTTTTGTAAGTGGAATATATGTGCAATTTTAATGTGTTAAATACTTTGCTGATCGTGCAAAATGGTTGGCGACAGTCGCTAGATCTTGGCGGTTGCCAAGCTCCAGCGGCTGTCGCCGTGTTTACATGGGGTGCGCACCGGCTTGTATGATTTTACCTAAAGTGCATTCGCGTGAATATATTTACATTATTTAAAATATTTTGAAAATCGAAATATATATGCGACAAGAAGTTCCGTAAATGTTCATTTTTAAAATTTTTATTCCGTAAAAGTTTATTTTACAGAAATTTCGAGATTAAGCTGTAAAATTATTTTAGTTAACTGTAAATTGAAGAAAAAACAATATTTTCGTCTTCATTTTGAAATTTAAGCAAGTTAAAGTCCCCGTATCTAACTAATTTCTACTAAATCTATAACTTCACCTTTAAAGCTGATGGGTATTGCGTATATTCATTATTCACACACACAACAATTTATTTATTAGTTTTTGGTTGTATACTTTTATCTTAGATTCTTTTTTTATTATTATTCAATAGAAAATATCTCATTTTTATTTAGCTTTAGTCCACACTTCGCTTTTTCGTACTCGTCTTCATTTTTAGGACAACTGCCGTTAGAGTCAGGAATATACAGAGTATTCCAAATTAGAGGAACAAACTTCTGGGAGAGGTAGGTTACACCAAGACGGTTCAGAATCACATAGCGATGTGGGGGCGGAAACGTTGACCTCTTGTACCTGCTAATAATCACTTTAGAAGGTTTCAAGTAATAGTGAACTTTCCAACCATGTTTTTTTAAAAGCTAATGCTTCTTTCACAGATTGCACTTCACATCTTCCTAAGTGATTATTGACAAGTACATGAAGACGACATATCCGACCCCTCCTAGAAGTTTGTTCCTCTAATTTTGAATCACCCTGCATAACACATCATTGTATAAAAAAAAAGTTTTTAATTTTTTATTTAAACTTATTTTACGAGATAATCTCCTATTTTTTATATAAAAAACGACTCCATGCCTTTCTATCAAGGAAAAACATCTGGGCAAAAAGTCAAAATTTCCCACTTCTTAAATAAGTGAAGCAATTTTGTCAAAGACCAACGATTTTCTGAACACAAGCTCTCTTTCAGCAACACGATATTAAATGTACACTGTATCTCACCTAAATAAACTTTCATTTTGTGCCGCAACTGGATGCGAAACAAACGAGTAAGGACGGAACATATATAGTAAGAAAGTATGCACAGGAATACGTATTTACAAGGAAAAACTTACTCCCTGCCCCATTTGTATTACATTGGTAGTATACCATGGGAATATACTGCGTGTAAAATATTAAGACCCAATACTCAAAACCAGCCGAGAAAAATTAATATTTATTTTCGAACCACTTCACCAAAAGTTTAAATATAAATTACGCCCAAATAAAGCTGAGCGGCTTGGCGAATTGGGTACAACGGTTAACTTCTACTCTGGCGTCCCCGGTTTGAATTTTGTGCTGTGTTGTTTTTTTTTTTTTTTCGATCTCTCTTTTTTTAAATACATAAATACTGGTAATTAATTCCTTTTTTAGTTCAGTAAATATTCATTTAGTTATTTACTTATTTATTTTTCTACTCATTAATTTTTTTATTACTTATTTATATATTTAAAAAAAAAATTTATTTCTACAATTCGAAGTCTATTTTTACAACTGATTATAGTTATGATTACTTGAATATAATAACTATGACCAATAATAAAGTTATGAATATTTGAATTTTTTCCCATCGGGTATATAGTCATCAGATAAGTTATCTTTAACTGATTCGGAATTTTCTTCTATACACTCTTCTTGAGCATGGATAAATCTGTCATCAGTCACAAACATCTTTCACTCAACACATCCAATGTATCATTGTACAATTCTGTGCTTATCATCATAACTTCTTTAGATAGTGTATCAGAAGCTGTCGTTGCAATTAATTATTTTTTTATTTTTTTTAATTATTATTATTATTATTTTTTTTTTTTTTTGAGAAGTGAACTTTCGCACGCTACTCCATTTTTTAGTCACTGCTTCAAAACATCACTGTATGTAGAACTATCAGTAGCTGTTCATTACAACAATAAGGACTTGGTTGGCTTGATGGAATATTTTTAACTGCAATATAATTCTTTAAAATAAGTTTCACTGCTTAAATACGTACATTCGAAATTTTAACATCCCATATTTTAAATTTAACAACCCATTAACATGTGACTGGCGATTAAAAAAAAATAATGCTGTTGTTGTGGCATCACGAATGGGTGAAAATTAGAAAAAAACTCTCTTATCATTGTGACAAAAAGAAATGTACCTTAAATAAATACTGAGTTTTGCAAATGTTAAAAGTGGATTATTTTTAATGTGTTAAATTCTGATTCCAATGCAAAAATTTTACTAATAGAAATAAAATTTAAGTAATAATAAAAAAAATCAATGTGTAAGTAGTAAAATACAGAAATGATAAATAAATGAATGAAGAAAAATAAGTAAACTTTTTACTTGACAAAAAAATGAATTAATTACCAGTATTGATGTATTTAAAAAAAGAGAGAGAGAGGGGAAAAATCGCTTGCGTAGCACGAGATTCGAGCCTGGGAAACCGGTGTAGTAGTCCACCGTTCGAACCATTTCGACACGCCGCTCAGTCACATTTGCGCGTAACTTATATTTAAAGTTCTGTTGAAGTGGTTCGAAAATAAATATTAGTTTTCCTCGACTGTTTTTGAGTATTGCGTCTTAGTATTTTAAACGTTGTGTATTCACATGATATACTACCAATGTGCCAAAGATCATTGAAATCCGTTTCGCTGAAGCCGTGCCTCCTCCTTGTAAGTTAAGTTTAGCACCAGTTAAAGTGTACACAGTACCACATTGTACAAAGGGCATTCCATACAAACTGAGAGTTATTTTTTTACGTAGTGGCAACACCGCGAAACTAAAAAATAGAAGTACAGGCGATTTTTTCAAACTGTTAACTGTACGTTTATACAAAATTCTAAACGAAGCAGACGATTTTACTTTCCTAGTTCCGTGCTTGTTTAAAGAACTGTTTTATTTGCCCTACACAAATGGAGATGAGTGATTCAGAGTTTAAAAACGAAATGCGTTGTGCCATAAAATTTTGCTATCGTTTGGGCAAAACAGCTCCAGAAACAGTTAAGTTAATGAAAGAAGAAACTTACAAAGACAAATATTTTGGTGAATCTGCGATTTCTAGATAGCATGGTGATTTCATGAACTGGTAGGGAATTGGACATTGCATCACGGATAATGCTCGCCCACATGTCGCTACTTCTGTTCAGCAATATCTTAGTAAATACAATATTAAAATCATGACACATCCCCCTTACAGTCCAGATCTTGCACCATGCGATTTCTGGTTGTTTCCGACGTTGAAGGAGAAGCTCCGTAGCAGAAAATTTAACACAGATTCTGAAATTATTTCAGCAGTGGAGGGTTCTTTGAAGCAGCTTCCAGAAAAGCTGGCTTCTCTACTTGTTCTGAAAAATGGATTGAACGATGGGACCGTTGCATATCATCTGACGGAAGGTATTTTGAAAAAGAATAAAGTATTTTTTGCTGTAAATATATTTCTTGATTTTTTATGATTTTACTCTCAGTTTTTATGGAATGCCCTTTGTATAATGAGCTTTTCTTGTCTTTTGGAGACGAAACATAACAAATCCTGAACATTATCGACAAGCAAAGAGCAGATTTGGCCAAATATCATCAAACCGGGAAGGACCAGAGGTGTCGCTTTAACGCCTCAGATGAAAAAAATAAAAATAATAATTTGGGTGGCCCACACACGGCTTTCGTTCTTCTGACATGACACGAGAAAATCTTATCTAAAGACAAGAAAATGGAGGCTCATTATATGGTGTGGAGAGGTTTTACCTGTTGGTAAACTTAACTTGGTTTTTCCTTCAGGCCATATAAAAGCTACTGATTACCAACAAATGCTATAAACCCATTTACTGCCATTTACAGGGAGAACTGAAGGCCGAAGTCTGATTTTCCATCTGGTCAACGTACCCATTCATGTCGGAAAATTCTCCTGAGAATGGCTTTTCGGTGATGGGTTGTATATCATGAAATGTCCTGCCCTTTTAGTTTGTTCTCAATCCCAAGGAAAATGCCTGAAGTATCCTCCTAGGGATGAATTTTAAAATGTGAGACAGTTTCAGTCTATGGCAGAATTGAAGGCCGCCATCTTTGAACAATGGGGTAATATTGATGTTATCGTCCTCCGAGTATTGGCAAATGATAAGTTACACGGACTATTCATAGTCATACGTAAACATGGCGAATATATTGGCTATTAAAAATACTGGCTTTATTTCGGCGGTACCCTTTTCTTTCTCTTTTTTACACATTTATTTTTATTCCTGCCCAGGTGTGGCAGGCAATAAGTATTTTCCTTGTGAATACTTATTCCTGTGTATTCTTTATTAATATATTTGTTTCGTTGTTATTCGTCCGATTCGCATCCAGTAACGGCACAAAATCAAGGTGGCTTATTAGGTGGGACACACTGTATGCACACTACCAAGGCCTCTCAAAATCTTTTATTCGCACAATTGTGCGGATTTGTGTGTGTGTGTGGGGGGGGATAATCCTGGCCGGAACACGGTACCCTTTATCATTTATTCGATGAAGACCATTTCGAGGAGAGGGTCGTGATCCTCCACTCTCCTTGGAATCGCCACTGCGTAAACTTGAATATTAAAACCAGTGGGGAAAATTGTTTTGAATCTATCTGTTAAAGCATCACTCCAAAATGCTCTTTTTTGTTTCCATTAGTGCGTTGGGATACAAAGTAGTAGATGGATTATTCACTCAATTCTTCTAGTTTTTCTGGAAGTATGCTTTTCCTTCTGAATTTACTTATTGCTGGTCACTTAGTTATCTTGGTCACCTGCCTTTCTGGATAGTAATTATTCTTGTTTTAACACTTTGTGTTCTGATTTTACATTTAACTTGTTTGAGTTCCATTTAGTAATAATATTTTTACGCTATTATTCAGTTAGATTCACCTATTGGGATATCTAGGTCTTACTTTGAGCGTTAAAGCAACTCATTATTTCATTCATTTATTTATTCATTTTTCATAATTTTGAGACTGGTTTTCCACAGGTTAGTTTAAATTCAAGTAAATAGTTTATTATGTTTTCAAGAGTTAAATGTCTTTGATGCAGTTTTCAAGAATGAAAGACAATATTTCTTATTAATAAACGTTATCGTATAGAATATTTCTTACTTGTGTTGCTAAATTTTTAGCGTATCAGGTATACATTTGTATAAAAAAATATGGAAGGAAAACAATTTTCAGCTGAATTCTACTAAATAGAAGAAAGATGTAACAGAGAAATTCTCTTGAATACTTAAAACGAAATCGATCCAAAACGTTTCTGCTTTTTTTTTTTTTTCCCTGAAATATATCAGGCAAAAACTCAATTCGCCCGAATTGCATTTTCAAGATGAATCAGCATCTAGCACCCCTCAGCCATCAGATATAAAGTTTCATTTCATGAGCTAACAAACTGACCGCTACTGTCTGGGTTGGTGGACAAACAGATGAATATGGTGAGTGTCATATTTTGATGGGAGGAAGTGGGACTACAATTTGTCCTGGCCCTTTTCTAAGCGGAAGCTTTTTGATGGAACGCAGGGAGATGGACAGCCAAATCGGAGGAGCTCCCCTAAGTTCCTCTTCTCATTACTCTAAATAACAACGGACGCACTTTGACGGGCAATTGCGGACAATTCTGTACGCTTGATGGATCCTTGCGGATAACAGACCGTGTTTTCCCCTTATCACTCCCCCATGCTATAAATGGAATGGGAGTGAAATTGAAGTGGATCCCTCCAAAAAAAATGCTGTAAAACATTCGATTTTTCATGCAGGTATTTCCCGATTCTAGATCCAGCTAAAATGACCAAGGATTGATCCAGATTGGACGAGAAAAGCATTATGCTCCGAGAAATTGATTTATGGAGTTATGCTACGTAAGAGAGAAAACATGTAGCTGATAATTTTGTTCCGAGTACAGATTCGGTTCAAATGTCGAGCAATTTGCTAGTAATTGACAATAAGCCGATATTTGACCAAAAGAATAGAAAAGTGTAAAAATAAGAATTATTGCACTGGCAAATCTGATTTGGATTGCCGAATAGGGGCGAGATTCAAGTGAAACACAATTCGAACGTTTTCCACATCGAACAGGGGCAACTTCTTATTCAACTGAAACAAAACAATCGTGTTTTGATCACGTGATAGCGCGATAAGTTTGTTCATTGGAAGCATTCTGGGGACTGAACTGGGAACTGGGCACTGAAAAACATTCGATTCGAGCTCGATCTCGCTCTTCACTTGAATCTCGCCCAGAAGTAAGAGTTGCAAGTAAATTTTTTATTATATGGTAAAATGTATCAATTTAAAAGGTTTATTTGAAGCTTCGAATTTTCAGCTATCAGTGTTAGCAAAATTTTCACCAAATACTTAGTTCAATTTTGTAGATTGAAATGAATTATAGTTTCACTGGTTCATTAGTTGAAGTATGCAAGTATTCTGTGATTGTTTGATTTTAATGAACACATTTTTATTAATAAATGAATCGTTTTTAGTAGGAGATGAAGAGATAGTCAGTTACTGATAGTTCAAAATGTTAAATTTGTTAGTAAATGTATAAAAGAGCTAATTAATTGAAAAATTTCATTTATTATTATTTTTATACGGGCGATGAAAGAAATCGACCAGCGTTTAATAATAATAAAAAACGTGTTTAACTCTTTGGAACATTTATATTGTAGTTCAGTTTTATTGCTGTGTACGCTAATAGTGAATGAATTTATTAGTTGCTTTCAAAAGTTTACGGTTTTAACTTCCAGATTAGTAATTCTTATTCTTTATATTAATTGCCTGTATCTGTATGTATTTGAGTAATAGGAATATTTTTGTTAATATTGTTACATTATTACTTGGAAATTAGATTAATCGAAGAGAAGACTATCCGACTATTTTATTAAAAATAACGGTCTATTTCTACCCTCATTCAAAATAATTTTTCAGGTAGATTTTATTTATTGACATACTATCATACTTTTAAAAATTAATGAGACCTTTTTAAATTAAGGGAAATTATTTTACAGTAGAAACATTCTGCATCTACATAGCTTGAATTATCGTTGTATAGTACAGATAATATGAGCTACATCAAAAGCAATATGCAATAATAACTTATATTTTCAAATTTTTAACCAGTGTACCTTGGCCAGTTATTTATTTATATATCTAAGAAATTCAAGTGCTTGTTCGACCTTTTATAAAAATAAACAGCTAAAAAAAGGCAGCTTTTTGTAAAAACAGCCTGAAAAAGTCAGCTTTCTGTAAAAACAGCTAAAAAGGGCTTTTTGAAAACTGCTGGCAACAATGTTATTTTTTCGCAAAATTAAATTTTCACACATTATAAGAGCACGGCTGTATAAATGTTGACAATAATTTTCGCAAAATATTGTTTCCTTGATTTTTTTTTCAACTATAAATAATCGCGTGATCCATCCAGTAGTCTTATAAACAATAGCTAAAGCAACTAAAAAACAAAATTGGTCACTTAACAGTGTAATGGATATCAGCCAAAGTAATGCTGAGGCCTAGTGTATTTACATATATATATTAGTTAGTTAATTTAGTTTATACCAAAACATCACAAATCACTTTATAAAATCACAGAAATGAAATTTTATTGTAAGGGCGAGATTCAAGTGAAACACAATTCGAACGTTTTCCGCGTCGAAGAGGGAAAACTTCGAAATATATCAATGTTATTCAACTGAAGCAAAACAATCGTGTTTTGATCACGTGACAGTGAGATAGGTTTGTTCATTGGAAGCATTCTGGGGACTGAACTGGGAACTGGGGACTGAAAAACGTTCGATTCGAACTCTGATTGCGCGCGTTTTACTTGAATCTCGCCCTAAATTTTTTACTGTATATATCTCCTACGGTTGTTTACAAAACTCTAGTGAATGCATTTTGGATGACATAAATACAGGGTGGTCCTAAACCATATGCCAAAAATGTAAAGGGTAGTAGGGGGGCCAAGACGGTTCAGAATCACACAGTAACGTGGCGTCCTAAATTTCGTCTTCATGTACACCCTCCATAAAAAGTATTCGAGCAAGAGAGAAATTTCCTACGCTGGTTTCGTATATTAAAAATTATTTATCATAGAATATGAATTAGGCTATGTATAAATATGACTTTCCATATTTCTATCAAGTTGGGCGTTTTTCAAAAACTCAATTGTTATTCGCAAATCTAAAATAGGAAATTTCTCTCTTGCTCGAATACTTTTTTTGGAGGGTGTACCAGTGGAAAGTTTCGTCTTCATGTCATGGAAAAACTGTTGGTCTAAATTCTTAATCAAGTTTCATAAACAATGAGCTTTTCTCAGAGACTTTCATCAATGAAAGGAAATAGAACTTGTAAGCTATCAGCTTCAGTTAAGTGCTTTCTGTGAAGATTGCATAAGTTTTTGACAAATGATCGGAAAGTTCACTGTTACTTCAACGCTTCTTCCAAAGTGATTATAAACGCACTTGTGCCTGGATATTTTTGTTACTTTCTTCGATTTTTTCTAATACCAGCAATCTATACTATTAAAACCTGTGCGCGTCTGTCTGTCTGTGTGTAGCATCATCTCCGCCGAAATGGCTGGGAGTTGAGTTTCGATCCAGGTGTTCACGGATTCGGAAAATTCCGAGGAAGGTCTTCCGCTAATTTAAATTTCGAAATTCTAATTAGTTTAGGAGATATTGATAAAGAACCCGTCTAAAACGCTAATTTTTGCTCTCCGCAAGTCCGCGATTGTAACCCCTGTAGTGAGAAAGTGAGAAATAAGCATCGAGGTTGCCATGTTTGGCGAATTTATTAAATGATTTAGACTCTTGAATTAAAAATAAAAGAAATATCATTTTTTCCTGTTTAGGTTATTTTTTAATTAAAATATCGTCTGCGAGAGAAATCAGAGCAGAAATGCAATATTTTTTATACGTAAAAGAATAAGGACTTGAAGATTTCTGAGTATATTTTTATATATTCTATGTATATTTTTTTAGTTTAGCGAAAATTGGCGAATTTGAGAAAGTAGTAGGTTTTACCGATATGCACAGTTTTAGGCTTGGCGCAATTTACTGCGAGCGCACCGAAATAGTATTTTTAAAAACAAGTGTAGGTTTTATTAGAATACGGCGTTGTTAAACTTTAATTTTCCATTCAAAAATAGTGCAATTATTAAGGCGATTTTAAGCGATCGATCTTCGGAAATTTTACCAAATTAAGTAAATTGATTTAAGTTGGGGGAATGCCGCCAAATTTCAAAAGAAATGAAATTCTCGCATTTGGTAAATTGGAATAAATAAAACACGTTATAGTTGATGATTTAAAATACTGCTATGCTACTTTTCAATTAGATGCCTGCATTAATTTTTGGCGATCGAACCATACACAAATAACTATTTCCCATTTTGATTGCTGTTAAATCAGTGCATAGAATGATTCTCTGATTTAAAAAAAAAAAAAAACGCAAAATGGCTAACGCGAATTCCTTCTTTAGTACCTTTCTTAGAAAAGTTGGCGATAAATATTCAAATGTAGTGTAACTCCGTGTTTAATAGCGTGTATTTTTATTTATTTAATTATTTATTTATTGCATTTATACTGCTAATTCTATGGCACGATTGAGATGAGCCAATGTTACGAGCGTATGGATAGATAATTTTTTTAATCCCGCCAACCAGGGTATAATAAAATAGGAATTCTGTATAAATACGAATGTTTTTGGAGATGAACGAGAATGTTTTTTAAGCCTGGTAAATATAGCTGGAATTGCCTATAAATTATTACATTTACTGCGAAGTTAATTTAGGATTCATTTGGGCTATTTGCCATCGACTATCGGCGTTAATTACGCCAATATGGAAGCTCTAGCAAGCATGAATAAATTTCATTTCATGTTCTATTTTTAATATTGCTACCACGAAGGCAAATTTATAGGAGGGGACACTTCTCTGGTGGATAACGCCGTTGATGCAAATAGATGGCGCTACGCACACTGGGTAACTCCGCATCTCCTGCTTCTGCGCATCCAGGTTGTTTATATTTCCACCGAGGCGAAGTAAATGGAGATCGTTGAATTAGCAGTACTTCAAATATTAAATACATAGACTTATGAACGTGATATATAATAATTTCTGGCTTCAGCTGTGTTTTAATTACATAATTGTCTTAGAATACTATTTCGTAATTAATATAGGCAATAATTTCGAAGCGAAGTAATATTATGTATGTAATGTCTTGTTATCATTTTGCCCAAAAGCTGTATTTTAAGAAATCGTAGTAAATTTAGAAGAATGTTGTATGTGTGAATTGTGAATGCAATATTTAAAAAAGTGTTTATTTATAATGACGATCACACTCAAACAAGCAGTAATTACATTTATTTCATGTTGTGACAAATTTTAACACAGCTTTAAATTGCCTTTAAAAAACTCATATTAAAATAAATTCATGTTACATAAAGAACTCTGTAATGAATGCAAAGCCATTTCTAATGTAAATATATATTGTGGCAGACGAAAACTTCTTTTCTTCTGACGAAAACTTCTTTTCTGTTTACATAATTCAAACTTATTTGGGGTACCAAAAATCCAGCATAGCAGCTATGGAGAGTGTCCATTCCTATAATATATCTCTGTGATTGCTACAGTTTCCGTAGTAACGGAATCCGTTGTTGCCACTTAAGCTGTTAAATTTAACAATTAAGTGAAAACACTCATTTCTACAGCTCTTAAGACTCGAAAAATGAAAACGCATTGGATATGAAACAATTAGAACATTACCACAATCACCACATCAATAACGCGAACCTGTAATTTTGGTAATTTTTAACTAAATTCATTTTCAAGGTCTTTAAGAAATCCTGTATACTATGTCTAAGCCTTATATCTTAATTCCGATTAGTTTGCAAGAAAATTGATTAATCAGTACAGGGGCGTAGCCAGAAATTTTTCATGGGGGGGGGGTTACGACTACTGAAACTCACATATATGCATATATGTGTGTGATAAGGGAGTGAAGAATATACATTTTGTATGGCAAAAATTTCCTCATGGTGGGTTCTGACCCCCGTAACCCCCCCCCCTTGGCTACGCCCCTGAATCAGTATAAACTGAAGCAATGAACCTTTCTAAGCGTTTTTCTTGAAAAAAGGAAAATGCAGATTGAAGTCTTTGGTGTAGAAGTGGCGATAGGTAGAACTGTTTAATTCAGTAACGTTAAAGGGAAATGATAATTGATTATGCTCATGCACAAAGACCCCAAAATCAAGAGAGTATGAAAAGTCAGAAATATGAAATGAAAATCTAAATTAAATCGCCTGAGGATTTATCGCGTACGAGAATGACATTGCAATCATGTGTACAACAAAGGTCCCAATTGCTTATGATATTCCCCTAGCAATGACATAGTCCGACCAGTGGCCGAGCGCTTAGCGCTCTGAACTGGGAGACGGAAGGTTTCTGGTTCAAAACAGGTCGTGTCCGTCGACTTAGCCGTTCGGAGTTTTTCTGTATTCCTTTCGGAAAATAAAACTGTACTCGCAACATGCATATGTTAGGAAACATACATAGCTGGTTTCCTCCAAAACGTAGAGTAAATACGGGTTAGGACTCCTTAGAAAGACCCCCCACGGAGGACACCCCCACCCATTGACCTAGATCCCATGTGTGGAGACTAGAAGCAGGATAGTCTCCAGATTTGTAGAGGGTTCAATTTAAGGCCGAGCGTCGTGTGAAACTTATAGAAGCAGTTCCTCGATACCAGATCCATCGAGAAAAAGCCTGGGCAAGGTCATCCAAGAGAAGCTGCTTCTTTTTTGATCGCCAGTGACACTGACATAGTTTTTGTGCCATCATGTTGCAGTCATCTCAGATTGCACTCATGAAGTCAACGTTTCATCACGATTTAATTAATTTTTCACTTTTTTAGATTCCTCATCACTGGGTTTAATTCGAATTATATGGGTAAGGAGAATGTTCTTTTCCTACCGTGCGGAGAACGGGTACGCAGCTAGTAATAGATAAATTTCTGATGTCAACTTCTTGAACAAGGGGCGATTTCTTTTAAAATCATTATGTATAGAAATGGAAATGTCAACATCCTACTTGGTCATGTTAAAATATTTTGTGGATTTGAGGTTCAATACTCGTGAATAAAAGCTAGGAAAAATAAATAACATTTTCGACATATAGCGGAAATGCCGTCCCCAAAAAAGGGGCACTAGGCATAAATGGATTAACAGGTACACCCTCCAAAAAAAGTATTCGAGCAAGAGAGAAATTTCCTATTTTAGATTTGCGAATAATAATTGAGTTTTTGAAAAACGCACAACTTGATAGAAATACGGAAGGTCATATTTATAGATAGCCTAATTCATATTCTCTGATAAATAATTTTTAACATTCGAAACCAACGTAGGAAATTTCTCTCTTGCTCGACTTCTTTTTTTGGAGGGTGTGCATGAAGACGACATTTCCGACCCCACATTGTCATGCGATTCTGAACCGTCTTGGTCCCCTCTACCACCCTTTACATTTTTGATTTATAGTTTAGGACAACCCTGTATGCGCGTCTGATAGAACGACTGTTTCATTTTTATTGATGGACACGAGACGACTTTTTGCGAGATGAGACAAGCATTTTTAACATTATAGGGATTTTTGTGAGACGCGAGACACCAATTTTTCGTCTCGTGTCCATCCCTATTCATTTTATTTATTTATTGAACCGTTGAATTTACTTTAAATGCTTTTAATTGAATTATATGCCGAGTACAGGTGCAAGATTTGTCCAAGATTTTTTTTTAAAGGCACGCACTTGAATCTGAATAACAATTTCTTTTTGCGTTCTTTTCAAAACAGCAGCTGGAGAAAACTATCGAAGTCTCATAAAAGTCTCTAGCAATAATTCAAATTTTTATTTCTTAGAAATAAATCGTGCATCTGATTTAGGATTGAAAAATGGAATATAAGATTTAATAATAAAATCACTGAAAATAACTGGTGTTTGAAACATGAAATAATAAAAAGAACTTTTAAAAATAACACCTAAACGTTTACTTCAATGGTCAGACAGCTATTTCGAGCAAAAACATGTTTGCCCTTCTTCAGTGACAAAACAAAGTTTTTTATTATTTTATAAGATTTAATGCTAGATTGTTAGTCTACTATTAGAAATTGTGATTTTTTCAATTCTTCTATTCGTAATTTAAATCTCGGTTTGTGTAGAAACATGCAATACATAACAGTGCTCGTAGCAACACAAGTGCACAGAGAGTAAAGTCATTGCAGTCTTCCCTGCAATAACACTGTTACCAAGGTAGAATCGTTTTACATGTACAGTAACCCCTACAAATAATTTTCGAACTCCAGTGATATCTTCGTCTCTAGTGGGCGTACAGACCAAAGAAAGACTCATTATTACTTATATAAATATTCTCAGTATTCTCTCTTTTATAAAGAGAGTTTGTCATATTTAAACAGAAAGCAAATTTTAAAATCACATTTGCCGTACGAATGCTTTCAATACATATTTCATTTTTATTTGTTTTCTTTTCTTTTTAACGAAAATTAAATTCAATGAAAAAAAATTTTTTTTTAATAAATACCCAATTAATTCGTACACTCTCCAAATAAAGTATTCGAGTAAGAGATAAATTTCCCATTTCAGATTTGATAATAATAATTGAGTTTTCGAAAAACGCACAACTTGACAGAAATATGGAAAGTCATATTTATACATAGCCTAATTCATATTCTATGATAAATAATTTTTAATATACGAAACCAGCGTAGGAAATTTCTCTCTTGCTCGAATACTTTTTAGGGGGGTGTACGTATATATGTGCTATCCATTTAGAGGATCCCTGAATTTATTTTGAATAGTTAGGCACGGCGTCTGCACGTATATTCCTACGCATGTACACCCTCCAAAAAAAGTATTCGAGCAAGAGAGAAATTTGCTACGCTGGTTTCGTATATTAAAAATTATTTATCATAGAATATGAATTAGGCTATGTATAAATATGACTTTCCATATTTCTATCAAGTTGTGCGTTTTTCAAAAACTCAATTATTATTCGCAAATCTAAAATAGGAAATTTCTCTCTTGCTCGAATATTTTTTTGGAGGGTGTACGCATCTCTATTAACTTAAAAACTGTTAGTCATAGAATGTTGAAATTTTGTATTTAAGACTGTTATCGCATGTAGTTGTACACATTCTTTTGTGATTGGATGCGAGACAAGACAAATATTTTCAGTTATTATGCAAGACGAGAGAGGCCTTCTTCTAGTCTCCATTCATCCATTCTTAAGGCTGTTCTTCGAAAAAAAGAACTCTGTTTTTAGTCTTGGTACACAAATTGAAATAAACTAATAGCACCATGGTCTCCAAAAAATTCCAGATGGTTCTTCATAAGCTGCTTTACACACTGCGATAAGCGAAAACGCTGTGGCTTTTGTGAAATTTTCAGAAAATATTCTTAAACATGGATCTGAGCTACAAGATATTTCGAAGAGTGAAGCGCTTTGCGAAAATTTCCGATTTTTAAGAATTTTTTCTAAAAGTTTTGAAACCGATACAGATCGGCTTGTCTGCGCAGTTTGTAATACAGCTTGTAAAGAGACAGCTTCAAAATTTTGAAGTGCCTGGTATAATTAGTTTATTTGTAATTATGTACCAAAATCACATGATTTTTTCGAATAACACCGTTAACTGCAACTGACTAGGTATCTTATGCACTATGTCGCCCTAAACACTTTCAGAATTTTAGCCCATTTGTGCCCAGATATTTTTGCGACTTCTTCGATTTTTGATAATATCGGCAATAATAGATAAATTTCTGACGCCAACTTCTTGAAAAAGTGATGATTTCTTTTAAAATCATTATGTATAAAAATTGAAAAGTCAACATCCTACTTGGCCATGTTAAAATATTTTGTGCAGTTGAGGTTCAATACTCGTGAATAAAAGCTAGGAAAAATAAATAACGTTTTTGACTGATAGCGAAAATACCGTCCCAAAAAAGGGACCTTAGGCATAAATGTGATATTAACCCCTTTGAGAAAAGAGTTGAAGTGTTTGTCTAATTTCTTAACCAAGTTTCATAGACAGCGGGCTTGTCTCCAGAAAATTCATCAATGAAATGAAATAGAATATTTCAACTATTAATTTGATTCTGAATCCATATTTCGTACCCTACCTTCCCTAAAGTTTGTCCCAATCATTATGGGACACCTTGAATAAGTTCTTGACCTTAATAAAGCTATTAGTTTAGTTATTGTGTATAAAAAATTGAAATATTGTATCTGATTTTCAAATGAAATACAAGTTTAAATAAAGTGCATAGCAAATGAGTATTGTTTAATGAGCGCACAAGAAAGTCATCTGGTCAATTATTTAAGTCCATTATTTGATGCCCTTATAATTACTATTGCTTATATTAAATTTGACTAACGCTTATATATTTTTTTAGAAACGGCAAGACGTAAATGAAATTCTGACTCGGATTTCAAATGGCTTTATTCTACATAAATACAGCATTCAAAATTTATTGCGATTTCAAAAATCGATGAGTTTTTTGAAGGCATTATTAACCATAAATATAGGAATCTCTAGATTGAATATAACGAGAGAAAACTTGTTGCCTCCAAACGGTAGCCATGATAGTGGCATGTGCATGCGCAGAATGACAGTAACTTAAATTATAATATAGCTGTTTCACCTACGTCATACCTTAGCAGCCAACGTTTTTTGGTCAAACATTCGTTCATTTGAGAATGGTCATTGGCCAAAACCGTGGCTTTGTATCCCTAAATATCCGAGTTGACCTGAAATAAATTTCAGTGACGTCTCGTGAAAAAACTCTATTGTATTTTTAATTATTTTTGAATGATCTGTATTTTAAAAAGTACTCTTATCGAAATATTATCCCTCGAACTTACTTATTTTTCTACAGTAATACAGTGAATGTTCTGTTTTACATCGACGTCAGTCATGATAGCGGCAGAAATGGGGTGCGTTTTTGGCAACAAAAAGACACGATTAGAAACAGTGGATGAGTAATCTAGGTATTCCTAAATCTATGTTGTATTAACCCTAAAGTGCATTATAGTCCCTTTTTAGATACTCTGATATCTTAGCATTTTTGCTGTGATTCGCAAAAATACATAAGCACGAACCGAAGCCACAAACTGAAATTGAAAATAAATTTCAGATGAAGTGTAAAACTTAAAATAAAAAACTAAATTTTATCGAAATATCTTTATGTTCCCTCTGTTTGAGCCCCTAAGATCGCTTGCCCGAGTGCACAAGAGGCTATACATTGAGAGATTGCTCTAGTATGTAGGTCCAACAGCTTACAAGGTTTTGACCTCTCGCTCAGCTGTCGATCGGACGGTCTAGAATTTGTGGCAGTTTTCTCTAGATATAATGTAAGTACGCGTTAGAATCCTTTAATAAGTTCTCCGCTCAACCTCCCCCCTAGGCAGATGGTCTTCTTGTACACCCACTCCAAAAAGTATTCGAATAATATTCGAATTTCCCGTTTTAGTGTCGTAAATAAGAGTAATTAGTTTTTGGAAAAACACGAAATGAGAAAGAAATATAACAAGCTATTATTATACAGATTGTCCCAAACAGATGGTAACAAAGTAAATAAAAAACTTTGTAAAAAACACACATAAGATGTTATAGGTGTCATCTTACCTATAACATCTTATGTGTGTTTTTTACAAAGTTTTTTATTTACTTTATAGTTTAACACCAGTATTTTGAGTGTTTTTTCCGATGGTAACACGCTTTAATTCATTATCTATTAGAGATAAGTGTGCAATGTAAATTTTTAAAATGTTAAAAAGAAAGCAGGAAAAATTCCACATTGAAGGTATTAAAAAAGATTACGTTTAGAAGAACATTCATCTCGTTAATTTTCAAAAAGTTACACAGTTTAAATTTGTATACGACCCCCATACGAAAAATTTCCTGTTAGTAAAATGTGCCCCATGCCCTAATGAGGCGACGTATAAAATTCGAGAATTATATCCTAAAAAGTGTCAGAAATACGACGATAAATATATGCTGACTTAAACCTCTTTTCAGTGGCTTTCGAAGGGAAAAAAATAAGGACGGCTGATCTTGTTTTAGAGGTCGTACAAAAATTATGAATGAAAACAAAATTTTGCTCTCTTGCAATAAACGTTTACATTTGAAATGATGTGACGTTTGAAATGACCCTGACCATGTCTATTTAAAATATCTCTAAGACGTTTTATGATGAAAGACTGAAAATGTGTACTTCACCTCATTAGTGTACAGGGCATATTTTACTAACTGGGAATTTTTTGTACGGAGGCCGTCTAAAAATTAAAAAAACGTAACAAGTTGAAAATTAACGACAGAAAACTTTTCGTAACGTAGTCTTTTTTTCGTACCTTATTTTGAACATATTTTCAATGTACATTGACCACTTGTTTCTAATAAATAAAGAATTCAAGCGTGCTACCACCTTTTTGGGACACCCTGTATGTATGGCATGATTCACTTTACTAAGAACGATATTTTAAATATAAAACTAGCATAGTAAATTTCCCTTTTGCTCGGATACTTTGTTGTGTAGCTTTGCCTTACCCGAAAGCATATAGTCCCCACATAAATAAAAGCACATAGAAAATTTCCATTAAAAAGCATTTTGATAAAGATGATTTTACTGAAATACGTTTTTGAATAAATTTTTAAAGTTACTCAGTAATTTATATACACTGGTGAAATAAATTAAGAGAGTTTGCATATTTTAGAGAATTTCATGAAAAGAACTGAATTGAATGTAAAAACACTGCGTCTAGACAAAAATGCAAATATTGTACATCAAATACGTAAGCGTACACGTGTGTTTAGACGGAGCCAATAGAGAAACAGGCTTTGTAAGCGCGCGTATGTTAAGACGCCTTTCATTCGCTAGCACAGCTCAGCGAATTTCTTGGTAATATTTTGCAGCAAACGGTTAATTTTAAGTCATGACACTAAAAATGAGTAACCACCAACGTTTAGATGATGGAATGGGGTGGCGCATTGTGGGGTGGCTAGAAGCAGGCCAATCTCAAGTCCAGATTTGTAGAGAGTTCAATTTAACGCCCTCGTGTGTAACTTATGGAAACAATTCCAGGATACCGGATCCATCGATAAAAAACCTGGGCAAGGTTTTCCAAGACCCAAGACGGCTAGAGAAGATCGCCATTTGTCCATTATAGCTAGGCGTAACAGGAGTGCTGCAGCTTCTCGGCTCTCTCCTGACTTGTATGCAGCCACAGGAATCCGTGTATCAAGGATGACTGTTTCCAAAAGACTTCATGAGAGAGGGTTGTTTGCAAGACCTGCTGTTTGCGTCCCGCTCACTTCTACGAAAAGGAGAATCCGTTTAGCATGATGCAGAGAATATTGAGATTGGAGTACGGATCAATGCGCGACCGTTCTCTTCCCTGATGAGTCCCGGTTCAGCCTAAACACCGATTCTCGCCGTACGTTGATATGGAGAGAACCAGCGACCCGCTGCCTACCCTCCGATGTCCGCGAAATCGACCATTATGGCAGAGGAGGTGTAATGGTCAGGGCAGGCATTATGTTGGATGGCCGCACACCTCTCCATGTCTTTGAAAGAGGTACTGCGACTGGTGTGAGGTATAGAGATGTGGACGTGGAGCCCTATTTGCCTTTTCAAGGGTGCAGTTGGCCCTGATTTCATTTTAATGGACGACAACGCGAGGCCACATACAGCTCTTCTGGTCGACGAATTCCTAGAGTGAGGATATTCGCGGGATGTATTGGCCAGCCAGATCTCCAGACCTTAACCCTATAGAGCATGTCTGGGACGCTCTAGGGAGGGCAATTGCAACTCGTAACCCCCATTCGAGAACCATCCAGGGAATGAAAACAGCATTGCTGAACTAGTGGGACCATCTGCTACAAGAAATGATAAACTGGCTTATTTCAAGTATGAAATCACGCTGCGAGACCTGTATATTTGTAAGGGGGGACCATACCCCGTATTAAACCATCTATTAACTAATTTTTTTGTTTATTCTGCAAACGCTGTTTCCATCTTCCGACTCCAGCGTGTGTTACGCACGATCATGCGTTTGTATTACAATTATTGAATGGTTATTTGTTTTGTATTGTTTCAATGTATGTATATATCAAATTTCATTAAAATCGGTCCAGTAGCTCTAGAGATAATCGAACAAGTCTGCACATTCTCTTAATTTCTTACACCAGTGTATAATATAAAGAAGGAATTTTTACAAGTGCTTATATGTTTATGCAGGTAATTGTAACACAACTGAACCGAGATCATCACCACCACAGGTTGAAATCCAAGAACAGCAAATTGGCCTTTTAGACGGATATGTTAAACATATTAGAATACCGCAAGTCTTGTACAATATTTCCCCCATATCAATTTAGAAATGGGAGAAAAAAATCCGTAAACAAATAAGGAAGCGGTATTTCATTGATCGAAAAGGAACGGAAGCTGATGTAAGACCTCGGAAAAAGAAATCTGGGTGTCTTAATTCAAAGTCCACGAGAAGTGTGATTAAGATAACGTGAGAGATGCGTAGGATTTCCCATTCTTGAAAACATTTCTTTTATCGCGACGTAACACATCAAAGACTTCATTCACAAAATGCATGCCTATACTCGTAGAATATTGCAACGGAAAGGAAGTGCAATGGCAGGAGGTATTTGCGGAGTAACTGAGATAAATGTTCGTTTTTGCATTTTCCGACAAACTTTTGAAGTTCTTTTTTTATTTCGGTGGGTCTGTCTTTAACTGCTGTAAATATGTATAGATTGTCATGAAATTCATATTTTTAACACGCTTTTATTAGCTTCACCTGTATGTATGCTTGTATGTTTGTAACAGACTCCTTTGAACACGATTTTGACCCACTTTAAACGGTCAGATTTAATTTAAACTTTGTAGATATATCAAGGATCGATGACAATACAATAATTTGATAAGTTTATCCTATTATCCTGATCAGGATCGCCAGGTTTAAATAATTTCCTCATTTCTTATCCTGATTGAAAGTAGAACACTTCCAAAGATTACAATCTTAAGAAAACCTTCTTTACTGTGGTCGTGATCGTATAGTGGTTAGTTCATTGCGTTGTGGCCGCAATAACCCAGGTTCGAATCCTGGTCACGGCAGTATTATTTTTACAAAATATCGTCATCCATCACATTATGGAAGAGTTGAGTACAAGAACATGTTAAGGCCATTCTTTTTAACACGCTTTTATTTGTTGATTTGAGACCTATTTTTCCTTTTTAGTGAGGAAGGTAGCATTTAACTGCAGGTTGATTAATACTTTGGTGCACAGCAGGGGCGTAGCAAGAGGGGGGCTCAGGGGGATGCTCCCCCCGAAATGGAACCTTTTACTTAACTTACAATTTGATGTTTAGCTTACAATTGAACTTCAGCTTTAAATTTGATACCCAGCCCACCCCGAAATAAAATCCTGGCTACGCCACTGGTGCACAGTGAAAATAAATTATCTCACAGTTTGTACTTTCCAACTTAGTGTTCCTTAGTGTCTTATGAGAGATATCGAAAATTAAAAATAAGTTTTAAATACATACAGTTTAAAAAAAACTAAAAACACGCTTTTATAGCAAATCGAACTAAAAAGTGAAAAATAAAAATGTAGTTTAAAAAACCAAAAAACACGCTTTAATGATAAATTGAACTAACTAAAAAGCGAAAAATAATTCTTAATATAGAAATAAATTAATGAACGAAAACTAATATTATTGTGAAAAAAGCGTGGGGTGCTCCATATATCAGTTCTTAAGAATATTCGATCGGTACGATTAGTACAAAAATGATGTAAAAAATATAGCACAAAGCGCCCCACGCTTTTTCACAATAATACTATTTTTCGTTCATTAATTTATTTCTATATTAAGAATTATTTTTCGCTTTTTAGATAGTTCAATTTATCATTAAAGCGTGGTTTTTGGTTTTTTAAACTATATTTTTTTTGGCTTTTATATATAGCTTGATTGGCCCGGTGGCCGATCAATGGCAGAGTAGATAAGACACTGAAATTTGAAAGATGGTTGGTGTGCAGGTCCAGGGTTCTGACCTTTCGGGTGGTTTTGTTTTAACGGTTTGGAGTTTCCGGATGGTTCTCTCCAGATGTAACATGAATACGCGTTTGAACCCCAAGACTATTCTCCCTTTCTCAGGTAGCCCTAGTAAACTTTGCAGTAACCAAAGAAAAATCGAACTAGACTTGACCATTTTTTAAATTTATATTAAATATTTACACTCATGTCCATAAATTAAGGATAATGAAGTTCAGGCAAAGAAAGAGAAAGAAGCAAAACAAATTTGACTTATTTGTAAAGTCTATTTATTAAACAAAAAGTAAAGAGCAAAAAAGATGCTATATGGACATAATTAATAAAAATTGCAAGTTTTACTCCCTTGACCAAATTTCAAAAAAGAACCTATTTACAAAAAACAGTATAACATGGTTAGTAGGAAGGATGGTTAATACGGAGTATGTCTCCCGGACGATGCAATACAGGCCTGACAACGCCTAGGCATGCTGAGTATCAAATGATCAATCTGATCTTGGGGAATATTACACCACTCATCAAGCAATGCACTCCGAAATCCGGTAGACAGGTGGGAGGGGGTTGACGGGCTGCAATTCGTCGGCCAAGCATATCCCACACATGCTCTATTGGATTCAAGTCCGGTGAGTATGCTGGCCAATGCATACGAGTGATATCCTCCGATTGAAGGCATTCGTCTACAATGTTTGCACGGTGAGGACGGGCGTTGTCATCCATAAACACAAATTCAGCACCCATGGCACCCCGAAACAAACGTACATGTTGTTCCAGAATGACATCCCGATAGATGTGGCCTGTCATCGTTACACTCTGAACATGCAGGTCAGTTCTGGAACCAAAAAAAATTCCTCCCCAAACGAGCCATCCTGCACCACCGTAACGGTGTCTTTCAATGGTGTTCTCTTGGTGGTAACGGGTACCTGGCGCTCTCCAGATGAATGTCCGGCGAGAATCAGACTCCAAACTAAACCTGGACTCGTCGGAAAACATCAGACAAAACCACTGTTGCGGTGTCCACAATGCATGCTCTCTACTCCAGGTTAATCGCAGGCGACAGTGAGTTGCGGTAAGTGGAACACATCTGACAGACCTACGAGCATATAGACCAATGTGCCCTAAGCGTCTGTACACGGTCTGCCTTGAAACTGTCGTACCGGTAGCTGAAGAGAGCTGACGAGACAGGTCTGATGCTGTACTCCGTCTGTTTCTTTTGGCAGTAACTGCCAAATAGCGGTCCTCATTCGGCGTTGTAACTCGGGGGCGACCTGTGCTGTAACGTCTACTCACATTACCATCATCTTGGAATCGTTTCCAAAGCCTGGAGATGACACTCTGGGCGATTCCAAGTTCCTCGGATACTTCCAGCTGGGTACGTCCACATTCCAGTCGTCCGATAATTCTGCCACGTAAAACATCATCCAAATGCCTCCTTTGTTCCATAACTATGCGGTTTTTGCACTGAAAGGCTTTCACAGCGCTTGTGAACAATTTTACTTCTTTGCCACCATTCCTTATATACCCCTCTCTTACACTCTCGTCATTGTGACGTACCATCCACGCCATCTGGTGGTTTCCTGTAATTTGCATATTCTTCTTCAAGATGTGTGTGATCATTCCACAGGTGAAATTTTTATTTTAGAGATCAATTTCTGTGTGATTCTGAATTATCCTTAATTTATGGACATGAGTGTATTTTATCATCGGAAATTTGAAAGAATTCGTTAAAGGGGGCGGCTAGACATCATTTAAAATGCGGATGTGCTTCAACGCAGTGAAATAAATGTTTGAAAAATGAGAATAAACTGAAGTAAAAATATCTATTTATTGGTTGTTCTGGTACACATACAGCCGCTGGCATTAAAAATAGTGTCAAATATTTTTTAAATACATATATAGTTTATGCATTAGTGGTTGTGAAGTCTGTAGACAGTGCGGAAACGATTAAGGGCAAGCTAAAATTTCACAAATTGTTAAATATTTTTGAATGAAATTTATATACATTTTTCAAATTAAAAATATTGATAAAATGAAGATTTGTATCCCTTTTTGAACTGGTTAAATTTTCCAAAAGTTAACTAGCCTTTAACTAGTACACTGTAAAAAAAATTTCGAAATTCTTCATGAAATTACCTGAAATGTATCAGATATATAACAGAAATTGTAAGAAAATTGAAACATCATTGTTTTCGAGGAAACTAATTTAATTTTTACTAACTTTTAATTTTCAATCAGTATGATCGTTCAAAATCTCTCTCTCTCTCTATATATATATATATATAGAAGAACAACTCTTGGTTCATGTAAAATTACAGTAAAATTTGTCAATTTGAAAGCATAAAATGGCCATTAATCATAAATGACCTAGTGTATTGAACCTAGTGTACTGGAAGAGTTCGCCAGAAAATGGAAACGATAGCTTAACTCTTGTACAGCTCTTCAAAAAGGCTAAGCTGTTAGAGATTGAAGCCACTGAAGATCCCTTCTTAGCCAAGGCATTAGCCACTTCGTTTCCATTGAGTCCAGCATGCGAAGAGATCCACTGCAAATGTACATCATGATATCGTGAAAGTTTTTGCACATTTGAACAGTCTTGAATTCGATGTTTGTAGATTACAAAAAGTTATTTCAGATGGGCAATGAAATCATAGCAGAGACTGAAGCTCTCTCACCAATTTGGGATCCGTTTTGTAGGTGCTGGATAGAACAGCTGTTATCAGATAAGATCTGGTTATCTTCATTGGCAGTTTCCCATTTACGATAGTAAAACTACTAGAATATTTTGCGGGGGATACTACTAGCACACTTGCCATGTTTACTTTTAGTGTCATCTGTAAGGACTTAAAAGCCATTCGAGAGTATGTAGTTCAGTATTTCCAAAGCAATTTGCCGAAGATGATCTGGTAAGCCCAGGGGATTTCTGTATAAGAGGCTAGGTTTATATTACAATGAATTCTAAGAAGTCTATCCAAAATGTTGATAGAAATTTTCAAAGAGTGTTTCTCAGCATTAATATTTATGCAGCCTATAAGGTGTGCCAAAAAGAAGGAGTTGTTTTTGATCTTTGGAAGGAGCTGATTTTGATTTTTAATCTTTGATTGGTTGTCCACTGATGAAGATCCATGGAGGTACAATTGTGAGTACCGTAACTGTAGATCTTATAATGTTATTGTAAGTAGCAATGAAAGATCTGCAGTTTAAAGTATTTGGACAGTCTTTGTGTCTGAAATTCGATGATTGTAGATCACGTTCATTAAGAGTTATTGCAGCTGAGAAGTTCATGAGTAAGACAGCAAGTAAGCGGGCTATACTTAACTGAACATGCTTAGATTTTATGGCCGTATAAATTAAGCATTAAAACCGTGAGTTAATTCAACAGAGCAAGTGACTTCAAAAATTAGTGGGGAAAGTGGTTAGGTACTATGACAAGTACAAGGTTTACCATGACATCTGACCGTTATCATTTCTACTCTGCCTCTGAGAGTCCAACCGGTGGTCAAGCTTGGTGATAAGTCGCCAAAAAGCAGTCATCCTTGCCAATTTTTTTACTTTTACCTACCACTCTTTCCTGGCAACCCTTTAGGAAATGGATTAAAAACATGTTTTTACCAATTTTCTGGATGAAAATATTGTCAGAACATGACCAAATTAATATGAGACCACATACTTTATACTCTTTCCAATAAAAAAATGTTAAAACCGGACCTCATGTCAACAAATTATCGCTAAATATACCTACAAAAGAAAAAAAAAGATTCCGACGAAATGATACGCTCTACCTTTTTGAAGTTGGTCGTAAAAAATGCTTGTTTCAAAAAAATTAATAACAGATTTTAAATCGGAAAGTAAAACGCATTAAAATCACCTTTTTGAGTAATAACTCACTTAATAATTTCACAGCGAAAATTAAATTAATCACAAAAGTTAGACAAAAAAAACCATGTGCGTTCAGAATTTTTTGTCACTACTGCAGTTGCTCACACTCCCATCGTTGCGAAGTCTAGATAGTAGAAATTTCACTTCTGCGGCCATGCTTGTTTCCATGTCTTTGAATTCACCACTGCGGTTCTTTGCAACGATGAGTTGCCTGAATGAATATAAATCAGGTTCGCCTTGTGTCAGGTTCGATTGTTATGCTTTCTTGGGCAGCATTGCAATTTTAAGAGTATGTTTCAGCAAGATATAAACGTATAGTAATTAATTAAAAGATCGAAATCTGAGAGACGTCTTCGCTTTTAAGTGATGCTCAAATTAATGAAGGATATCGATTAGATAGGTAAATGTTGTTTACTTTTGTGTCTAATAAATTTTGTGATAGAGGATCATTTACCTATTAAAACAGGGACCAACTTTAGAAAGTACGCTAGCAAACCAATTTTTTCATTGATTTTTGATTCGGCAAAAAAAAGAAAAAAAAAAAAAAAAAGCATAATTCGAATTTTTATTGATTTTTAACGGAGTTACAAATCAATCCCTTGAAATTCAATTGCGGTAAAAATCAAACTGTATATGTACACTGTTTTGTTAAATACAGTTTTACAACTTTAAGCCTTATCTCGAAAAATATTGAATGTATTATTTTATATTATTTTTCAAAAAATAACTCATAAAAGTTCAAAAATAACTACAGTACTTTTGCGTAGTGGTGCGTAGTGGTTAGAGAGCCATTCTACCGCACCACGGGTCCAGGTTCGATTCCCGGTACGGGTTTTGGGTTTAATTTTGTCCGTCCTTTATAGGAAGCAACGCTGGACCACCTATTAGGTGCCTCCATAATAAAGATACCAGTTATTCGGGCCTCGGTAGTGACTAATGCCTATAAACGGTAAGTGCCCGCCATTCGAAAAAAAAGTATTCTTTTCATATTAATGATGATTCATTAAATCACAGTTTAAAAAGTCACTTACAGGAAAATACTTACATTTTATTTTTATCGCACTAGGGGCCAAGGCCACCAGACTCGCTACGCTCGCTTTTCGTATGAGGCATTCGGCCCCTAATAAGGCTTATTCGTAAAAAAGGCATAATTTCAACAGACAAAACTCGAAGATTGGATCAGATAGAATGTTACTGAGCTACACATTGCTTGGTTCTCGCATGTTCATTGGTACATAAAAATTTAAAGTTCACACTACAGTAGACCACCCTCTCCCCCTCATAACACGGAAGATATTTTGTTATGGGAATCCGTGTTGTATGGGTCCTGAGCTATACTCCATCTGGAGTGCGGATTCCGCTTATAATCGCTGGAAAAATTATTTGCACTCCTCAGAAACACCATGATATTTAATGTTGCCATTCAAAAGTTATATTAATTAGGAGCTAAAGCGTAATAAAATCAGAACATCTGTTTCAGCTGTATTTTTAATAATGTAAAACCTATTGGACACCTTGCGAATTTGCCACCCATGGCGATTTTTCATTATTTGGCGACTTGCGTACATGTAAAGTTAATAAAAGCTACAGAACAGATAGGATAGCTTGCCACAAATGGCGAATTTTCATTATTTGGCGATTTACACAGGCTCGCAACCTATAATTACTGTTCATTTAAGGTTACAGGAAAACCGTTATTCATATTTTCATTTACATAATCGTTTGCAGATTGGCGTACTTAGCACCACGAATTATACAATCTCGTCGCGCTAGCAAATATCCAAAGTGTACTATAACTGCTATAATGGCATAGTTAACGCCGCCAAATATTTCTACTGGTAGCAAATAATCCAGCTGGACCGAACCGGCTTTAAAATAATCTGCATTTTAATTGTTTTTAATTTTCAAGATATTAGTTATTCTGTTTTGGAAAAACGAATACTCGCTAATTCTAAACTCATGTTGTCTAAGCGAACTTACTATTTGAAAATTGTCATTGTGTAACACATTTTGAGTTACTTATTTCATATAGTTTTTATTTTGGCGTAAAATGAGTGTATTTCTACTTCATGTTTGACATTTTATGCCAAATCTGGCAACCATTCTGTTTATTTTTTCAGTTTTTTATTAATATCTTCTAAAATAATTCGATTTTCGAAATTTAAGTCAGCTTATCAGGTTCCCCGTTATTCTTCGAATCTGTGGGCCCCTTAGTCGAAACTTAAATCCCCACGGTTTAGGAGGAGATAGGCCAACAAGCTTTGA
Source organism: Cheiracanthium punctorium (assembly GCA_038373885.1). Lineage (NCBI taxonomy): Eukaryota > Metazoa > Arthropoda > Arachnida > Araneae > Cheiracanthiidae > Cheiracanthium > Cheiracanthium punctorium. Next base: position 29,462 of record JAWZYV010015093.1, on the reverse strand, counting down.
CAGCGCCAGCGGCCTTTACTTTTTTTTAGAATAGAGAGATTCACTTTAATCAAAATCGAAAAAAATTATTCCCTTTTTGTTTTTAAAATGTAACAAAATAGAGTTTCAATACAGTAGACGCCCCTATAACACGGGTCCATGCAACATGGATCCCTAGAACACGGCGAAAAAACTGCGATCGGGTTCCCTATAATACGTTAAAAGAGACTCGTATATCGTCTGCTTTTTCTTATTGTAGTGTACAATAAAAGTATCTGAAAGGACTTTAGTATGCTTTATTCTATTCTAGTTCAACTTGAGAAATAAAACGTTTTATTAATGTAACTCTGCGAATTTAAACCCGATTTAAGTTAGAGGAAATGCATATCAGTTATCTCTGGTGCATGCGTAGTGTCAAGTAAGTAGTATTTAAGTGAAATGTGAAATAAATTGCTTAAATAAGGTGTGCAGCGGTTGAACAGTGTGGTTTACACTCCAGGTGGAGCATAGCTCAGGACCTGTACAACACGGAACGTATCTACCGTATTATAGGGGGGTGGGTCCTGTAATTCATGAACGTATATTAGATTCTACTACTCTCTGCATTATCTAAATCACTTTCATCACCATTCAATATTCATTGAAGAGTATCAAATCTTCATGTCTGAGGTAACAGATTTTATTTATTTATTTATTTTACTGCAGAATTTCAAATAGCTGCTGAATTTTTATTTACTTATGTTTACTTTGTCTTAAAACTGATTGTGGATCAAAACACGAAATTTTTCATGTGAAACTCTAGAAGCTCTCAATTTTTTAATTCGCCAACAGTTAAACTGATAATTCAAATCTAGAATCATTCCAATCCACAAATTATTAGAAATTTATGATAATGTGGATTATGTTATGTAGTAATGTGATTCACTGTCCGATTTCTTGATTAGCCTATGGTTTAAGTTTTTTTTATTAAGAACCTTGTTTTCAGCGTCAATGCTTTATTTACAACTGCAATCAGTGGTTTGTACATTAAAAGGATTCTAAGCTTATTGTCTGTCCAAATGCAGACACAACGATTTTATAAATGGTGTTTATCTTCGTATATTTGTTTATTTACTTTATCCTGATTGCGGATTATGTTGTTATTGTTATATGTGTATTTTTATTTTTATTTTTTTAATGTTACTGAATTTGTTGGTCGTAGTTCTTTTGTGTATAGTATATGTGTCTGTGTGTGTGGTCACTAATTTAAACTAAGAAAAAAAATATTTTTTATTTATAGAAAACTGAAATATTATTACTAATTATTGAAAAATCCTAGAAAAGAAAAAAAAAACTTTTTCAGCTAACAATGATACTAAATATTTACAAGATATCTGATCAGGTGTTTGATTTTGCACGTTGCTGGGAAACGACGTTACGAAATACAAATGTTACCTTTTTCAATAATAAAAAAAGGTTCTATTCCGCATTAAAGTCTCTGAACAGTAACTTAAATCACGGACACTTCGTTGCCAAATAACCCAAAACCGTTCAATAAAAAGAAAACACTTAAGTTTTCATTTGACAGAGATATTCCTTTACCCACTTTTATTTATATTACTGTGTCGCGCTTTTTCAGAGCCAATCTTATAAAATATTAAACGTATGATTAGAGTAATGGTTAGGGACACGAGCTTAATACATATCGAGAGGGGGATAAAACCAATTAGTTGATGGCAAGTTCGATCCACTATGGTGAAGTATTCTGTCAATAGACAGCTGAGCTAAGATCATCCTCTAGAGATTCACTTCCAGACAGAAATGAATATTACATGACCACCATTCATGATGGCTGCTTGTTGAAGAGACTGAATATTAAACAGTTTTCATAAAACTAAGTTTTTCCATGACATTTTCAGTGTCTTTCAATAAAATTAAAAATGAAATAGAAATAAAACGACGAAGGATTTTGCAAAAGCCTGAAGAAAAAATTTAACTAAGTCTATTATCATAATTGCATTATATCGGGAGTGTTTTATTTTTATTTATTTTTAAATTGTATTTTTCGGTGGTTAAACTTATTTGTAATTTTAAAAAATCAAAAGTATAAATATTAAATATCATCTAAATATTTTAAAAAGAGTAGGGAATCTTTTTAGGGAAATAAATACTCTTTAAAATATTTTGTTTTAGAAAACTTTTACCTTTTATTACCCCTAAAAATATATTGTTTCAGAGAACTTTTAGGATCTTTACAGTGTTTCCGAAGAAATTTTAAAGTTTGTAGTTTAAATCATGTCACCACTAATTTTTTAATCATGTAAGAATTTGTATTTTTGCAATAAATAAATAAATATACACATAAAAATTGATAATGATGATGGTGGTAACAATATAACGTTTTCATATTCTGTTTATAAACGATTCACGCTATTCTTTGAAGAAAATAGTATTTATTTTGCATATATTTTCCCGTGTCTTCGAAATTTAACCGTCCGTGTTACCGAAAACAGACTTTTGTTTCAGTTATTTTGTCTCTGAATTCATGATTATCCCACTCTAAAAATTTGAAAATCAATTAACATTGATATTAACTACATATAGGATTGGGGGGTGGAATAAAATAACTATTTTCCTAAAATTTAAGTTTTTGCTTTAAAATTTGAAAAAAGACAATGATTTAAATACTGTATCCATGCATAGCTTAAAAAGATTGCTTAGAGATCTCTAACATAACTAAGCAAGCTGCGATCGGAGATTTATCAGCCACACAAATTTTGACGGTTTCTAATAATCTTGCAGACATATTTTTAAACATTTGGGCCTTTAACATTGAAATTTAACTTTTTTTTCTTATACTATTAGGTCTTCACCTCTGTACGAAATTTGTTCAAACTCAGAGGTGCTGGGGTAAACATTTTATGTAAAATGTGTTGATTTGAAGCGTCACAGAGCTATACTTCTAAACAATCGTTCTTAATCATAAAATAGCTATTTTTCTTATGTCTAAAAATAAACACAAAACGTCATGAAATAAAAGCTTTTCAATACTAAAATTATGTACAGATTTAAAATAGATGAATAAATTGAGATCTTACACCGTAAAAGTCATTATTTGTCACCACATTCTCCATAACACAATTTCTTTCAACTACAATAAAATACTTCGTTCTAATTAAAAATATTTTACACGCACTTGTATATCAAAAATCTATATCTCAGTCATATCTACACCGGTAACAGAAGTACTTCAACGTTTAACGATACAATGGCGCCAGGGTCGTAGCCAAGGTTGGGGGGGGTTAGGGGGTCATAACCTCCCATGAGGAATTTTTTGTCATACAAAATGATATTCTTCACTCCCTTATCACACACATGTATGCATATATGTGAGTTGCAGTAGTCGTAACCCCCCCACCCATGAAAACTTCCTGGCTACGCCACTGAATGGCGTTAAATTAGCTGCATCTTTCGACGGAGAAACGTTTCATCAGGATTTGGCTCCATTGATTAGTTTAAACACCAAATTATGATTCAAAGTTTCTTCGTAGAAAGATTGCAGCTAATTCAGCATCATTTTACTTTGGAATGTTGGCTAGTTTTATTAACAATGTAAAGGAAAATGTTTCTCAAGATTCCTACGAGCTAAATGTTACATTAACCAAGCTATGAGTCACTCCCAAATGTAATAGAATAATAGTATACTAAAGTAATTTTCCCAAAATTTTTCAGTGTTGGATGTTAAATTTAATTATGGAAGACTTTACATTTTCCTGTTTAAAAGAAAGTTTCCATAGCAAAGCCTGGAAGAGTTTTCTATTTGTTAACGGGTAATTTTTTAAGAAGGTAAAGAAGAAATATAGTCACAATATCCAATAACTCGGCCAATGATTGTACCTAAATTGCAGTCAGTAAATAAATTCTTTACAGTCTATAGGTAAACAAAGTTTGTTAGTTGTTGTCTTTGCCTTTTTTCTTCAACAACACTAGTTTATTGTTCAATAGGCGTTGTATGTTTATGTTTTCAATTTACATTCTACGAACATTGCCTAAATCTCATCTAGACAAAGCAAAATAAATTAACAGTTCTGAGAAATTTTACTCAGCCTTTCACAATTGAGGAAAATATGTACTTTTATTTTATTTGTTTAAAAAGAAACCGCATTTTTTATTTTAAGTAAAATTATTTCCTTTTTTTCTTAACGGATTAAAGTCAAAATATTCTATACTACTGGGGCTTGACTCATAATAGGTGTAGTCTACTGAGCGTGTTAAGTTAACACGCTAAACAGCACAATGGAAGTGTAATTTCAAAAATGTAACATTTCATATATAACAATCAGTGGCTTAGCCACGGGGGGGTTAGGGGGGTTAGAACCCCCCCCCCCCCGATGAGGAAATTTTTCCATACAAAATGTATTTACTTTACTCTACACGCTTAAATCTATTGATTAAAACTAACACTCCTTTATTGATTAAATTTCTTATCGGCTGATTTAAATCCTTTTACGCTAAGTATTTTCGAAAAATACTCTTTAAAGAGAATAATTTGTAAACTCCTCAATTCGCTAGATTCTATTTAGCTCTATTTTCACTTAAATCTTGTCTATTTGAGAATTCTGTGGGGGAGAAACCCCACGAAAAGAAATGCCTAGTACCATATCCCACTACTATCACGTGACCAACGCTCTTCAACGGATAACGGTTCATAGTCAAATGCGGGCATCGTGGCTTACGGCGGGCATCGAAGGACAACCATGTCGTTATCAAAATATGAATCAAAAGAATTTCTAAAGAGGATACTGGATGTACTTTACTTAATGCTAAGTCCTTTTGCTGTGGGTGCTTACTTCTCGATGTATTCGCTGGTGATAATTTTATTTTATATCCGAATACCAAATGCATCTTTTTCATATTCAGAGTTGTGAAGTAAATTCAACCTAAATATGGAGAGGATGCTTTCGGTAAAAATTTTGTTTTAATGGACACAGTTTCTTACGATTGGATTATAAAAATCTCGTAGCTGTTGTAAAACAAATGAAGTTATGATATCTTCAGTCAAGTGAGTAAGTACTATTTTACCTTTTCATGTAAATAAATTGGGTTGCTGCTTTAATTAAATCTCACAGCTGGTTTAACCATGATTGCATTTCTGTATTCTGACTGTACTGTGAATTCGTTTTATAACTAGAGACTATAGTGAAATTATATTCTATTTATTAAAAAAAATACTTTTTGTATAGTGTATTAAGATATATGTAATGCATGTGCCTTTAAAATGTATTTAATCTTTCTTATAATCATAGATTACAGCTCTGATAATAAAAAATGAAGAAAACGAATTATTCAATATATTAATCAAAAACAGCAAATTTTCATAAAACACCCTTTTTCTAGCTTAAAATAATAATCTTAATTGAGTACAGATATATTAATAAAAAAAGGACTGATTTTGTAAAAACGCTCATTCTATAGATTAAATAATAATCATAATTGAGTACAGTTATATTAATCAAAAACGGTCAAATTTTGTAAAAACACTCCTTTTTTTATTATTATTTAGGCTAAATGGAGCTGTTGTATAATGCTCAAAAATTGAGAATTTTTCGCTCCATTGATTTTTGTCGATTAATACAGCAAATTTTACTCAATCGGGAGAATGGCTGTTTGAAGTCAAAAATTGAGTAAAAATATACTCCGTTTGATTACTATTTTACTCAGTAGATTTAAGCGTGTAATCACACACACGTATACAGGGTGAATCTAAACTCTTGGGCAAAACTTTAAGGTGTGATAGGGCATATAATAAGGAATTAGAATCACACAGCTATGTGGGGTCGGCAACGTCGTCTTCGTGTAGCTGTTAATAATCACTTTGGAAAAAGTGTTGAAACAACAGTGCACTTTCCGAATATTGTTCGTCAGACACTAATGTATTTTTCTCCGAAAAAAGGAGACTAAAATTCACAGTTTAAAAATTCTATTTTATTTCATGGATGGAATTTTCGGAGACGAGCCTATTGTTTATGAAACTTGGTTAAGAAATTAGACGAATACTTCAGTACTTTTCCCAAAGTGATTATTACCGGGTAAGTGAAAACTGCTTTTTTGACCCGCAATGTTATGTGCTTTTGATTCCTTATTATGGGCCCTATCACCCCTTAAAATTTTGGCAAAGAGTTTAGATTCATCCTGTATGAGTAGTCGTAACGCACCCCTCCCATGAAAAATTTCTCGCTACGCCACTGATAAACAGATAACTGAAAACACTGACACTGATAAAATGCAATTATAATAATAAAAACTTATTATTATAATTGTATTTTTAACACACTGAAACTTGCAAATATTCCAAATCTTTAAATTCAAGAATTCAAATCCACGTGTGGTACAGCATTGCCTGGAAGTAATAATTCTTTTTACACATAAAATGGATTTTTGTCATGTGAACTGGTCTTTTAGTTACCGTAGTTAATACAAACTGCTGAGTTACCATTTTAAAAGGAAATGTTAGGTTCATGGATTTTCTTTGTTGTGGCTCGTAATGATAATGTAGGAAATCCCCCCAATCCGACATGGCAGAAAATATATTTAGATGTCTGCTTTATACAGATGACTGTAAGAAATACGGATTGATAAAGACTGTCAAATTTGTCCAATGGAGCAAGGTATGTACAGCTGAAGGAAATGGGAAAACAAAAGGAAATGAAACCACAATGACTTAACTGATGAGCCGGTCAAACATTTTTAGAATATTACATGGCATAAAGAATTTTTCCCTGATGATCGGAAGTAGGAAGCGCACAGAAAATCTATTCACGAATTGAATGGTCTTTTTTTTCTGTATATGCTAGTAAAATCAGCATGACTTGTGGTATGTATATTCACAATTTTCTATGTTAAAAATGAAAGTTACTTACGGTTTTGGCCATTTAATTGCATATAAATGCCTCTAAACTTACTATATTTGATTTCTGTTGTAACAGTTGTGTATGCAAAAATTAATTTTTTACACTTTTAATCTTTTATTATCAAAATAAGTAGTTTTATTAGTTTATACTTTTTTCTTATTATTGACGATTATGTAAAATCTTTATAGATCTCTTAGTTTAAAAAAGATGGAAAATCACTCCTTATCCTTTTTTATCCATTTATGTAAAGTATCTCAGATCATTCATCAAAACTTACTCACTCTCCCCACCACATATCCAAAAAATTAATTCTACAACCCTCTTTACTTTTCCTCCTTTAAACTAACGCTTACTACCTGTTACATTTCACCTGTATTTTCTAACTCTAACCGTGAACGTAAATAAATAAATAGTAATGAGTTTTATGGCGCCTCTAAAGTCGACTGTGAAAAAAAATTGGTGCGTGGAAGCAAAATTTTGGCCACTCCTGGTCTAGAAAATACATGCAGACCATTTTTAAGTATGAAAACCCTCTATGTATTGTATAGCGTGTTCATTCGGCATAGTCATGAATCTCATTGTTTTGTGTCATTTACTCCGCTCTCCATACTATCAAATCGCTATGTAACCTGATCTTTGTGAAGCTCTTAAGTGAGAGTAATCTGGGCATCCAATTATGAATATTATGTCAAAGGGGGGGGGCAGCAACTTAATTTAAAAGCCGTCGTTGTCACTGACAATATTATATCATGAAATTTACTACTTTTATTTTCTTTTTCTTTTTTAAGCAATTATTTATTTATTGTAAAAAAAAAAAAAATTGCAGAAATTTCGATCTAAACAGAAAAAAAATATCCGTCCAACAATCTATCTTCACTCATGATAGTTATTTAATAATTAACTTGATCTTGAAGCACGTATACTAGTTGTCAAATTTTTTGATTCAAAAAGTACATTTAAACATACTGGATGTTTCAAAAGAGCATCGACAGACTTTAAGAGGAGGTAGGACACATAATAAAGAATCAGAATCACATAGCAATGCGGAGTCAAAAACGTCGTTTTCACTTACCTGTTATTCATTTTGGGATTAGTGATAAAGTGCTCGTCTAATTTCTTCTATAAACAAAGGGTTTGTCTGCACAACTTTCATCAATGAAATGAAATAAAGTTTTTCAACTATTCATTTTAATTATATGTTTTCTGTGAAAGACACATCGGTTTTTGACTAACAACGATGGGAATTCGGAATGTTCAGCGCTTGTTCCAAAAGCTCTGTCATTTCAGCACTTGTTCCAAAATTATTATTAACAGCTCTATGAAGACGACGTTTTTGATCCCACATTGCTATGTGAGTCTGAATCCTTATTATATGCTTGACCTACCCTTAAAATTTGTAGGAACTTTTTGAAACACCCTGAAACATATACATTAAAGTAAATAACTAAAATATCTAAGAAAGATTATATACATAATGATTCTATTTCCTTTAACTGTAAAAGAAACAACTTCAGTGTCACATCTCTTCACTTGAAAGCATCGTGCTTGTACGTAATCTCAGCTTGAACATTCGAATTGAAAGAAAAAAAGGAAAAACTGGGAGCACTGAATCGCGAAAAGTGTGCCAAGAATGATAACAGCGATGTAATATTGAAGCTGTCTCCGTTGTTTCATTATCAACAACCTACATTTGTGCAGCAGGATCAGCTCGCGAAACAAAGTTAGCGCCGAAAAGATAACACGGGGCGAAACAAATTTCGTTTAAGAGACCCAAGGGAAGCGCACATTAGCAAGCAAGAGAGACCAGAGTTCTGGGAAAAGGGGAAACTGGGAAATGGGTGATTCTTCGTACGGCCCCTAATGGACTGTTGAGACAACAGTCCAACTTAGATACCTTTAATCGTTTTAGTAAAGGTTATTTGTGGGAACAGAAACCTGTAATAGAGGATACAATGGAGGTAAATCATGCGAAATGACATTCATAGGTTATAAAACAGTTTCCAACGTTTGTAATAGTGCAAATGCTAAATGCATAACATTATATTGCATAAAGGATATTTGAATAGGGTGCAGCTTTTCACAAGTGTAGACTGGGACCCATAGAACGTTTAAAGATCAATTCGGATGAGCAGCACTTAGCACAGAGGTGTAAGTCTTTGCAACAATATGGGATAACAGGATAAATACTAGGTACGATACATACACTGGTGTCCGAAATTAAAGTTACAAAGTCACATTTATCTGGAATAAGAGGGTATGCACCATATGGGGAGGACAGAGAGTTCTGCCTCAGTCCCATAGAGCACTTGTGGAATACTTTAGGGAATTTTTAAACTTTGATGCACCCAGGATGCATCAAAAGCTCCTGAAAACTTCAAAAATTCATTAAAAAAGAACAAATAGTAATACAAAATATCAATTTGCATGGAAAGGATTAGAGATATTTCAGATTTTTTTAAATTGGAAGCTTGCTTCCCAATGTGCATCCACTTGTAAGCTCCACTTATTGGCAACATTTGGAACTACAAACTTTCTTGTCATTAAAAAGAATCCAATCACTTTCTAAACCTATTTGTGCAAAATTATTTGTTCTTTATTAATGAATTTTTAAACTTTTTATGGGCTTTCTGGTCACCCGGTGTATCAATAAAGTATTACATACATTTCGGAACAATCGGTATAGCAGTTAAAGAGACAGACGAAAGGACACACAGATTAACAATCAAAAATCACAACCACTTTTCTTGTCTAAATTCTTTAGTGAAATGCTCATCATGAGAAAAAACATTACTGATTTCATTCTACACATTCACCATAATTTTGTTCTCGGTGTTAAAAGGTGTCATATTACAGTGTGTTCAAACAGATATTTGACTTTTTAGACAATAATTTTAAAGTATTTGGAAAATGCTAAATGTGTTTTCGGTTGTAGCATGTAATAAAAATTTATATTATACAAAAGAGTTAAAATGTGCTAATTTGTAATGACGTTTAGTTCGATTTTTAACGATTTGTTATGGATCAGTTCAACTTTTTTAGAATTTTCTAATCATTTAATAATGGCTACTTGCGGGAAGTCTTATATGTCGCCGACCTTTGTAAATTTAGATTTGGAATTTATGAATAAAAATGTGTAGTGGTGAAAGAAAAGTTTCATTAAGATATGTTTCATTTAAAATTAAAAATGTAAAATACTTTCATGTTTTATTTGAATTTTGCGAGTTGAAGTTTTGTTTTCGGATAAATGCATGAATTATTTGCATTAGTACAAAGTATGCATAAATATGCGTGGTGATTTAAAAAAGGGACTCTACGGGAGACCGGGACACTTTGGCCCATTTTTTGCATTTTTTTTTTTTTTTTTTAAGGAAATAGCTAATTTTAATTTTTCTTTTAGTACAGACATTAAGTTAACCTTCACACAAGTAGTAAGCGGGGCACTATAGGCTGCGGATGTGACGTTATAGGAGATGTGATTTAATGACGTCATGGGAGCATGACCGGAAGTGACGTCACGAGAGTGGAAAGGGGTATACCTCCCCTTAAGACTAGTTAGAATTCTTTTGGAACACCCTGTACGTACAAACAGACTCTTACATATAAATATTTCAATTTTTTAATTTTACAAATCATTTACTTTTGAATCTTGAAACAACAAAATAGCACTGTTTGTCGTCACTCTATGAGTCATTTTACTTTTACTTTGCACGAAGAGGTGTGACATTTACATACATCTACTAGCAGAATTTGATACTAAAATGATGTGTACATATGGATTTGTGGGTAATGTCCCATTCATGCTACATTTCCCTAATATTTTCATGTTACTCCTTTCGATGAATACATTTCTAATTAAATCTTAAAATTTAAAATTTTGTGCAAGGTTTTATTAGTGAAATATGCACATTTTTGAACGAAAAAAACTATTACGAAAGAAATTCTCTGCTCAGCAAAGTACTCTTTTTTAACTTCTTTTTTTTTATCCATTTTTAAATCATGTTTTTTTTATTTTTAGGAGGGGGGGGTAATTTTTTATACATATTTAACTATCCTGCAAGAACATCTGATATGCGTTTGATTTGCATTTATCTTAGAGCCAGTTTTACCTATTTCAACCGATTTTTCTCAAATAAATAAACATAAACGACAAGTGGAATGTATTTACAGTGTGAATACATTTTTTTTTTCTTACCGTGTCTGTAAAATACTTTAAATATAATTACAACTTTTTTTAAGCGAGCTGGAGGTGATCATATATTCATCAAAACTTTCAAGAGAGCACAAGTTCCTCGGACTCTACCCCTTTGGATTAAGTACACCATCCTTTAAAGAAACAACTTGACGCAGACTATGAAATAATGCCAAATGTGAAAGAAAAGAAAGCAGTAAGTCTCTGCCTGGGTAAATCACTTCATAATAAATCTTGGAAGTAAGTTGGTTCATAGGGTTCGTTTGGCTTGACTGTGTTTATGTCTGTCTAGCAGAAGACTTTAAAAAAATCACGTCTAGTGTCACCCCTCCCTCCCCTCACGTACGCACGTGTTTTGCGACAAGAACAAAACTTAACAACAGTCAAAATCCAAATTTGGCTCTCACTGCGGAGGCTTTTCTAATGCGCTTTCTTTTTTTTTTTTTTTTTCTTTAGATTTCCGATCACGCCACACTAAATATAATTTGAGAATTGGATATGAGAGCGAGGGCCAACAAAAACACCAATACGTTCACTTTCGGAGAGATCACCTTGGGGGGGGAGGGGTGTGAGATGTTATTATTTCTTTTTTCTTTAAGCACTTTGGCTTTTCTCTTTCGAAAGTTCCGCAGAACAATATTTTGTTTCGAGTTATGTTTGCACCAGTCTGAATTACGCATATTTATATGGGGTTAAAAAGATACACACAAGAACGTCGACGACCAGAATGAGATATTGAATGAAATGTTTGGAAATCATACATCAGTGGTATCCTAAAAGACTACTCTTTCACTTTTTCTATCTTCGAGTAAGAGTAAGCTGTGGTTCCAATGTCTTTGTACCGATGTTTCCCTTTTATACACAAATTCAATTTTACAAACTGCAAGCTCTGTAAACGGCACTTTTACAAATTGTAAGCTTAACTGTAACAGTTACAATTTTTTGGCAACTGCTTTTACTTCAATCACTTTAGATGAAGTACTGAAAGGATAAGGAAAAGAATTACGATACCCACAAATAAATTTTTATATAAAGATTTAATTTTGCCGTATTCACTAATTTTCTAGGATTACCCATCTTTTGTGCATCTCTAATAATACTTCAACCACTATTAAGAAAATGGTAAATTATAAATAAATGTTAGACTGTTTTGAGCAATTTCTCAGTAAATGTATTTTATTTTTGATACATTTTTCTATTAAAAAAGGAAATTTTTTTTTTTTAATTTTAGCTGACTATAACGATTTTTTTTTTATAATCTGGAAATTTGTGTCATGCAAAATCGGTAAGTCCCGTCGATTTTAAATTTGAAAAATTCTACTGTATTTATTTAAGGTCCATTTTTAGTTAGCACATACTATACTTATTTTAGAATGATTAAAAAAGAAACCTGGGTGTCAATGATTCCCATAAATTAGAGGCTTTAAAATACTAAGTTTATTGAGCTGTTTTGATAGATTTAAAAGGCAGCCACATTTTCGATAAATTTTCGTACTGCATGTTGTCTTTCACCAAGTAAGTAAATAATAGTTTATTGATATCTGCTTTTTGTGTAAGATATTTGCTTTTTGTGTAATTTAAGAAATTCACTATGTTATTAACTTAATTTAATTTGTCTCTAACATACACGAAAAGCATATACTATTGAAACTATTTCTGAAAAGGTTGTATTATATTGTGTTATGATAAACCTGCACGAGGAGTGTTTCGTATTGCCTATGGAAGGGGGGGGGACCTTGCGCGGTGGACTTTTTTAGTTATTCTGAAGAGTATTTACTGAATGCAAGTATGTAATGTTAGTATGAGAAAAACCGTCCAAAGCTCCGAATTTTTAGATAATCAGCCGTCCTGTAGACCAGAATCCTGGACCTTTATACTTCAGTATCTTATCAACTTGGCTCGAGTGGGCACAGCATATTGCTTTAGATGTCATCTCCGGCCTTTAAAAATCTTATACAAAAGATAGTGCATGCATAAATTTAGATTAATTAATCGAATTTCTGTTTGAAAAGTATTGAACAAAATTTTAAATCTGGTATTTAAAGGAATACAAAATAAAAGTGAGAGAACCTAAAATTTGGAAAAAAATATTGGTCTTAAAATTAAAATTCAATAATTGGAATAAATTTTATTTATACATAAAGAGTAAAAGAATTATTATTAAAACTATTTATTATGTAAAACTACTACTTTTCTTCCTTTTAATACTAAGGATAAGAATAATTATTATTATAGTCTTAAATATAAGGATAAGAATAATTATTATTAATTAAGCTTTTTGAGAAGAGAAAAAAAAATTCATTGAAATATTAATTACATATTGAATTTTCCAAATAGTTTAAAAGAATAGCATCTTTCTAATCAGCAATTTCTCAGTAAATGTATTTTATTTTTAATACATTTTTCTATATTAGGTAAGTTGGAGTGTATATGCTGATTATTTTACCAACTATGCGAAAAATTTCAGAGCTGGGAGTCGAACCCAGGACTACCGCTTAACGTGCGGGTGCTCTACCACTGAGCTACTCTGGGACGATTCCCAGATGAAATTTCTCGCTGAGCTCGCGGTGCTCTACCACTGAGCTACTGTGGGAATCGTCCCAGAGTAGCTCAGTGGTAGAGCACCCGCACGTTAAGCGGTAGTCCTGGGTTCGACTCCCAGCTCTGGAATTTTTCGCATAGTTGGTAAAATAATCAGCCTATACACTCCAACTTGCCTAATATACTTGAAAGGTTGATACAATCACTTTCTAAAAATAGATACATTTTTCTATTTAAAAAAAAATGTAAGTAAATAATATTAGAAAAATAAAAACTTAATTTTAATTAGAAATAGCTATCAAAATACTAGAGATCATCAGAATATGACATGAAATACTTAGAGAAAAAGTTAGGAAGGAGCTTTACAAAAAATACTTAAATTAATTATTTTTTAAATCAAAGTCTTAACTATTTTTAATTATCTAAATAATAAAAGTCCTGTTCGTAACAATTCCGGGATCCACTCATCGCTCCCGGTAGATCTGTCGCAATGTTGAAATTGTCATAAAATCGACATTTTTATCTCTAACTAAAAGCAAAACTTTTTATACAGTTTGAAAGATCTCTAAAAACTTAACCCTTTTTTAACTTACAGCTATTTTCAACTCTAAATATCTAGCGAGATATCACGCCTTGAAAAGTAAAAAGAGAAGTGAAGATGATTCATTCCTTGATTCTTTGAAAAGAAAATCACGGAACATAATCTCTCACGTAGATCGATTAGATGACGTCATATACTGGCGAAAATACACCTTTTGCGTGACAAGGACAGTTTTATTTAATATTTAAGTTCTATTTAACTGAAAAATTTCATAGATTTTGGGCAAATTTATTGAGAATGTGTAAAATTTTGTTTGCACAACACTTAAACACCTATTTGTGGGAATTCATTTTTAGAAATTAGCAACACTTTTGAGATGAGAAAAACGTATTTGTTGTTGTTTGTGGAAGTCACTTTTTTTTTTTTCATTGCTCTCACCAGAGTTTTTTTAAATGTTAACGGCGTGACACTTGTGAAATCTTATTTTAAAAGTGTTTGAGTGTTTTAGCTTGTTTTTGTGACAGCGTTTGTTTAATTTTGAATTCGTTTGAACTGATGCATCTTAGATGTGCTTTCAACGTTGTTGAATCGTGATTTTTATTTCGATTGTTTTGGGACAGTTGTTTTATTTTTGTCATAAATCCATAAGCGTTTGTTTGATTTCGAAGTGTTTAATTGAGTGTTTGGATTGTTTTTGGTAACATATCTTTTTGTCCTAAGTGTTTGTTTAATTTTGAATTCGTTTAACAGGATGGATATTGATTTCAAAGTTCATTTTTAGTTGGATCATAGCTTTTATTTAGGTTAATTTGGTGTCGTTTATTTTGTTTTTGTCGTAAATCTATAATTACTAGCCGGCAAAGCATGGCTGGCCCGTGAAAATTCGCTTTAAAAAATTGCTGACCAGTAAGGTTAACTTCGTGCCTCTGTTAACTGTGTCAGTCAGTCTAACGACACCGTCTATGATTTTATTTTTATAAAATTGGAGTCGTGTTTCAACAACTCAGCTCTGAACTTTACAATTTCTTTCTGTCGAATACAATATCTTAAGAAAACAGAAAGAAATTCTAGAGTTCAGAGTTGACTTGTTGAAATACGACTCCAATTTTTAATAAATAAAATCACAGACGTAGTTGTTAGACTGGCACAGTTCATTCAGTTGGCTCCTCATTCAGTTGGCTGCAGAAGGCGAGCGGCATGTAGGTTGCACTTTTTTTTTTTCGAAGCGGCCTGTTGGCGGACCAGGTAATCGCCGAAGGCGGGTAGCCCGTAGGTTGCACTTTTTGGTCGCGAAGAGGCCGTCGGCGGACCAGCTGGTCGCTGGATGCGGCCGCTCACCGAGACCTGTAAAAGCGGCCCGTACGTTGGCTGGACTTGAAGCGGTCGAACCAGCTGGTTGCTGAAGGAGGACCACCCGCAGGTTGCAAATTTCAGTTGCGAAGATGCCCGTGTGCCGTAGGTTGTACAAGTCAGTTGCGAAGCGGCCAGTGTGCTCTAGGTTGCACATTTTCGCCGCGAAGCGGCTATCGACGGCCAAAACTGTTCGCCGAAGGCGGGTAGTTGATTATAGCAAAATAAATTACAGAAAAAATAGGTAAAGTATATAATAATCTATTATTATTTTTTAAACTGAAATAAAACAAAAACGACAGTAAAACAAAGCCCATCCTCGCAAAAGAGCGACGGCGGGAATCGAACCCAAGACATCAGGAATTGGCACAGAAAAGGGCAGATAGACGGCTGCAATCGCGTTTTTGCGACGCACGGTGGAAGCAAACAGGCAGTTGTGTAAACGCAAAAAGTCGTTTTTACGCCTTAAGGCGTAAGTTTTAAGGCGACAGTTTACCCTAAAATTTGGTCAAATATGAATTTTCTTTTTTAAATATTAAATGAAAGTCTGTAAAACTCTGAATATTTTGACACCTTATTTTTAATCATACGCCAATAATATCACGATATATTGTAAAATTTGTTCATATACTCTGCGCAATTTCATTGACGAACAACTCTTTAAATGGCTTTTTCTCCATGTTCATATTTCCTTCACTTTCGTGTTTTTCAAAATGCTAAGGCTTTTTTTTTTTTTTTTTTTTTTGTATTTGAGATAAAGATTTAATTTTTTTTGTACATTTTCTTTATTTTATATCTGATAAATCTGTGCATGGGGGAGGGGGGGATTAGCCTTCAGTTTTTTTTTTTTTTTTTCAAGAAATTATATGAAGATATGTTATTTTATTGTTTTACTCTATCAGTAGAAAAAATATCTTAAACATTATATTAGATGTATCTAAAAATCCATGCACAGTCTTATGTAATATATGTTTGAAATTTTTTCTCTAAAAAATTGGACAAAAATCATTATTTTTAAAAATGTAGTAGATATTTTTAAAAAATAAATTTGTAATTACTTTTAAAAAAATTATGTGCAGTTCAAAAAGATTTAATATTTCATGAATTCAGTTCATCATTCATACAAAATAAAAAAAAGAACAAAAAACAAAAAAATTTTTAAATGGTAAACTGGCCCCTTAAGTTGAAAACGGCCTCGTATATTTTACGGGAATTTTATAATCAGAATTGTTTCTTTCATTTATTTTATTACAAATTTAATCTCTATTATTATAAAAAAAATATTCCTGCAGGGTAGTCAAATAAAAACTATCCCTATAAATAGACATCTAGCAATCGTTCCGTTCAACCAATCAGGATGAGATTTCGGGTATCGTTATTCAGAGGTATGCGTTCGAAACTCTGTGAACTGCAACTTAGTGGAGCTCACGGTCGCGGTTATAGGAACAGAAACTTGAAGTTTGCGGCCAATATAAAATAGAGATGAGACGGGCTCAGCCCGGGCCCGGGCTCGGGCTGAGTAATTTACATAATAATAAAAAAGATACCGGGCTCGGGCTCTGTAATTTACAATTGCGTTCGGGCTCGGGCTCGTGAAAAATTTCTATTTTATTGAACATACTCCTTGAAACAGATTTTTAAAAAGTGATTCATATGGAAAATAAAAGTACTTATAAAAAAATAGTGACACGGGCGCCTAGAAGGTGTGTGAAGCTCTTTGGGTATTTCAGAACGGCGGCTTATATTGCTTAGTCATGAGATCGGACATTATTTCATAAACATAGATATAAAGAATTAGAAAGTGCATTAAAAATTTCCAACTATATTTGTCTTTAATTTGCACAAACGGCAAAAAATATTCTATTCTATCAAAGAATTATTTCTTTGAATTTTATTTATCTTTAGCAGAAATTTCGGTTTCGGGCGGGCTCGGGCTCCGACTTAAATAATATTGCTCGGGCTCGGGCGGGCTCGGATTAAAAGTCTTCGGGCTCGGGCTTCAAAAAATGAGCCCGAACTCATCTCTAATATAAAACACGATCAGGACACAAAGAAGAAATTTGCATATGACAGAGACAAGACACCAATCACAGAACGACGTTCTCCAATTATTCAGAGTAAAAATAAATAAATAAGAATAAAGATAAAAAGTTGAATGAGTATGTTGGTTCTTCTGTCAGAGGCTTGCAAATCCCGATACAATGAGTCTGGCAACGAAAGTTCAGCTGTGTTTTGTGCTTACATAGCTCATCCGTTCTTTGTGATACATGTAATGTTCCAACGCTCTTTAGGGATTTCACATTCACTTAGCATTTTGCGACGAGAAGCAATGGACGATTCCTTTTCACAGTAATGATAATAATAAAAAAAGTAACTATTTGTAATTTCCATTTTTAGACTACAACTTCGAAACAGTGATAAATAAGAAACTGCTCAAAAAGTAACTATATTCTCACTATTCTATGAGAAGTAACTTTTCTCCCTTTTCGTGGATGAATATTTGATAACTGTATTCGGAAATGCATTTCTGAAAAGTCAAATTTTGGGAGTTTTTAAGAAAAGAAAAAAAAACTTTATACTGTAATTCCGTGAAAGATGGACTACGTTTCTTCTTCGTTCTCTAAAAGCCATATATTTATATATATTTTACTTTTCACATTATATACATATAGTGTATGATATTTCTTACAAAAATCCTTATGCAGAAGATCATATATGTAAAGGATTTTTTTAAATGATTTTTAAAAATATTTACTAAGTGTCCCTCTCACACGGGCTACTCCGGGTGAGATGGACCATATGAATGGGAAAGAGGGACCACCATTATTTGGGTTCTTATCTTTGGTCATTATATAATTGTCGTATTGAACAGCTGGGAATCAGGAGTTGTATCGTACTCTATATTTTAATTCACAGATCAATTGATTCAAATATCCCTAAGTGTATACATGTGAGGCGTCCGCCTCAGTTTTCGAATCCTGAAGAGGCCGATCATGGTTATTCAGTTTACGAACGCTAAGCCGATTTGCAGTTATTCGGTTTATCAACACTCAGGAAGCAAACCTAGCCTGTAGCCGTAACTCAGTGGTTTCTGCCGTTTTCGGTTAGCTGACAACATGCAAATGCACCTCAATGACGAACTGCAGTATATAAGTTGAAACACCGGCTTGGCAGCTGCTGCTGTTTCTTACTTCATGTTATGTAACCTTTTTGTTTTGTTAGTGTTTACGTTTTAGTTAATAAAATTGTTTTTGTTCAAACAAGTGTTATGTTGTTGTTGTTGTTGTTGTTGTTGGAACATGTATTCGGATTTGTGTGCTTGTTCACGAGGAACCGCTTATAAATCCACGTCAAAGAAAGGACAAACACAAGGGGGGGTCATATGCCTTGGGGGAGGACTTTTCTGGGTATCTAGCGCGTATTCACGTTACATCTGGAGAAAACCGCCCAAAACTCCAGACCGCTAGACCGACGGCCCCGCGAGAGGACAGAACCCTGTTCCTCCACTTGAGCCATCTCCCAATGTCAGTGGCTTTAACCACTGTGCTACACATTGGTAAGTGTTATGTTAATCAACAGATTATAGCTGATCTTACAACAACAAGCCATACCAAGCTAAACATGTAAAATATAATTCTGAAATAGTTATCCACCAGTTTATCCATATATTTTACTGCCAGAGAAATATGTATATATTATGCCGAGTATCTCAGTATTTTAATAAAAACAAAGCTTTAAATATAACGCAGAAGTGTTGTAACAATTTTAGAAGCTTTCTTTTTTCTAAGCATACTAATTTTTGAAGAAATACATTTTACAAAAGTGCTTTTAACCCATTTATGCCTAGCGTCCCTTTTTTGGGACGGCATTATCGCTATCAGTCGAAAACGTTATTTATTTTTCCTAGTCTTTATTCACGAGTATTGAACCTCAACTCCACAAAATATTTTAACATGACCTAGTAGGATGTTGACACTTCAATTTTTATACATAAAGATTTTAAAAGAAATCATCCCTTGTTCAAGAAGTTGACATCAGAAATGTATCTATTACTGCTGATATTGACGAAAATCGAAGAAAGTCGCAAAAATATCTAGGCACAAATGGGTTAATATATACTCGTATCTTTTATATAAGAAGATTATGGAGTACCAATCAGTACCAAATCTCAAAAAGATACACACTAGATTTGAGACGCCAAGATCTGCTATTCGGCCTCTTATTTGTACTTGTTTTTTATACTGCCTGTAGCATTTCCCGCATTTTCTATTAAGCGTAGTCAATGAATGCTATTATCGCAACAACAACTCAAGGGATTTGAAAAGACCTGATCACTCTGCCCTAAAAGATTGTTCCCCTTAAAGGAGTGGATTATACTGAAGCTTTTCCTAAAACCAAAATACAGCGAATTGATACTGCTTCACACTCAGTTTCGCTGGGATTTGAGAGTGTTTCTTCTATCAGCGTACGCATCACAATTAAACACCGTTTATTCTCTTAAATTTTTGCATCCCCTAACACAAATTTGAAAATGTTAAAAATAATGTGCTTGTTTTATTCATATACTATAGTTTTGACGGCAATTTAAAAGCTAGACTGCAAAACAACTCGTTAACAACTTACAAACCTTTTGATCTTTGTTTAAAAATAATTTTAACAATTCTTACTGCACAAGTCTTATGGTATGGGGAATATGCAGTAAAAAAATTATGATTTTATTGGCAACTTTTCGTGCCACTCTTGAAGACTTTTTATCATGATTTGAGCATCTCCCTGTAAAGTGATTTCTAAACCTTAAAAGGTATGGGGTTAGTGAGACTTTGTTACAATATTTAAAATGCGACACATAGTGTATATTCAATCCCTGCATAGCAATTTGGCAGGCATTGCTTTACCGTGAAACGCACGTAAGTTAGTTCTGTGAAAATTTCGTTCTATCATGGGGGGGGGGGTTGTTTTTTTTAAGCTTCTTGAGATTAAATAACATGTTCTCGAATATCTGTGTCATGTTGCTGTGTTACTGGAGATCTTCGTTTAACAGCAGAAAATAAATTTTTGTGCCTGTTTTAATTTGGCTTATTCTATATGCATAAGGACAAAAAAAATGGAAAAATGAAGAATATTCCTTACATTATACGTAAGTAAATTATTATTAATGTTTTGAAGTAATCAATCATTCTGAAACATAGTTGCTCGAAATCTATAGTGAATAACTAACAAAGTAATATCAAGTAGCACATAAATTACTTTATATATATATATATATATATACAGGGTGTATCTGAAATGCTTCAGCAAACTTAGAGGGATGATAGTACTCCGCTTGTTGTAGTGCAAGACGAACAAAAAATGTAATGGAACATGGGGTCGCAAATGCTTTTAAAGGGTGAAATCGCAAAACTAATAAAAACATCAAAATCTCACATCCTGCTTTTCTGCAGAACTGGCTCGTAGCCGGAGGTGGTTTTCCTTTCACTTTGTGCATATTCAGTGAGAAATATATAACAGGAATCCACGTATGCAAATTTTCCATCTTCTTAGAAACAGACCAATACACGTAACTTTGCAGCAAGCGTTGTAAGTACATGAACCGCCAACGACGATAGGTAGTATCATTGCAAAAATATTTTGTTTGTGCTTTCAGTACGAATGGCTACATATTCCAATAACGAAAAGGCTGATACTCATATGGTGAACGGCGAAGCTGCAGGTAATGGTCACTTATTGCAGAGGTTATATCCAGAACAATTTCCGAGAAGGCGTTGTCTTTATCATAGCACTTTCGCAAGAATTGATCAATGCCTACGGGAAACTGGGTCTTTCCATGCAAGATCCCGCGACAGAGGACGAAACCGCCACGTGCGCATTGCAGAAATGGAAGAACGAGTGCTGCAGTCGATTACGGACTTGCAACTACCAGTACGCGAGCGGTTTCAGCTGAACTGGATGCTTCGCACATGTCAGTGAGGAGAGTTCTATCCAATGACCGGCTGCACCCTTTTCACATACAGAAGGTGCAAGCACTTGACGAAAGTGACTATCTTTGTCGGCTGGAATTTGTACGCTGGTTAACAGATACAATGAGGAATGATCCACAATTTACCTCCAAAGTGCTATTTCCAGATGAGGCTACCTTTACCTGAGATGGCATGTTTAACATACACAATGCTCATATTTGGACTTCAGAGAATCCTCACGCCATTGCCCCGCGAAATGCGCAGCATCGGTTCAGAGTCAACATCTGGTGCGGCATTCTCGATGATAACCTAGTGAGCCCGTACTTGCTGCCTGACCGTCTCAATGGTCCAACTTACCTGAGTTTTCTGCGAAATATCCTACCAGGTTTGCTTTCTGCTACACAAGCCGTAGTGCAGCAACAAATTTGGTACATGTACGATAGTGCTCCGCCTCATCTTTCTGTGGACGTGAGTAACCTCCTTGATGGAGTGTATCCAGCATTGGACAAGCCTCAATGGCCCACGCCACGTGGTGGCCCTGCTGCTTGGCCTCCACGCTCACCGGACCTCAATCATTTGGATTTCTTCTTCTGGGGACAGATGAAATCCCTCATTTATAAGACTCCGGTTGAATTATTAGCGCGTATTGTGATCGCTGCAGCAGAAATCCAAGAAACTCCCGTAATCTTTGATCGTGTCCGCCAGTCGTTCTTCCGTCGATGTACTCTGTGTAATAATGTTTGCGGTCGACACTTTGAACAATTGTTGTTTTCTCTCCACATCACGAGCTGTGTTGTACCTATTCTGTGCAATAAATAATTTTCTGAGTGCAAAATAAGAAGAATATAATCTGAGGATAGAGAGAACATTGCCGTCGTAGTCTGCCGTTGCCGCACTTAGGAGAAATTTAAGAGACACAGTCGTGTGCCGACATTTTATTTTCCGGCGTCCAGCTTACATTATCCAAGATGTTCATACAGATATTTTTGGAAATACAAAATCTTAATGAAATAACAAGAATTGTCGTTCCTTCCTCGTTTGCACAACCCTAAAAATACTCTGTCACCTGACCACTAAAACGGCGACTTCGTCTGCCATTGGAGGCGATACGTCACGCTACGTGACACGCATTTTAATTCATGGGTTCAGACTGACGTACTGTCTGACGCTTGCAGCGAAGCTGAGGCGTGGGCAGGAAATTCTAAAATTCTTAACATTTTTAAATTCTTCTAAAATTCTTCTCAATGCTTATTTTTCTATTTACACGGTTGCTACAGCAACCGTTTGCCGGGAAAACGCGATACAAGAAAAAGAACCCATTTAAAAATATACCTCGATTTATGAAATGGCAAAATGATTGAGATTTTAAAATGCCGATGAATGAAAACCCTAAGATTCTCTCACTCAGAATTAATTGTTTGTAATGTCATTACATATATATATGTATATATATATAGATAGATAGATAGGTAGATAGATTGATTGATTGATACAATTTTGTTTATTTTAATTAGAATCTTCTGTGTATGGCCCCCGATGAATGATTTTAATCATGGATCATGATACTTCGATTTTCAACCTGCTTGGCCCTCTCGATATGCTGATATGGTCTGTTTTATTTTTCAGTTTTCCTGTAGGGGTATGCCATTTTTGCAGTGATTTCCTCGTGTTTTGCTTATTAATTATACATATACATAGGGGAAGGGTTGGCAAAATGGGCTTAAGGATATTCTGGACGATAACTCTGTGACAATTGGAAATAAATTAAATAAGTAATATTTTTTTCAGTTTTACAACCTTAGTTGTTATTCTGCAGTATAGAAACTTGAAATACGGTGTATATTTCGGGATCTATTTCTCAATATGTCCAAAGTTGCAAGCTACCTCATTTTGCCATATGGAAAAGTGCAAATTGGGGTACAAACACAGTTAGCATAGTACTCAGTTCACATTGTAAAAAAAGTTCACATGTAACTTATCATCATCCTCGTCAACACCAGAGCACAAGTCATGAGCCCATTTGTTACACGCACTGCACTTGTTCCACCATTCTCCTTGTGCTGACCTTTCATATATTTCGCTACAGTACAAGCATGTAGCATCTACATCATTTGGATCTCTGTCTGACGATGTGTTGTCTGTTGTTCGTGTAGCAACGCGACTTCTTTTAGCTTGTGAACTCTTCGACATCCGACGTTTTTGCGTTGCGACGTTCTACGACCTTCGGGTAGTAATCCATTTTTCCTCACCTCGAGTTACCCCGTTTTGCCTTACAAGCAGCCATTCAAAAGAACTAGGCCTAACTAACAAATCGCTTTGAATGTAATTCAACTTTCTCGTGCAATTTACTTAAAAAGCATCACTTTTCGGAAGTGTAAACTGCTACGTTAATATCTGAATGCTAACTTAACAAAAAAAAAAAAAATCCTAACATTACATACCTTAGATCAGGGTAATGAAAAAAGTGTTAAATCTCAGGAATGTATCTGTCTGTGACTCTGCAAGCAGTATCCCACGTGGAAATAAAAAATAGACACTTTATGCACAGCTTATAGCATAGAGGCAGCAGAACTTGATAAGCGGGAAAATCAAAAACCCCGTTTTGCCCCACCACCCCATTTTGCCCACTCTTCCCCAACACTATCTATCAATAATTAATTAGACACGTGTGATAAAAGAGATAAATGCAATTTTTTTCAGGTTCAATAGCTGGTAGAGCTTCCACCTGAGGCAATTATAGTCTTAACCTTCCGGGGCATGCTTTCCACAAGTGTTTGGAGGACGGACAGTGGTATTTTCTTCCACTCGGCTTGTAAAAGACATGACAGTTCTCTCACCGGTTTTGGACGGTTGCTGTACCCCTGAACTTGGCGATCCACCTCGTCCCAGAAGTTTTCTATAGGATTCAAGTCTGGACTTTGAACAGGCCTATCCAGTTGGTTCACCCATTGTCATCATAACAATCCATGGTGGACGTCTAAGTATGGCAAGTGGTATTATCATCCTGGAAGTAACAATGATCCAATTCGTAAAATTTCCGCAGCGTAGGAAGCGCATTGTTGTCTAGAATAGTGGAGTAGGAGTGGACATTGAGCTTACTGTATATTGAAATCAAGGGTTCCATACCACGAGAAACTTTCCTAGACAATAATGTCACCTCCGCCACGTTTAACTCTATGCACAATGCATTCTGGCAAAAGACGCTCTTTAGGCATATGCCAAACCGAGATTCTGTGATCCGACTGGTAGAGATTGAACCTTGATTCATAACTCCACAGAACCTGTTTCCATTCATCTACAGACCAATTTTGACGTACCTTGCACCACCTCAAACGAGCAGCGCGTTTGAATTTTGTAATCAAATGCTTATGGGCGGCAGCAAGACCATGGAAATCAAGGAAATGTGCTTCCTGGCGGATGGTATTTATCGAAACAACAGTCCCGGATGCTTGTTGGAACTCCTGGAATACGTGAGCCATCGGTTTGTTGAGATTTTCTGAATTTTTTTGGACAGCACTCGTCGGTCTCTAACTCTTAGTTTCGTGGGACTGTCGGGTCGAAGTGCATTCCGACAACGACCACTTACCTTCAACTACTTAATCACAAAAGCCATTGTCGATTTTGAAATGTTTAACTGACTAGACATGTCCCTTTCGGATCTGCCGTTTCCATGATATCCGACAATCATGGCATTCTTGAAGTCAGACAGCTGTGAATTTCGCGTCATCTTGCATGCGACTAATGCCAAAGCTGTCTCCTACATTATATTTAAAGGCAGAAGGCGTGAGGTATATCAGGACCGCAGATATCCTCATTTGCATTGGTTTTCAAATGCATATTGGTAGATAGTGCATATACACCGAAGAGCCATTACATTATGACCACCTACTCAATAACGCGTTGGGCCTCCTTTGTCCTTCAAAACAGCTGCAACTCGCCTGGCATGCACGGAACGAGTTATTGGTAGATACTGGAGACAGGTTGTACCAAATAGATAAGAACTGGCCACACAATGTTGCTATATTGGAACATGGTGGTGTTTGAGCTCTGAGCTGCCGGGAAGAGGGGAGCAGCTGCTCTGCTAGAAGATGGCGAACCTTGACACAGCGGTCATCGTCATGATGAAGGAGAAACCGGGATTCAGCCTACCAGGCAACTCTCTTCTACATATCCATGGTCCTGTCTCAATGTTCCCCTGCCATTGTAGGCGTAGTTGACAATGAAGCTTAGTAAGCAGAGGCACACGATAGGCGACGTCTGCTCCACAGTCACATATCGAACAGTATCCGCTGAATTGTGTTCCAAAACACTCGTATTTGGACCTGCATTGTATTGGGCTGTCAGCTGAGCCACTGTCTGCCGCCATTTTTGCTGTACTAGGTGGGACAGTCTCCGGCGTCCTCTTTCTTTCATGATGTTTGGACGCTCAACATCTTGGCATCTATTATTGGTTTCACCGTCGTTAATCCCCTTTTATAAATACAAACAACGGCAGATCGTGAACAATCGACCAGTCTTGCAGTTTCGGAGATACTCGTTCCGAGTCTCCTGGCCATTACAATCTGCCCTCTATCAAATTCGCTTAGATCAACAGCCTTCCCCATCACTCACAAACGTAAGTGCAAGAAAGATTCCTTACCCAGGGCCAGATCTAGGGATGTGCAAGCCGGGGCCTTGACAAAAATAGGATTGAAGGGCGCCAAAAAGGTATCTTGCTGCCCCGGGCGCCAGTTCTGCTCGATCCACCACTGTCCTTACCTTCTCCAGCAACAGTTAATACCATTCCTACTTAATTACGTACTATCCATATCATTCTGATGAGGTCATTGAAAAATGTGTGGATGGTCATAATGCAATGGCTCTTCGGTGTATATACTAAGTAATTTAAAACTTTCTGTCAGAAATGTAAAGGGTGATAGAGGAGACCAACATGATTCAGAATCACATGGTAATGTGCGGTCGGAAACGTTTTCTTCATTTACCTGTTAATAATCACTTTGGAAAAACTAATGGAGTGTTTGTCTAAATGCTCAATCGAGTTACAATGAGCTTTTCTCCAACACTTTCAACAATGAAATGAAATAAAATTTGTAAACTACCAATTTTAGTTAAATGTTTTCTGTGAAAGATGCCTTCGTTTTTGACAAACGATAGTCAGAAAGTTCACTATTACTTCAACTCTTCTTCCAAAGTGATTATTAACAGGTACATGAAGATGGCGTTTCCTACGCCGCATTGCCGTGTGATTCTGAACCGTCTTGGTCTACTCTATTACCCTTTAAATTTCCGACAAAAAGTTTTGAAAAACTATGTATGTATATATATATATATATAATATAGAATAGCTAACTTACATAATGTGGAATCT
This sequence comes from Cheiracanthium punctorium, assembly GCA_038373885.1. Lineage (NCBI taxonomy): Eukaryota > Metazoa > Arthropoda > Arachnida > Araneae > Cheiracanthiidae > Cheiracanthium > Cheiracanthium punctorium. The sequence continues at coordinate 2,647 of JAWZYV010015093.1, read as the reverse complement.
CAAGATAATCCATTGATAAAGTGAAAAAAATATATAAAAATAAAAAAAGCAGATAGCACATGTTGCCAATTAACGAGCTTATACCGAAAAAAGTGTATAAATATTTATACACCGAAGAAAGTGTATAAATATAGCCTTCAAAGCCAATGAAATAGTGGATAAATTGGATATAATGCGCCAAATGAGACCAGGTGGGCTTTAAGCCTAACCACATGTGTCCACATAATTCGGATATGGAATGGAAAATTCAAATGGTGTGCTCTATCGTCAGGCGCCACTGCACACACATTTCAATTTAATCGAAAAAAATAATAATAGCTAGGTTTCTGCAAGTTACCTGACCAAAATGAGGGTCATTTTGTAACTTGGGGGCGCGACCATAGCTATTAGAAATAAACAAGGAGGTAGTGAACCAGACAAGAAGATCGAAGCTGAGTTATGGAGGCAGTACTAGTGCACGTTGCCATCAGAGAAAACTAAATGCCATCATTAGATAAGTAATGCCATGGAGTGGAGGAAAAAATAATAATAATCTGGATGTATGGAAAGAAAAAGAAAAAAAAATAATAATTAAATAAAATAATTAAATGAATAAATAATAAAATTAATATAACACTAGTATAGCTAACCTATGTTTAACGTAGTACAAGCTGCAGTAGCTAAGAAGTACTTAGGTGAAGTTGTGGAAAAGGAGAAAAACTGTAGAAATTAGTTATAATAGTAATGATAATGATAATAATTATATTAATACTAGCAGCGAAACCCGGCGTTGCTCGGGTTAAAATACACCGCATGTTTAATGGTATAAAAGATATTTAAGGATCCATTTTTAACGTAGATAATTTAGATTTCTATCTTAGATATTGAGAGACTTATTCGACCATTAAACATGCGATGGATAGAAAGTATTCCTGCTGATATGGCAACAGACGATAAACATTAAATTTTAATATTTTATTGGAGTTGAAAAACTGTTGTTTAAGTTACTTTGTTAGTGTGTCTAAAGTTCATGCTATTTGAATTCGTAGTTTATTGAGTATAAAAAACGAAAGATAATGTTTAATACTAATGAATACACTGAAATGGTGTTACTTTACCGAAAATTTCATCGGAATAAGCTAGAGGATGCGAAGCAGTATGCTATAAAATTTCCGAATGACAATCACCCATTGCAATTGATCTTCACTCGACCAGACATTTCTAGAACTTTCTGGAACCTTCCATATCGATTTTAACAGTTGCACACAATTTGGAACTTTCTAGATCATTCCAGAAATTTTTAGAACCTTCTAGAATATTCCATACCGATTTTAGCAGTTGCAGACATTTTGAATCTTTCTAGATCATTCAAGAAATTTTTCGAACTTTCTAGAACATTCTGGATTGTTTTTAACAGTTGCAGAAATTTTGGAACTTTCTAGATCATTCCAGAAATTTTTAGAACTATCTATATCATTCTGGATCGATTTTAACAGTTGCAGACATTTTGGAACTTTCTTTATCATTCCAGAAGTTTTCAGAACGTTCTAGATCATTCTAAATCGATTTGAACGGTTCCACACGTTTTGGAACTTTCTAGAACTTTCTGGAAAATTTTAAAACCTTCTAGAGCATTCTAGATTGACTGTAACAGTTGCACACATTTTGGAGTTTTCTAGGTCATTCCAGGAATTTTTAGAACTTTTCAGAAGTTCTCATGAGTTAGAAAAGGACAGATATATATTTTTTCACATTTTCGTCACCCACAACCACCCACTTTCACCCACCGCTCCCATACTTCAACTCCCTTACTTTAACCGTGAGGCCAAGGGGTATTTACCACCCCAACGGGAAGTTAATTCGAGTTGGTGGTGATAGAGGAAACGCTGTCTTTACAAACGAACATTAGCATTATATATATATATATATTAAGATTAAGATTCGCGACCCACAACCACCCACTTCCACCCACCACGACCAAACTCCCTTACTTTCACCGTGAGGCCAAGGGGTATTTACCACCCCAATGGGAAGTTAATTCGAGTTGATGGTGATAGAGAAAACCCTGTCTTTACAAACGAACATTAGCATTATATATATATATTAAGAATCGCCACCCACAACCACCCACCGCGACCAAACTCCCTTACTTTCACCGTGAGGCCAAGGGTATTTACCACCCCAACGGGAAGTTAATTCGAGTTGGTGGTGATAGAGAAAACCCTGTCTTTACAAACGAACATTAGCATTTTATATATATATTAAGATTAAGATTAAGATTCGCCACCCACAACCACCCACTTCCACCCACCACGACCAAACTCCCTTACTTTCACCGTGAGGCCAAGGGGTATTTACCACCCCAACGGGAAGTTAATTCGAGTTGTTGGTGATAGAGAATACCCTGTCTTTACAAACGAACATTAGCATTTTATATATATACTAGCAGCGAAACCCGGCGTTGCTCGGGTTAAAATACACCGCATGTTTAATGGTATAAAAAAATTTAAGGATCCATTTTTTAACGTAGATAATTTAGATTTCTATCTTCTATCTAGCCTTATCTAAGTCCTCACTTGCAGACCGCTACTGGGAGGCCAGGGTCCATTGGGGTACATAGACTATTTGATGAAGCTGAGTTTTTTTGTTCAGTGTGTTTTACTTTCTC